>JAMWET010003553.1:0-62653 GCA_024036415.1 Prochilodus magdalenae | reverse complement strand
GAGCTTATGAATTTAGGATGAGATCATCCGGGATGTCCCTGAGAAACCATGAGGCAGTTATCTTGGATCATTACCGTTGTGTTCTCAAGATATACAAAAGTTGTCTTCTTAGGATCACAATTTAACGGTTTTGTGATTTCAAGGTAACAGAAGATATTTTCCTGAGATCACAGTTTATTTTTTCTCATGGCTTCAATATAATAGAAGTCCTTTTCTGAAGATCTCTTCATTTTTGTCTTGTGATATAAAGAATGAGTTTTGTGATTTCAATATGCTTTTAAGATAAGTTCTGATCCTGAGAAAAACAAATGTTATCTTTAGATCACAATGAAAGTAAGTTTGTGCTATCAAAAAAACTAATATTGTAGTGTTGATATCACAAAAATATTGAAGTTTTGATGATCTCAGAGCCTCTCTGGACTTCTGTAGATGAGAACTTGCTTTGCTCAGCTCTTCCCACATTCATGTTTTTTATTCCTGTTTTCCAAAGAAAAACAGATTTGATGACATTTTTGCATATTGCACAATGTCATGTTTGGTTCTAGTCTCTCAGAAGGAGAGAAGATGGTATCTGAGATGGTTCTCATAAGATAATCTATTCTAATCATCCCTCCCTCTATTCTGTTAACCAGAAATTCAACTGACACTGGCATATGAAAAAAAGTCCAGTGAGATCCTGTTTTTCTCATTCTTCACATGTTGAATTAGAATCTGCTCCAAACATCTTTAAAACATTTTTAAAACGAAACACCAAAAAAACGTTCCTGCTCACTGAGAAATTAAAAACACCACTTCGAACAGGTGCTGACAATTCAGACTTGACTAAACTTGTCTGCAGATCCTGCACTCTCTTTGAATTTATCGAGCTCTCTTCCCTCCTGTTTCAATAGGCTTCATTCAAATGCCTTAAAAAAATCTCTGGCGGTGTGACAGGATCTCAGTGTCGGTTCAGTGATACGTTTCCAATATCTCCGAGGGGTTTGTCAGCACCGGGAATCCATTTTTTAGACCACGCTGCTCTAGGACCTGCTGGGAAAGAGTTGAGCCTTTCTTTCTTCCAGCATATGCGTATCACAGTTTGAGAGTGAGCAGATCAACAGCGAAAAAAGGAGATAGAGTACAGACTAGGTCCTAACAACAGGTTGCGGTGTGTAAACGTTGGCATGTGGTAAAGTGGATGCCAAAGACTTGTGTACGGGAGGTATTTGAAAACTCACCCCTCGACTTAGTTAAACACGAATGTAGACGCAACATGATCGGCAACAGCTTAGATGGCTGAACGGCTTAAAGAGTCCCTATGTGGGATGCTTTACAACTTGCATCTGCATGCCTAGTTAAGGGATAACATACCTGTAGTTTACCTTATATCACCACTCTTATTATTGGTCTATTATCTTACATGTCCTGCTATCGTTCTGATTGGTAACTGAGAGATGTGTTCTGGTTATATTCTCTTATCCAAAGGATACATCCCTGACTGATTTTTGCATAGTGTTTTAGCACATTTTTAAAAAGTGCAACGCGGTGTGTGGTTTAAAAAGTATTAATCAACAGTTACACAAATACTAATCCATTTAGCTTTCCTAATTGGTGCAACATAAAAACATTTACACATGCATTTTGTTTGTCCATTTAGGCCATATTTGTTCACAGTCCACTTGCTATACACTGTGAAAATCGTCAGTTGGTTATATTTTAAATAATTTATAGTTCGAGTATGGATATAGATAGCTTTATTGTGATCCACAAATGAATTTAGGCAGCCAGTAGTGTTTCACAAAAAACATCACAGATACAAATACTAATACAAATAACGTGTCGTATAACACGCATGGTGGATTGTGTTCATTACTGAAAAAACTTAAATGTGGGGTCGTTGTAACTGAAAATGTGGATATGCACACTTAAAGTTAATAGAATACTACATCTGAATATACTGGATCTGGAATGGATTTCAGTTGAAGAATTGTGCTTGGATGGGATTACTTTAAAAAACTGAAGAAATCAGTGCTGAAAGGCAGGGTCATGTTAAAGGTGAAGGCTTTCAGGCCCAGACTGCTGTCACCTGTGATCGTACTTTGCCATTTGTGCAATGTGGAACTGACCTCCCAACATGCTGCTGCTCAAATGCCATCCATGCACTCCCTCATCCAAGACTCAAATCATTGCCCTCGTGACTGGTCTAAGCCTTAACTAATGAATAAACAGTTCATGAAGTAATGAAAGACTCATATTACCTGGGACAATGCACCTGACAGCTTACTTCTTCTGGGAAGTGTACTTCTGATTGGTTATCTTGTGTAGGCCCAACATCTATAAGAGCATCGGTCATCACTTCTTCTGCCTGCAAAAGAATTCCACAACATGCCCTGCGGTATTGGCTCTGGTTTCGCCGAAAGGGGGCAGAATGGTTTACCCTTGTGGTATGCAAAGCCTTGTACATCTCATAAAAGCAGTGTATACTTGCTACATACTGTGTGTAATAATACAATGGTATATGCTCATTAACGTATAGTGGGCCATACCAAACTACAGTGCAGGTGGGACTGTGGCACGTATGCCGCCCTAAGTATATATCAGTGTAGGTACTCGGTAGAATTTCCCTAGTATCACCAGCAACTTGGGTACGAGATTCTAGCCCGATGTGTGACGTATACACGGATGAATTATGAAACATATTAAGCAACATTAGCCAACAAGTTCCTACCTCTACAATAACAGCTCCTGAGATCATTTTTCATGGTGGACACAGTAAGAGATGAATCTGGCATCCAGGTCGTGAAGCCTGCTAACAATGCCATGTACGTGTGCAAGCGGAATATGCAGGGGTCCTCAGCTATGCTATAACGAAGAAGCTAACCTCAGAAACCATCGTGTAAGTACGCTGTCAGATGGGAAGAGGCGGCGGGATAAGATAGTGAACCGAGGGAAGGATAATTGGCCCTAACTAGGGAATCTACAGATTGACTTTTATACCAGTGTTGTGTAAGATGATTGGTAGGAGTATTATAAGTATTGCATGATGGTTCTCACTGCTGCATACAGGAAAACATAATAAAAAAGCCATCAGCATCTTGAACACCTCCCCTCCAATGTATTTTTTTTTAAGATTATAATATGGGGCTGTGGACCGGTAATCCCTGTTCTCATTGACGTTGTATAATTTATTTTAACGACTGCCACCACAATTAACTACCGTAAGCCCGTGTGTTCAGGGCGGTGCAGACAAGCTAACTTTCAAATATCTTAGTCAGTCCTTGGACCAGAGAAGGCAATGAAAGTGTATAGCCTTGTAATGTAAACAGATCTCTTCTTTCCTTTCTGATGCTTTGCTTGTGTGCCGGTGTTGTGGCGGATTCCCATTCCCCCTGCAGAATTACCCCCCTTAACCTGTACTTGTACATCCATCACTCCAGCATATAACACTTGCATTACAGGCATTCACAATTTTTGCTATTTACACCTTTATACAGCAACACACCCATGAGGGTAATCTGCAGCATCCATAAGCCCGCTTGACCTGTGAGGACGGATGGAATTATGAGTCAATTTGACAAGACAGTGTGCAGTTGGCAATGCCGGTACAATGACATGATGTCGTAGAAGTGGCGGTTTTGTATTTTATAATCAGAGTGATGTAGAAGAAAACCACACTCTGCAGCTCGTAGAGGGAACCCCAAGGGCGAATGGCTCCCTTACCTAAATCGTGGTTTCTAATATAGTTTATCAAAGAAATGTGTTTCCATGTTAATGTATATAAACATTTTTAAGATGTTTTATTAGCAATAAACAGGTTTTCCTTATAAAGGTTACATGTTAACTAAGTAATTAAGGTTCTAACTGGTGGATTGATTTTTACAGAGACTTTATGACAGAGCTACAACAAGAAGAAAATTACTTCTTCTATGCCACATTTCTTGAAATGGTTTTTCTAAACTGTTACTGAGCATAACCTGAGATTACACAGAATGTTGTTCACATAAAGTTGTCTCCTGCCATTAGACAGCAACATTCTGGCAACCTAACAGTAACAACTTGGGTGCCCCTACTATCATAGCCTTTTATTGTCACACTGAACTTCAACTCCTTGTCTTGTACACTATACAAAGGTTTATTCCAACAGTGGCCAGTTCTCATTAAGGCTTTGTAATAAAGTGTTATGATACAGCAGTCCTTGCTGGAATAGCGCTTTTTTTGTTTAGGTTTTATAGTTCGAAATGTTTGTGTTCAGAAGGTGGTACAAGCTTTTTGAACTCTGCCCTTCTGTAAAGTGTTATCAAAATGTTTGTAACAATTTGGGGAATTTTGTACCTTAGGACCAATAAGGTTGTTTTTTTCCCCTGTGAAGTTAAAGCCTGGGACATAAGGATTTGATAACGACAGTGACGACTGGTGCCCCCCAGATAGATGTAGTCTTGACAATTCCATACCAATAAAAGTTTGTTTTGTTTTTAGCCCGGTGAAGGGAGATGTCAAGGTGCGGGTGAGAAGGGCAGATGTTTTTTATATGTAATGCAGATGTTTTTCGGGTGCAAAGCCGTTGGTAACCTATAGTAGCAAGACGAGCGTAGTAATTCCTGTGGGCTGCAGCGTCAGACCAGCAGGAAAATGTCCCTGTCTCTGTCTTGGTGTCTTTTTCGTTCAACTGGTACTGTGTGTTTATGGCTTACAAGTCTGGCATTTTTCTACGTGCTGTGTTTAGTGTGTGCAAGAAGAAAGGAAAAACAAGAGAGAGAAAGAAAGAGAGGGAGAATGTGTGTGCTGTATGTGTGTGTGAGCCTAGTGAGTTCTGGTACCGGTCTGCGTGTTTGATACCGTATGTGTGGGAACAAGCTGCTTCGCCCTGCCCAAAAGAAAAGACCGACAACAGCAAGCTGCGGACTGCCCATACACATAAGGTCGGAATGAGAGAGAGATAGAGTGGAGGGGAGAGAGAGAGAGAGAGAGAGAGAGAAGAGAGAGAGTGAGAGAGAGAACTACACTGAAAAGTGTTATATAAATTAATACATATTTTATATAAACCAATATATAAATAAATATTAACATTTTTTCATTTTTCACATTCTATTTCTTGGTTTACCATGTTGAAAAAACAAAATCAAACAATTTACCCTCATCTTTAAAAGAAATAGTTGTGCCCAAAGGAAGTGTTGGAGTGCAGTGCTATTGGAAAGGAAGTTAAAGGATACCAGGAATCAGTAAAATGATGATCCTTTTAGACGGATATGGGTGATAATTATTGAGCTACACATACAGAAGTAGTGTTGGAATGTTTGCTAATTCAACATGTATATGTCCTTGTTCATGGAGTTGTAGAGGCTCCTAATGGTGTCCTGTTATAATCCATCCCATGCAGCAGAGAATTTTCCCTGCATATTCTGATGTTGGGGTGGAACCTGGTGAAATCAGGCCTTCTGGTGTCACGGTGACAACAAATCCGTTCATCTTGATGCTGACCTCGGTGCCTCCCACACATGGACTTTGTTGTTGTCGTCTCCACAAAAACAGTGACCTGCTGACACTCCATGACGGTCTAGCTCAACACCATTGCAGTCTTTGGTAACGATGTAGTGTGGTGAATAAGGGCAGTTGCAGTAACAGTCCCCTGCGTGCAGTGTAGTCCCTGCATCATGCAGCCGTGTGTCTCTCAGGTGCTCTAACTAACAGGATGACTCAGGAAGGGCATCACGACTGCTCACAGAAGGGGACAGACATCGGGCTGGTGGGATCAGTCAGGTACAGAGATAAAACCCATCCTTGCTTACTTCACATGCGTGGCTGAGCATAATAAAACCTGAATCATTTGCAATTGTGCAACTATTTTGTTGATGAGTGTATTAAATATTTACTTACCTATTGCACAGGCCTGTTATAAGGATGGTAGGGGTGTCAACTTTTTGCATATTGAATGTATAATAATAATAATTATTGCTACCTGGATGTAAGCTGAAAAACATATGAATTTATTGTATATGAAATATGAAAAATTTTCATTTTAAAAGAGTGAATCACTCTTTTCACTGTATTTACAAGTTTCACTTCTAAAAGGCAAACTCTAGCTGCCCTTTTGAATACATATTCTTGTTATTTTCAGCTTCTTGGAGAAGATTTTATTACTCCCAATTATGCTCAAAAATATTCCCGAAACACCAGCAGATCCGTCAGAATTTTATCTTTATCAATATTAGAAATTAATCTCAGAATGCTCGGGTTAAGTTCAATGATGGTTTTGGGTACTAAAGTTTCTCTCATACATTTTTCTACACAAATTAACCAGATCTCAAATCAGTCTGAATGACTCGGTTTACATCACAACCAATGAACTATGCAGAAATTTCATTTTAACATAAGTTAATGTAACAGGCAGGTTGGGAAATACGGTGAGTGGGGGACACAGTCCCCATAATAAAGCTTATGTCTACTCAAAATCTAAATTCCAATGGGCCTATAATTAAAACATATAATTAAGTTATATCAAATTATTAGATAATTATGCTGTTTGTTGTAGAGAAAATTAGACCTTAATATTAAACAGGATGCAAATTTAGGGAAATGCCCAGCAGTTTTGGACCATTTCTATTGGTCCATTCATTACATGAAATATGTACAACATTGTATAAAACAGAATGTGAGATCCATGGTTACTACAATACTGTCATTACCATAGCTAATTATTTTCACTATTAGCCCCAAAATATGACAGAACAAAAGTGAGGTTTGGTAGTTTCTGATTTGTCTTTTAAATCTATTTTAGATGCTGTTTGCATCAGTTATGCTGTTTACAGGTTATGTATAATATGTGCTAGGCAGTCTCACCTCATGACCCCATAGGCCTATAGTCGCTGGTTGGTACTAGCAAAAATTAGATTATGGAGCTTCATGTAAAATGGGGACTTGCCATGTACAACATGAGGCACATCGAAATTGTCAGTGGTGTATAGCAGGGGGCCCACACCTCCTCCGTGGTGTTTGCAGACGCTTTTACTGTTTCCCCTCACCCTTCCCAGCCTTCTCTGTTTGGTCGCGGAAGTATCCCGCGATGAAAAGGAACAAACGGATCGTGGAATGATCACCATTGCTGTGGGCGCAAGCGGTTCCCTCTTCAGTGGTGGGAAGTTAAAGGAATAGCATGTGTCAGCTGAGGCCTCTGACATAGTGCACGTTGGAGTGGGATATAGGTTACAGATAACCAGTCCTGGGTATCGGTGTTAAAACTGTTTCGAGTAATTTGGCGTCTTGCTCAAGATGACTACCTTGAAAGCTACTTTTACAGAATGATACTTTTTTGAGGTGTGTTTCAGTCAAAGCATGTGTCTTTTAGGCTCTGCCGTTCCCAACGACGCCCACTTTCCACATTACCTCACCCGTGTAAGCAGATGTCCCTTTAAAGATAGGGTTTCATGTCACTATTACAATCCTAAGTTGAGAAACAGTGTTTGTATACAGCAACTTTCCCTCATGAACCTTGGTGTCCCTACCTCTAAAAACACGCGCCAACAGAGGTAAACACAATCCACTCCCCACAACACTTGAATTGCTCCGCTCTGGGGGGGGGTTATTTTCCCTGAGGCTCTTTTGGTCATCATGTTAATACGCCCTTAAATTAAAGTCGTGTCACTCGTGTATGTTATGTGATGTGCTCTGCGCAGTGTTTTAATGGATGCTCACGTATGCTTACTAAGCTACACACTAATGGCGTAAATGTCCCATGCATATACCCCTGACACATCAAAAAATCATGGATTGATAGCATTATGTACATTGATGTATGGAAGTGGCGTTACCTTCAGGGGACAGCTTGGGAACGGTCTCATGTACCTGTAATAATTTTTGTAAGGCTGTTATCTTGTGAGATGTGAGGTCGAATGTACAACCCGAGCAATGCTCGATAGGCAATAAATGATCAAGGAGTTTGGGGGCATGATAGTGGGTGCCAGATTGGAGGGGGAATTCCATTTTTTCAAAGTAATACTGGGCATTTAAACATTTCACGCTCCACAATGTCACATGAATCCGTCTAAGAAAGCATTACCACCCACAAGTGGTATTAGATAGAGCACAGGGCCACCAATGGGTGCTATAAACGCTCAAGACCACGAACTGGCCAGAAAACTGTCATTGATAAACAGGCAAGCTACTCGTGGCAGAAACCAACATATCACATTCCATGAATTGGGCTCCACACACGATATCCCATGGCACATTGGAGGGCAGGAAAGTGGTTAACGCCACTATCACCTGGACAACAGGGAGAACTCGTGACCTGCGGCGTGTGTTGAGATAGCTAAACAGTGCCCCCTAGAGAGATCCAAAGGAATGCTACCTCAACCGGGGGGAAGTTGTTTCAACAATGATAGGGTAGGGTTTTGTGTGTGGCTCTTACACCCCAGTTGTGTGAAATGGAGAAGCTGTGCAGACATAGTGGTGGTTGTCCATACTGGTATATGGGTGTCTTGCTCATGTCCTGGGGCCATCAGGCGGTCAACTGGTCTTGGCCTAAAAACAAACACTCATTGATCTGGTAACACTGGCATAATGTTTTAACTGCTTGGTGACGCATTTTTGCAGACCTTTCATGGACTTCATGTAGGTCCCCATAAATGATGGGATCTTTCCACAGCATGATAATGCCATTCATGTCATGACGATTGTGCAGAGTACTGGTTCTAGGAGCATTTGTGTAGAGCTCTGACGAATGACACATTCACTTGACAGTTGAAGGATTCTACTATCAAGACCTCATTCAAACCGCTTTTGTGTCTCATGGAGCATGCTGGCCACAGTTTAACCTCACTAACACGAATACCCACCTCACACATTCACTTTGTACTAGTTTGGGCGTTCCCAAACCATACCCCTGAAAGGTAAAGTCATGTCATGTGACATGCTCTTTTATCCAATGATTGTTTGGCATGTCAGGGTACTGGTCCTTGTGTCTGTGAACTGTGTGAAGGCTTACATATATTTCATTCCACGGTTAAAATAGCCACTAAGTGATATTCAGAATACCTTCCAATTAGTTTAAAGGAGCCAATGTTGTAAGATTAATATAATGTTGAAGTATACACAAAAACAATAGGGGGCAAACATATCAACTGAAAATTGCACAGGCCGTCCACCTCCCCCCTCTTCAAGTTTCTCAGTTCAGCATAACCACTTCAATCTTTTACCCTGGCCAAGAGGGGTTCTTCTACTGTTTTGTTTTTATTTGTATCACTTTGTTTGTTTACTGACAAATTAATAATTCTTGACCGTGAGTGGGAGGCAGTCATTAGCCTATAATGGTTCCTGCCACCCAGTTTTAGCCATCATTGTGTTTACTATCCTTTTCTTAACTAACTGTCCCTTACTTGATATAACCAAAAGCGGAAATCTTCAACATCATTGACATAGATTAGCGAGAGTAGTGCTATTTCTTTTCTTCACGTTTTCTCTCATGCTGAGAAGGACTTAAATTTCAAACACTATAGTGGACTCATTATCACCTCATTGAAGTACAGGAGTTGTGTTATGGAGACAGCATGGGCTGCAGTTTATCTAGTTAGCAATGAAAAATAGCTTTCGGTAGATATATCGGCAACAACCCATACATCTTTTGACTTCTTTTGAAACACATGTCAAAACAGTTTTATTTCTTTTACATTCTGTTACATCATTGCAGTTAATTTTTGAATTCCTTTGAAGTACGAATATTACTTTGCTTTTTTCACCCTTTTAATGGCTGTATCTGAAGTGTGGGAACAGTATCGATATATGTGCAGATGAATGTTTGTGATGATTATTACTCAAGTTTAGGTTCAAAGTGTTCTGTGCAAAATGTTGCCCGTTCAACCTTTATATGGATTACATTAGTCTCTGCCCAAAAGCAAAAGTCATCACAAATAGGGGATCCCTGACATGTGTTGAATTACTCATGTGCTCACTTTCCAAACATCTCTATTGATGATTACTGTGATCATGACTGTCCCGAAGAATTGAGGCTTTTGTTTGAGGCGGTGTGAAATGGGTGGCCTTAAGAGTTAAAAAACCGCATTGGGCCTCTTCTGGCTAGAATGAATAACGCAGAAAGGTATGATAACCTTTATTAGTAAAATTAGATTATTCACAAGCAATTAGAACACAAACCCTTTGGAACAGTAAGCTCTGGGAAAAGGTCCACAACACTCTTATAATCTC
The DNA here is from genome assembly GCA_024036415.1 of Prochilodus magdalenae. Classification (NCBI taxonomy): domain Eukaryota; kingdom Metazoa; phylum Chordata; class Actinopteri; order Characiformes; family Prochilodontidae; genus Prochilodus; species Prochilodus magdalenae. The sequence goes on along the minus strand of JAMWET010003553.1, from coordinate 52,477 downwards.
AGTCATTACATGATTAACTTCAAAAATGAAGGTCTTTTAATTAGCTGTAGCATGGCTGAGGAAACACTAAGACGATGATAAACTCAGCAACAAATAATACTACTCCCAAACATCTTGATCACCTTTGGACATGGAAGATACAATGCTATCCATTGTCCCTAATGGATCAGTTATGTCGAATCTTGCTACAACCAGGTCTTTCCTGTTTATTTATTATTTCTGAAGGTCTGGATGTTTCAACAGTGTCACTTAAAAACAGTGTCTTTCTGTCAAAATGTTTTAATATAACTGTATATGAAATGCACATATTATATCATTATATTTATACTGTGCATATCGTAGCTGTCCCAATGTAAAAACATGTATCCCAATCCATTTGTTGTCCATTTTTGAGATTTGGATGATGAAATAAACAATTGAAATGGCCCAAAATGTGCTTGGTAAGACTCCTGGTTCCAGTGACTTGATGATTTAAGTGCTGTGATATAGGTTTTTGGTGCCTCTGTCCTGATAATATTTAGGCCATTTTGGAGATTACCTTGTTTTGTTCTTTGGACAAGCGAACGATACTATGTAATTATGTCTGTCTTATACTACTATTTTGAGAGTCTAAAAGGTGAAAGGAGCACCATGTAAATGTTTGGGGCACGCCCAAAGAGATGTGAGCTCCTCAGATAACTTGTTACTAAGATAATCAGATCTTACACCTCACTTGTTAAGGCTAGGCCTTGTTTACTGTCTTCATTAGAAAACATCTTGCGATGCACCATTTTCTAAAGCTTTAGAAACACTGGGGGGTAAAGAGGAGAGTCTGAACATCCCTCGAAACCTCATCCACAACAATTCATGGCCAGACGCCATTGGCTCCTCTAAGGCAGCAACTCTGAACAGTACATGATTCCCCCAACAAAACAGGAAGAAATCTATTAAGATAAGAATACCTCAAAAAACCTGCTCATGAAGGATTACTAAATCAAAACACCCAGTTTTTGAGTTGCTAAGACCTTACAGAAGTGATTTAGCTGGCTCTGTAGTGGAACACGTGCAAGACAACAAGGCTAAAACCTAAATATCTTTATCATCTGTGCTATTGGATTTAGTCAGACTGTAGCATTTAAAAATTGTGACACCTGCCCAAAGGGGGTGTTGACTAAACACTGACTGGCTACAGCAGGGGTGCCTAAACTTTTGGCTGTTGTGGACTTTTCCTAAATTGTTAATTATTTTAAAACTGTAAAACATGGAATAAAAAGTATTTCTGGCCTACATATTAAAAGAACCCTCATCTGTGTGTGTGTAGTGTGTGTGTATGTGTTTCTGTATTAATACAGTAAATAATGTTCTATGCTTACCTTAATTACAGGTACAGGACATGGATCTTGGGGTGAAACAAAGAGAAGGAATCCATTTGAAAGTTGACGACATACAATTACAGAGTACAAATGACACTGACATGACAGTTAATCATGAGTTCATTTGAGTGGCATATATAATCAATCATTGCAATATAAACTGCCTGATTCTCAGTTCATGGGACTGAGTCTCAGTCAGTTCTTCAAAGGGCGACATACGCTGCATCTCCATCGTACTCTTATTCCGGATCTATAGAGCCAGAGTTATAGTTTTCTCTTCATAATAATACACAAGGCCTTCGATCCCTCACACCATGCTCTTTATCTCAGTTAATGTCTTATTTACTTTACATTTGCTTTTCATGCTCACTGGCTTCCGACTTACTAAAAAGCCCGGTGTTTAACAAATGGACTGCTGGTGAAAAGCCCAAAGATAATGTGTACAATCGGAAATTCTCTATGATCTCCAGACTGAGGACTGGGGTTCGGCCTAAAGCATAAATACAGACAGAACAAGTAGAGACAAGTTAATTTATGAAGTACATATAAAAATCATAACTTACCCAAATTACAGCACAGTCAAAGCTTAAAGTAAAATAAAGTTTTCAAAGGTGATTTCTGTGCTCTCTGTGGATTTGTTTATGAACTAATCCACTCAATCTGACATACACTCCTCATCAAAAGAAGAGTCGTACTCAGGAGGTGTCGGATGCAATGCTATTGAGAAGTAAGATAAAGGTTAACAGGAATAATAAATGATGATACATTTAGACTGATATGGGCAATACTTATTGAGCCACACACACAGAATTAGTATCTCTCAGTATATCATCAGGCAAAACATGCCAGACGTCTTGGCGCTGACCACAGTGACTTCATACACAAATTCGCACATTCACAAATCATCTCCATCAAGATCAAAGTGGGACTCGTCGCTGATGATGACCCACAGCCATTCTGAGTCACTCTAAGAGATCTTGACTCTTTTAGAATGGCCTTCTGTCCACAAATACACAGGCAGACTCAAACTTATCATAAAGCATACAGCATTGGGTCAAAGGGGTTTAGAAATGGTTGGACATGTGCATGAGCTTCTTTCCCTTACCATAGAGAGCCACCTGAGTGTACTCCTTGTCCATCTTCTTGTATTTCAGGACCACAGCATAATCAGTGTAGTTGGTCTCCACCACTGTGATGTCTTTCATTATCTTGTGCCCTTGCAGTCGAGAAATTAGCAGGATGAGTCATTGTACTTATTATCATCATCATTGTGTGCTCATTAATCATTTTCACTCTTCTGAAGTCCATGAAGAAGCTTCCTGCACTGTGTGCAAAGCCTTGTAAACTGTGAATGGCAGTGGTACATCTAACTAGTTATTATATGTATATAAATAAATATATGTAATTAAAATTGCTAATCTAAATGATATATATATATACACACACACACACACACACATATATATATATATATATATATATATATATATATATATATATATATATATATATAACTATTACAGCAATACAACTATTACTGAAAGTAACACTGCGTTTAGCATGTTTTAGTCATTAAGTGTGTTTGTTGTAAATGTGTTTAAATCAATGAAAAGTATCACTTTTTCTTTAATCAACATTAACTGTATTGAAAACAGTGGCTATAGAAGTTATTCATTTAGGCTGCCTTCATTACAGTGATATACACAAGTATAACTGTATTATATGCCAATAGTGCAAATGATGCATTAAGATTGCCATGACCCTTACTTTCCCTAAGTGTGGTGGTCAGAAGAGTGGCCTTTCATCATTCCAGGGTGGCACTGGCCACCTCTGGCTACCCCTTGTCTATGCCTCTGCAGCCAACACCCCCAGAAAAATCACAATGAATTACCTCCTTATTGTACTTCTATATAAAGACCTGCATTTATTATTGTATACTACATTATTTACAGAATGTGCATGAGGTTTATTTACATAATCTTACTGGTTAAGGATCGCACAATATAGTCATTGGCACTTAATACTGTGTCCCTATACATCCGTTTGAATTTGCATTGGCAACAAACACACATAACTTTATGTATATGACTGTACTTCAATCTTTGCTAGTTGACAGTAGTACGTTCACATCATCATCTCACAGGAATAGTGCATTAAAATTAGGAACTGGGAGATTGGGACAACAGTGAGTTTGAAAGTAATTGCAACACCTCATAATAACACTATTATAAAATAAAGATTGCTCCTAAAATTTAAAAACTTGTTTAAAAATCTCTCCTTGACCTGAAGCAGTTGTGTAATGCTCTCTCTTATTCTTATTTTTTTAACAATTTGAACAGTTTCAGCAAACTGGCTGACGCTCATTTTGGTGCGGTTCTGAACAGTCATTCAGCTGCTTTGCATGACCCTTTGTTGCATAGTGTAAGAGCAGGTGACTTACTTTAGCTGAAATATGTGAAGAACTCCAGGAACGTCTGTCTTCTTGTACTCATCGAAATTGGGGAAGCCAGTTATTTTGCCTGAGTGTCTGAATGAAAGATGAGTAATCAAAAGGCAACACATACAGTATATATATATGTATATATAATATATTATAAAGAGCTATGAGTATGTTTTCCGGTGTTGATAACATTTTTTAGTCGCTGATAAAATTGAGCATGTAAGTATGGTGCTAACTTGTCTTCCTATATGAAGAATTTATTTTCTAAAGAAGAAAAAGACAGTAACCCTATCATATCCAGATGGAAAGGTTTTGGCACTGCCTTTTTTTCATTAGCAGACACGAACCCTTGAGAATCAGCATTCGTCCTTGTATTTAATAAATATCGGAGATCGTAGCCATGCCAACACGATACCATTCTCCTGCAAACTAACAAGAACATTTAAAGGCATTAGAGCTTTTACATACATAGAAGGGTAACTAGATAAGGTTTGCTTCTCAAAACAACTGGATTCTTGTTACTGAGTCTTGTTACTGTTTGTAGGTTATTATTCCACATACGATAGCTTTTCACACATAGGTTTACAAAAAATGCTAAACACACACAATTTCCCTAACTTTGCACTAAAGAAACAAGGCTGATGTAATATTGATTTACATTTACGGTATTTAGCTGATGCTCTTATCCAGAGCGACTTACAAGGTTAATCATATTACAGGTAGGCCAATGTAGTGTTAGGAGTCTTGCCCAAGGACTCTTATTGGTGTAGCACAGCGTAGTCATCTAGACCGGGATTTGAGCCCCAGTCTCCCACATGTGGAGGTGGCTCTCTGGCGGGCAGTGGTGTTATTCACTGAGCTACACCAACCACACTCCAGTTCAAGTCACCAAAAAATGCTCTTATGCTCTCCACATTTTCATGTTTTCCCTATACTCTTAGCAAAAGGGGTTATAGCTACAACCATATGGATGGCCCATTTTTTTGTTTCAAATATTGTTTGCAGAATTTAGCAAAATAAAAAACATAAAATGTGACGTAATTTCTCTTTTTAAAAAAAAATAGACATTATGCTCTACAAATTGCAGATAGAAATCCATTTAAAGTTTGTCCTCTGTTCAGCAGTGGTCACCAACCCTCAGTTGGCAGTTTCCTGCAAAGCTTAGCTCCAGCCTGCATCAAACACACTTGCCCTTCTCTCACATAACTCTTAATACATCTGATCAACCAAACAAGAACTTCTGAAGAGCAGCTGGAGCAGGTGTGCTAGATCTCCAGGGCCCGGATTGATGAGCAGCGCTGTGGAGGATGTGTTAGCTTATTTTTACTTACAAAATCACAGCCATGTGTAATTTGACAAGGGAAGTTCAAATGTTGGCATATGACTGTAGTAGTAAAAATGAATCCTTTGGGTGCTTTATAGAGTCATCTGAATCCTCCTTGTGTCTTTCTCTCCGTTCCTTGTGTGTCACATCAGATTTGGCAGCGCTGTTGGGGAAAAGGGCAGAGTAGCTGCCGATGACTCAGAGCTCCAGCCTGACAGGCAAGGCCCGATGTAAAGGTTACCCAGGGAGGGGGGCCTCTGGCTGGGCTGTCATGCCGCGCTTGCCTGCTTCCCCCTGGAGGACCAGCCGTCACTCCTCCACTCGTCACAAGCTCACCTGTTCATGCACCTAGAAACTTGGACTGTAGCGACTCAGATGCACACGCAAAAGCCAAAGCACATGCTTGCAAGACAGGTGCATGCACACACGCTAGAATGGACAAGAATCCGAGAGCGTCCCGCACCGATCCGAGTTTTCCCCCTCGCCGTTCCCTTTATGGTCAGGAAGAGCTAGAATCACCGTATTAACACATTTCACTACTAATCCGTTAGAGCTCCAGGATCTTCTCTGCAGCCACTGAGAACCTTGGTGACTCCTTCTACGAGCCTGGTATCCATAATGCATTATAAGTGCATTCATAAAGATTCATAAAGCATTCATAATGCTTTACAATACTTGACATAAGCCTTTGTAACTGTACATGAACGATCATAATTTACATTTAAGGCGTTTAGCAGATGCTCTTATCCAGAGCGACTTACAACCGTGCTCAGTGTTCCGCTGGACAGTATTCCAGCTAGTAGAGGAAGGCTAGAGCCTAGAACTCACCATGAGCTCAGACACTGCCCGAACAGGGGGCCAGTGCTGATACCTAGAGAGAGAAAAAAACAGACATAGATAAAGCAAGAGTGCACTACCTGGCAACCCCAGCCCAGCACTCATACCTATAGAAAAGGAAAGGTCATAAGGTCATTATAGGTGCAACACAAGTACATACACATATACCTTACACATCTACTAGAGCTCACTCACTTAAGACATGGGTCCTCAGTCTGCGTTTGAAGACCGTGAGAGACTCCGCTGCTCGGACACCCAGTGGGAGTACTCTCAGATGTCCTCAGCATCTTCAAAATGAAAGATGCATATAACTGCATATAACATGTAATGAACACTTATAAGCTCTCCTGACAGGCTTTAGGTAAAGCGATGTTGGGGGTCAGCTCTGGGAATAAGTCTGTGCTCATATAAGCACATCTGCTTCACTATGTCAATGATCTTAACACTAGATGGGTTATAACGCATTATGTCACTTTGTGCTATGAAGCTTAATACTGTGGTGTTACAACATTTCATGCATGTGATTGTGAGCATTTATGTACAGTTACAAAGGCTTATGTCAAATATTATAAAGCATAATGAATGATTTATAGACCTTTATGAATGTACTTATAATGCTATTAAGCTTTAAGACACCCGCTTTACCAGTAATGTTAATAACAGGAAAAGTATCCACGTTGTAACGCAGTGGCCGATACTTTGAAGCTATGAAACCTTATACTGTCGTTAACCTTATAGTAATGACTTATAAAGCATTATAAAGGCTTAATAGACACTTTCTACCAATCCGGTATTCATAATACTCATTATAAGTGCATCCATAAAAGTCTATAAATCATTCATAATGCTTTATAATGCTAGACACAAGCCTTTGTAACTGCCTTTTGTATTTTTCCTGTTATTACATTCCCGCCCAAGCCGGCTTCATAAGGCTTAATAGCATTAGAAGTGCATTCGTACAGGTCTGTAAATCATTCATAATGCTTTATAATGCTAGACACAAGCCTTTGTAACTGTTTATAAATGTCATAAACTGTTATAACATGCCTGAATAAAGCTCATAGCTTCAAAGTATAAGTCAATGTGTTATGACGGGGATATTTTTCCTGTTATTAACATTCCCGCCCAAGCCGGCTTCATAAGGCTTAATAGCATTAGAAGTGCATTCGTACAGGTCTGTAAATCATTCATAATGCTTTATAATGCTAGACACAAGCCTTTGTAACTGTGCAGAAATGTCATAAACTGTTATAACATGACTGAATAAAGCTTCATAGCCTCATAGTATAAGTCAATGTGTTATGACGTGGATATTTTTCCTGTTATTACATTCCCGCCCAAGTCGGCTTCATAAGGCTTAATAGCATTAGAAGTGCATTCATAAAGGTCTGTAAATCATTCATAATCATTTATAATGCTTAACATAAGCCTTTGCAACTGTACATAAATGCTCATAACCACATGCATGAAATGGTGTAACACCACAGAATAAAGCTTCATAGCACAAAGTGACAAAGTGTTATAATCCGTCTATTGTTAAGATCACTGGCTTGATCTCTAGCTCATAATCTGCAGATGTAGAGGGACTGTCTATTCATGTGACGAATATTGGCATGTACAAACTAGCGACTCTGGTGTTCCTCTGTTTAGACGTTGTTATTTAAGGCAAGTTGTTATGTGCTTATATGAACACAGCTTATAAGTGTTCATTAGATGTTATATGCAGTTATAAATCTGTTTTCAGTTTAAAGATACTGAAGGAAGGTCTGAGACTATAACTAGAGTTTATGCATTAAATGAATGGTCACAACATTCTCAGCAGTAATGATAAGTACATGTATTATAATGCATTATGTCACTTTGTGCTATAAAAGCTTCATACTGTGGTGTTGTAACAGTTTCTGTGGACAATTATGATAATAATAATTTATGTACAGTTACAAAGGCTTATGTCAAGTATTATAAAGCATTATGGATGTTTTATAGATCTTTATGAACGCACTTTGGATACCCAATTCATGAAATTGTAAAGTTCAGGTTTTATTTTATTGTTTTATTTGTTCTGGTAAATTTAGAAAAGCTGACTGGGTTAATACAAGGTTACCAGCATTCTCACACACATGCTCGAGGTCTGTGGGTGTAACTCACTCAGTGTCAGGTGTTATGCAAGAGGCTTCATAGACAACATCACCACCTAAAGGTCAGAGAGGTCCCTGCAGTGCCTGACACTCCCTCCTGTGGCTTCCTTAATAACAACACTGTCAGATCCATTATCATTTCTATAGACAGTGGGAACCATAGAGAGGTTCTTTCCCCTAGATGTCAATATGGGTTATGGCTTTGTAATGGAGTTCTAGGTAATGGTTCTGTAGCTGAAGTTATTATTCTGTGATCTGGGAACAAGGTGTTGGGTACTGTGATTGGGGTACATGGTAATGGTTCTGTGAATAAGGTTAGGGTGACGGTTCTGTGACTGACGTTCATCAGTATGATTTTGATTCTGAGATCACTCGAGACCTAGCATCAAACTGGGTTAATAGACCCCTGACCCCAAGTTCTCCTGACTCCGGAAACAGATCCTACATGGTGCTAACCAAGATGGTGAGAGAAGTGAGACGGTGGACGAGAGACCGACTCTAAAACAGGAAGAGAGAGAAAAAGAATACGACCCAACAAACCCGCACGCAGAACCAAGAGACAACCTACGGGGGAAGCCGCTGTGGGAAAGAGAGGGAGCCATGAGATCTTCTCTCCCCTCGTCTACGAAGGGAATCACGGGCTAAGGTGACCTAAATTCTCCTCCAGACAGCGCACAGGCCTGCAAGGATTAAGAGACAGCAAGAGATGGAGCGATGGAGAGAGAGAGAGAGAGAGAGAGAGAGAGAGAGAGAGAGAGAGAGAGAGAGAGAGAGAGAGAGAGAGAGAGATGGAGAGAGAGAGCGAGAGAGAGAGAGAGAGAGAGAGAGAGAGAGAGAAAGGGAGGGAGAGAGAGAGGGAGGGTAAGAGAGATGGAGCATGAGAGGGAGAGAGCGAGAGAGAGAAAGGGAGAGAGAGAGAGAGGGAGAGAGAGAGAGATGGAGCATGAGAGGGAGAGAGCGAGAGAGAGAAAGGGAGAGAGAGAGAGAGAGAGAGAGAGAGAGAGAGAGAGAGAGAGAGAGAGAGAGAGAGAGAGATGGAGAGAGAGAGCGAGAGAGAGAGAGAGAGAGAGAGAGAGAGAGAGATAGAGAGAGAGAGAGAGAGAGAGAGAGAGAGGGAGAGAGAAAGGGAGGGAGAGAGAGAGGGAGAGAGAGAGAGAGAAAGTTTGAGCAGTTAATCTTTTCCCTCTCTGGGCAGCAGAACAGTTACGTAAAAGGCATCTATAATTCTCTTCTATGCAGATCAAAGGAGAACAAGGCCTCGCAATCTGCATATGAGCTGCTGGAGCCCCCGGGGGGCCTGTGTGTACGGGGTGGGCAGGGGGAGGTTAGTCCCAGTTTCTCCTCAGCCTTCTTAAGGAATGAATTAGCCCATATTAAATATAGCCATCACTGCAGCCTGAATTCAGCTGTACAGTGAGTTACGAGCTCTGGGTTCCCAGCGAAAACGTCCCCCACACAGAGTCAATCAGACGAGACATGAATGAGTCCAGCGATGGCTTCTTGGTGTGGTGTAGGCGGAAACACACTCATCACCACAAGCATAGCTCCACCCAGAGGGAAAAGACCCACAGGGGTTAAACTTGGTGGATGGTTGGGCATGTGACGTAAGCAAGGACGGGCCAACAGCCATGATTGCGGACATACAGCGAGTGGGGACGTCCTCCATTGACTTGATAGGCATTTCTGCTCACTCCATGTGTAATCGTATCCTTTGACATTCTTCATTGGTCACAAGCAGGGTTGCCACCCGTCCAGTAAAATACAGAATCCATGTCCATAAATTTGTTCCGTATTGTCGTAAATTTGTTCCGTATTGGCGTAAAAATGTCAGTTAATTTGTTCCGTATTTCCGTAAATGTCCGTAAATTTGTTCCGCATTTCCATAATTTTGTTCCGTATTGTCGTAAATGTCCGTAAATTTGTTCCGTATTTTCGTAAATGACCATAAATTTGTTCCGTATTGTCGTAAATTTGTTCCGTATTGTCGTAAATTTGTTCCGTATTGTTGTAAATTTGTTCCGTATTTCCGTAAATGTCCGTAAATTTGTTCTGTATTGGCGTAAATGTCCGTAATTTGTTCCGTATTGTCGTAAATGTCTGTAAATTTGTTCCGTATTTCCGTAAATGTCTGTAAATTTGTTCCATATTTCCGTAAATTTGTTGCGTATTGTCGTAAATGTCCGTAATTTTTTGTTCCGTATTTCCGTAAATGTCCGTAAATTTGTTCCGTATTTCCGTAAATGTCCGTAAATTTGTTCCGTATTTCCGTAAATGTCCGATATACACGTCTGGCACACACACATGAATGATCATAATACAACCAACATGCAGCCCCCTAAACCAAGGGGGGAAATTCATCCCGGAGCTGAAAAACCAGATCACGTCAGTCAGTGACAGGGCTGAGCATTAGCGAGAACCTGACGATATACAGGGGTTGGACAATGAAACTGAAACACCTGTCATTTTAGTGTGGGAGGTCTCATGGCTAAATTGGACCAGCCTGGTGGCCAATCTTCATTAACTGCACATTGCACCAGTAAGAGCAGAGTGTGAAGGTTCAGTTAGCAGGTAAGAGCACAGTTCTGCTCAAAATACTGCAATGCACACAGCATTATGGGGACATACCAGAGTTCAAAAGAGGACAAACTGTTGGTGCACGTCTTGCTGGCGCATCTGTGACCAAGACAGCAAGTCTTTGTGATGTATCAAGAGCCACGGTATCCAGGGTAATGTCAGCATACCACCAAGAAGGACGAACCTCCACCAGCATCACGTAGTGACCTGGCCACTATCCTGCAAGAAGAATGGCTTAAAGTCCCTCTGACCACTGTGCAGGACGCAGTATATGTCATTCCCAAGACCAACTGACGCTGTATTGTCCGCAAAAGGAGGCCCTACACCATACTAATAAATGACTGTGGTCTAAAACCAGGTGTTTCAGTTTCATTGTCCAACCCCTGTAGGGGCTATGATCTCCATTTTTGTCGATTTGGACTTTTAGGGACCGGTTGAACACGGCAGCTGTCGTTTACACTGTGTGAAAATCTCATGATGAACGGACCGTAAGAACTAGTTCAAACCTGCTCGGAAAGACGCCTGGTTCCATTCACTTGCATTAAAGTTAAATGAGGTTTTTAGCCTCTCCTGTAAAGCTGCAATTTTGAAGATTTTCTTTGGGCAGCCACCGAACGCAGAGGCAGTCTCCTGAGCCTTACGGCCTTTGTTTACGTTGGAGGTGGAAGTGTCTAACGGCAGAAGATGGACTGCAACTGAGACTGCTGGACTAAATCTTGAACGAGAAACAGAGCCTAACCATTAGGACTCTGTTTACTGCAGGGGAAGAACATCAAGATGAGATCTGGCAGACCAGAGCCCTGAAGAAGCACTCAGGGATCCATTTAGGTGGTTCTTCTGTGGTCCAAAACTGGTTGGTGACCACTCGTCCTGGTGAGCTTCCTTACTACTGCATTTGGTTCCAAGCTGGATCCAACATGCTGCCTCCCCAACAGTACCCCATCTGATCCAGCCAATCAAGAACCTCTGAAGCAGGTCTTCTGGAGGTCTAGCAGGACCAGGTGTGGCAGGTTACTGAACATCAGAAGCCAGAAAATGATCAGTAGAGTTTTAGAGGAGCGATACTTCAGGGTATCTACTGTGCCGTGATGTACACTCAGCTAGAACGTTAAAGCCACTGTCCACACCATCAGCTCCACCGACCATAGAGGAGAACCCTGGAGTTCTACAGACTGTGGTCCATTCAATGGTCAGGATAAGCACAGCTCTATCCACGACGTCTGTGGAGCCATTAGGGGTTAGGTGCCTGCTCAAGGGCACTTCAGTCGTTCCTGACGCCTCAGGAAATCAAAGCTGCTCATTTCTGTGTTGGTGTGAAGTGTGAGGTAACACTGTGTCCACTCACTGTCCACTCTATTAGACACTCCTACCTCACTGGTCCACCTTTTAGATGGACAGTCAGAGACGATAGCTCATCTGCTGCTGCACAGTGCAGTGTTGGTCATCCTCTAGTCCTTCAGCAGGGGTCACAGGGCACTGCCCACAGGACGCTGCCCCACAGGACGCCGCCCACAGGACTGTGCCCACAGGACACTGCCCACAGGATGCTGCCCACAGGACTGTGCCCACAGGAAGCTGCCCACAGGAAGCTGCCCACAGGAAGCTGCCCACAGGACACTGTCGTTCTGGTGGGTGGACGATTCTCAGTCCAGTAGTGACACTGAGGTGTCCAGCAGCACTGCTGTGTCTGATCCACTCACACCAGCACCACACACACTAACACACCACCACCACCTCAGTGTCACTGCAGTGCTGAGAATGATCCACCACCCACATCATACCTGCTCTGTGGTGGTCCTGTGGGGGTCCTGCAGTCCAGAGGAACATGCTGCCTGTGCCACCAAAGAGCAACATCCCATGCAGAGCTGATACAACCCTGCCCCCTGGTGGCAACTGCTGAGTTGTACCTGGAACCATGTCCAAATGAAAGTCAGGCCAGTGTGCAGTTATGAGCTGCTTCCTGCTGTAAGTGGTAGAAGCATTCGCTCCCCGGGCTCTTGTGCCACGACCGGCCACATGAGCAGCCTCGTATATTGCTCGCATTAATCATTAAATGATCAGAACACGTCGTATTAACTCATACTTAATGACTTCGCTCGAGCCACCGTTCCACACATGGCTATTTACCAGGGGTCCAAGCACTACACCCTTTTGGAATTCTTTGGATTTTGTTCTAGTTGTATTTATATTCATCTGTTCCAGATTAGTAGTGTGGATTATCCGTCGCCCTGTATATGTATAGATATGTACAGTTATGTTTTATTGTGCTCACATTAGCATTAATTAGCGATCGCGTAACGTGTAACACTATCGCTATCTGATTTACTCTTCTGCTTCGTCTGGTTGGACATTTTATCCTGCGGTTTTCAAAATATCAACACCATCCCAACTCTGGAATTTCCGTCCGATCGGAAATTCTGCGCTTGTATACAGCTTTTTAATCTGACTTCGGAAAATTCAATTCCCAATTTTTCCTTAAGAATAAATGGGCTGTAAAAATGCATGCTCATCTACTGTACTTCCCATACACTACCTCAGAGCAGACCCCCGGGCACAAATTCATCACTCTGGGTGAGCGGGGTCGATATCTCGGAAAGTGTATGCAGTAGTGCAGAAGATGGGCACATCTTTTTCCAGCTTGATGGGGAAAAAATTGGGAATTTAACGAAGTTTTTCTGTAAATCTATCACAACATCAGACCAAACATTCTGGGGCTGGAATGTTGTAAGTATCTTGAGAAGTGCATGCAGAAGTATTGCAGATAGGCATGTAGTTTTCCACCCACTTTTTTAATGGGAAAATTTGGGAATTTAAGTTTTTCAAAAATTAGAAGGTTATGTAAATAAGACGTATTCGAGCACACCGTTCCCAATCACAACGTTCCACATCAGACCAAACATTCTGAGGCTGGAATGTTGTCAGTATCTTGACAGTAGATAGGCATGTAGTTTTCCACTCTATTCATTATTAATTGGAAAAAATTGGGAATTTAACAAAGTTTTTCTGGAAACCTGTAGGTCGGATTAACAAGCTGTATACAATCACAACGTTCCGCATCAGACCAAACATTCTGGGGCTGGAATGTTGTAAGTATCTTGAGAAGTGCATGCAGAAGTATAGCAGATAGGCATGTAGTTTTTCCACTAACTTTTTTAATGGGAAAATTTGGGAATTTGACCAAGTTTTCCAAAAATTAGAAGGTTATGTAAATAAGACGTATTCGAGCACACCGTTCCCAATCTGACCATACATTCTGGAGTTGGAACGGTGTCGATACCTCAAAAAGTACAGTAGGTGGGCATGTACCTTTCCACCCTATTCATTCTTAAAATGAAAAAATTTAACCAAGTTTTTCTGGAAACCTGTAGGTCGGATTAACAAGCTGTATACAATCACAACGTTCCGCATCAGACCAAACATTCTGAAGCTGGAATGTTGTCAGTATCTTGAGAAGTGAATGCAGAAGTACAGCAGATAGGCATGTAGTTTTCCACCCACTTTTTTAATGGGAAGAAATTGGGAATTTAACCAGGTTTTCCAAAAATTAGAAGGTTAGATAAATAAGATGTATTCAGGCACACCGTTCCCAATCTGACCATACATTCTGGATACCTCAAAAAGTGTATCCAAAAGTACAGCAGGTGGGCATGTACTTTTCTACCCTATTCATTCTTAAAATGAAAAAAAAAATGGGAATTTAATAAAGTTTTTCTGGAAACCTGTAGGTCGGATAAACAAGCTGTATACAATCACAACGTTCCACATCGCACCAAACATTCTGGGGCTGGAATGTTGTCAATATTTTGACTGTAGATAGGCATGTAGTTTTCAACCCATTCAATTTTAATGGGAAAAAGTGGGAATTTTAACATCAGATCAATAACCTGTACACAAGCACATATTCCCAATCAGACTGAGCTTTGGAATGGTGTGAATGCATTGAAATTGTGTATGCAGAAGTATAGCAGATAGGCATGTAGTTTTCCACCCACTTTTTTAATGGGAAGAAATTGGGAATTTAACCAAGTTTTCCAAAAATTAGAAGGTTGGATAAATAAGACGTATTCAAGCACACCATTCCCAATCTGACCATACATTCTGGAGCTGGAACGGTGTCGATACCTCAAAAAGTGTATTCAAAAGTACAGTAGGTGGGCTTTTCCACCCTATTCATTCTTAAAATGAAAAAAATGGGAATTTAATAAAGTTTTTCTGGAAACCTGTAGGTCGGATAAACAAGCTGTATACAATCACAACGTTCCACATCAGACCAAACATTCTGGGGCTGGAATGTTGTCAATATCTTGACAGTAGATAGGCATGTAGTTTTCCACTCTATTCATTATTAATGGGAAAAAATTGGGAATTTAACAAAGTTTTTCTGTAAACCTGTAGGTCGAATTAACAAGCTGTATACAATCACAACATTCCGCATCAGACCAAACATTCTGAGGCTGGAATGTTGTCAATATCTTGAGAAGTGCATGCAGAAGTACAGCAGATAGGCATGTAGTTTTCCACCCACTTTTTTAATGGGAAAAAATTGGGAATTTAACCAAGTTTTCCAAAAATTAGAAGGTTGGATAAATAAGATGTATTCAAGCACACCGTTTCCAATCTGACCATAGATTCTGGAGCTGGAACGGTGTCGATACCTCAAAAAGTGTATCCAAAAGTACAGTAGGTGGGCATGTACCTTTCCACCCTATTCATTCTTAAAATGAAAAAAATGGGAATTTAATAAAGTTTTTCTGGAAACCTGTAGGTCGGATTAACAAGCTGTATACAATCACAACGTTCCACATCAGACCAAACATTCTGGGGCTGGAATGTTGTCAGTATCTTAACAAGTGCATGCAGAAGTATTGCAGATAGGCATGTAGTTTTCCACCCACTTTTTTAATGAGAAAAAATTGGGAATTTAACCAAGTTTTCCAAAAATTCGATGGTTAGATAAATAAGATGTATTCAGGCACACCGTTCCCAATCTGACCATACATTCTAGAGTGTCGATACCTCGAAACATGTATGCATTACTGGTAGGTGGGCATGTACTTTTCCACTATTCATTCTTAAAATAAAAAAAATGGGAATTTAATAAAGTTTTTCTGGAAACCTGTAGGTTGGAATAAGATGCACAAAATTCCACATCAGACCAAACATTCTGAGGCTGGAATGTTGTCAATATCTTGACAGTAGATAGGCATGTAGTTTTCCACCCATTCATTTTTAATCGGAATAAAGTGGGAATTTTAACGTCAGATCAACAACCTGTACACAAGCACATATTCCCAATCAGACTGAGGTTTGGAATGGTGTGAATGTATTGAAATTGCGTATGCAGAGGTTCAGGAGATGGGTATGTAAATTTCCACTCTATTTATTATTAATGGGAAAAAATTGGGAATTTAACGAAGTTTGTCCCTAAAAATGTGAGTTAGATTAACAAGCTGTATAGAAGCACACCACTCCTTATCAGACCGAGCTTTCGACGCATTATCGTACATCAGATCAAAAATCTGGATATAAGCACAACATTCCAGATCAACCAAACATCATAGGGTATATTCTTAATGAGGGAAAAGTTGGGAATTTTTCCAAACGCTGTACATCAGATCAGAACCTGTACACAAGCTCACTATTCCCGACCAGACCTGAACATTCTATGCATCAGTACAGTAGATGTACAGTACAGTATAGATTGGCACAGAAGAGGGTCATGTAGTTTTCCACCCCATCCATACTTAAGGGGGAAAAGTGGGAATTTTTTCCAAACACTGTACATCAGATCAAACACCTGGATACAAGCACACTATTCCCGACCAGACTGAACATTCTGGGGTTGACACGGTTTCGATATCTCCGAAAGGAGAGGTACAACACATGAGCATGTACTTTTCCACTCCATTCATTCTTAATGGGAAAAAATTGGGAATTCAACGTTTTTCCAAAAACCTGTTAGTTGGATCAAAAAAGTTGTTCACATGAACAACATTCCAGATCAGATCAAACATTCTGGTGGTTGGAACAGTGTTGACACTGCCAGACTAGTTAGCAGATAAAAGACACTATACTGCCAAAAGTATTCACTCCCCCATCCAAATCCTTGAACTACTGAGCTATTCCAGCACGACCGCACACCAGTGCACAGAGCGAGCTCCATAAAGACATGGATGAGCGAGTCTGGTGTGGAGGAACTGGACTGACCTGCATAGAGTCCTGACCTCCACCCAATAGAACACCTTTGGGATGAGTTAGAGCGGAGACTGAGAGCCAGGCCTTCTCGTCCAACATCAGTGTCTGACCTCACAAATGTGCTTCTGGAGGAATGGTCAGAAATTCCCATAACCACATTCCTACACCTTCATCCCAGAAGAGCTGGAGCTGTTATAGCTGTAAAGGGTGGGCCGACATCATATTAAACCCTATGGATTCAGAATGGGATCTCATGTAAGCTCATATGCGTGTCCGAATACTTTTGGCCGTATAGTGTATGTTAGCTTTAGCACACTTCTGTAAACTGAACAGTCATGCGGGTCTTGGCTTTTTGGCTCAGTGTCAAATCCCCGGCTACAAACCAGAATTCATCTCAGTGGCAGGTACTTATCTCTACAACACAGCACCAGCACCAACACCAGCACCAACACCAACACCAGCACCAGCGCAGCTGACTATCTCTATTTCCATGTAACAGTGGAAACAGTGGGTCTTATTTTCGCCACTGGGACACGCAGACAGACAGTCTGTCGGATCTGTTTCCATTTTTCACACATACAGCAAATTCTTTCCATCTCTGGTTTTCATCACGCTTGCGTTCCCAAACACGGCATCTCCGACATGCACACAGAAACACAGCCCAACTTTGTATCTGCTCAGTCAGCGTTACACGTCGAGCACTGACCCTCCACTCACCATACAGGACACTCTGTAGGTGTACAGGTCCAGACTGTAGTCCATCTGTTTCTCTGTGTACTGTATTACCCTGTTCTTCAAAGGTCAGGACCCCCACAGGACCCCCACAGAGCAGGTATGATGTGGGTGGTGGATCATTCTCAGCACTGCAGTGACACTGAGGTGGGGCTGGTGTGAGTGGATCAGACACAGCAGTGCTGCTGCTGTTTAGCCAACAATGTCCTGTGGGCAGCGTCCTGTAGGTCGCATAGTGTGGGCACAGTCCTGTGGGCAGCGTCCTGTGGGCAGCATTGTGTGGGCAGCGCCCTGTGGGCAGTGTCCTGTAGGCAGCGTCATGTGGGCAGAGTCCTGTGGGGCAGAGTCCTGTGGGCAGCGTCCTGTGAGCAGTGTCCTGTGGGCAGTGTCCTGTATCCACTGATGAAGGACTAGAGGATGGCCAACACTGCACTGTGCAGCAGCAGATGAGCTATCGTCTCTGACTGTCCATCTACAAGGTGGACCAGCAAGGTAGGAGTGTCTAATAGAGTGGACAGTGAGTGGACACAGTGTCTAACACTCCAGCAGCACTGCTGTGTCTGATCCACTCACACCAGCACCACCCACACTAACACCACCACCACGTCAGGGTCACTGCAGTGCTGGATGCTATGTAGATACAATAATTAAATATATATATATTACACAGCAACAAGATATTATATAATAACATTGGCTATATTAAACATGACATAAAACACTGTTCTGAGTTCTTCCCAATCTATGGATAGCGTCACTCACCCTTGTGCAGCGCCACCTGCAGGAGGCTGAAGGTACTACCACCCTCAACACCCAAGGGGGCTCGTATTTTGGTGAGCTCATGATGAGTGTCCATTAAACATCTAACGTGTGTAAACAGGACGGTCAACAGGTTTCACTACCTGACATTTCTGAGTGATGTGTGTTTGAAATAACACACAGTTTAAAACTTTATACACATGGGATATAGATACACAGCAGATGTTTGTAGATTAGTTATGTAATATTGATTGACAGGCATACAGTCACAATTCCCAATTCCCGTCCACACAAGAACCATAACATAAAGAGTACACTGTTCACTCTGCTGACCATTTGGGAGGAGGAGGTGACCGTCAGCATGGTCCTCCTTCTGTATTTAACTTTGACTAGCTTCTAGTAATGCTAACCATTCATACTACACACAGGAACAGAGAGGAGGACTTTGCCGACCCTCCTCATAGGCTTCCAGGAACATGTGGCACGGTGGATGATGTTTCAGCCCCTCTGTACTCTTTCACCACGAGAGACCAAATACTGGACAATGAGTGTCTCAAAAACCCTTACCCGAAATATCTTCCATTACTATAAACATGCCTGGATCATGGGCGCTATGGAAACCCATTCCCACCAAGTAACAACAAAACTCTTTCCTCTAAAGCGTCGTAGCTTCTAAAGAATTCTACCTAAAGCTACTTACGGTCCTAACATAACTTTAATAACTTGATATTTCAATACGCAAAACATTTAAATGCATATTAAAATAGGTCTAGAAAAGAAGTCATTATTTTAATAGTCAGAATTGTGTAAATAGAAGGAGACATGAAACAATTAATGACAAAATATTTTTCAAAGTCAAATAAAGAAAATAAATATTTTAAAATCGCCAAAATTTCAGAAAAATTATTCGAAATAGTGCATTTTTTAATTAAATATTTTTGACATAGTCAACATTTCAGAAATAAAGTATTTTAAAACAGTAAAAATTTCAGATATTTCAATATTATATATTCTCAGTATTTAAGAAAATACAGGGGTTGGACAATGAAACTCAAACACCTGGTTTTAGACCACAGTCATTTATTAGTATGGTGTAGGGCCTCCTTTTGCGGCCAATACAGCGTCAGTTGGTCTTGGGAATGACATATACTGCGTCCTGCACAGTGGTCAGAGGGAGTTTAAGCCATTCCTCTTGCAGGATAGTGGCCAGGTCACTACGTGATGCTGGTGGAGGTTCGTCCTTCTTGGTGGTATGCTGACATTACCCTGGATACCGTGACTCTTGATACATCACAAAGACTTGCTGTCTTGGTCACAGATGCGCCAGCAAGACGTGCACCAACAGTCTGTCCTCTTTTGAACTCTGGTATGTCCCATAATGCTGTGTGCATTGCAGTATTTTGAGCAGAACTGTGCTCTTACCTGCTAACTGAACCTTCACACTCTGCTCTTACTGGTGCAATGTGCAGAAGACTGGCCACCAGGCTGGTCCAATTTAGCCATGAGACCTCCCACACTACAATGACAGGTGTTTCAGTTTCATTGTCCAACCCCTGTAAATATTTGAAATATTAAACATTTTAAGACACTGAATTTTGAATTAGTAAGCAAACAATTTGAGACTATTATTATTTCATTAAGTCTGAAGTAAATCATCAGTGGAAAATTCAAGTCATCATTTTGAAACATTGAGTCAAAGTGCAGTAAAAAATAGGCTATTATTTTGAGACAGAAAGTCTAAATCATAAGAATGTCATGAACATACAAAAACAAAATTAATCTATAATATAACATATTAATAACAAACTGGACATTGTGCAAAGCGAGACTGCCAATAAATGAGTGGCAAAATACTTCTCTTATGGAAAACAGCAAACATAAACCCATTCTATAGCACTGTAAAAACCGGACTTGCCCCTTCGGAGGTCCGCACGTCCTGTCCTTAGACCACCAGTGAGTCACTTTTCTGATTTCTGCTGACTTTGAGGCTCTTGATACTGGAGTGCCTTGTGCTGCCATCGTGTCGTAGACCCTTTGGTCTCCTGTAGTCCCTACCACTCCTCCCTGAGAAGAAGAGCGGCCGCCTGGCTCTGCCGGACCCTGTACACCTCACCGTTTCCAGGCTTTGTGCATTTCGCGGCAAATCAGTCCCTCCCCTGAGTTCCACGTCGTCCCAAGATCCCAGCTCATCCCTGCTTGCCATCAGCCACTTCCGGGTGATGTGAATGAGCTCCACCAGGCTGGAAAAAGCAGCAAGGACCCCTACGACGAAGTAGAAGACCAGGAAGACGGTCTTCTCCATAGGTCTGGAAGTGAAGCAGTCTACCGTGTAAGGACAAGGGAAGCGGCTGCAGGGGAACTGCGCCTCAACACGAAAGCCATACAGCAACCACTGGCCGATCAGGAAGCCCATCTCGGACAACAAGCGGAAGCCCACGTTGACCATGTAGAGCCGTTTGAGGTCCCGTTCCTGCTTGGCCTCCAGTATGCTGAGGGCAGAACCTTTCGGGAGGTCCTGCCGTTTTTTGCTATGGTGCATGGCGTACATGAGGAACACCAAAGCGGGCGTGGAGATCAGCACGATGTGGAAGACCCAGAAGCGATACTGGGAGATGGGGAAGGCTTGGTCGTAGCACACCTGCTTGCATCCTGGCTGCAAGGTGTTGCAGGAGAACTCCTCTTGTTCATCATCAAACATGTCGCTGGCTACCGTGCCCAGGATCAGCATCCTGAAGACCAGCATGAGGAGCAGCCAGAAACGGCCCAGCATGGGCGAGTGCGCCTGCAGGGACCCAAAGAGTCCACTCAGGAACCCCCAGTCACTCATGGCGGAAGTGTAGAATGTGTCTCCCGAACAAAACCAGGAGTAGGCTCTTCCTGGAACCTTGGAACGCTTGTGCTTACAGGCTAGAGACAACAGTGGGGTCCACCAAAGTCCAGTCCATCCGAGATCAAGTCATGACCCAATGCAAACAGCCAATATACCATTCTAAGGGTTCCCAAAGGAAATGGCTGTACAACGTACCTCACATGTCCCTCACAAACTGTCAAATTGAGGACCACCAGGCGTAGAACGAAAACTGCAGTCTCCTTCCCGAATTGCGTCATGGACAGCGGAACATCGGATTCACCTGAACGCTCCAAGGGCTACTGTAGGCATGGATGTCCTGCCCGCCAGCTGGAACCTCAGCTTCAAGGAAACGCCCAAGCGAGTACCCACAACCGGCAAATACGGGACAAAGTCATATGTCCCAAACGAGCCTGACCACATTCCGATACACAAGACAGGTTTCCTCCCGTCAAGTCTTTTCCTAGCGTGGATCTTCTTCTGGACAAGAGTGGACGCATTATAGCAGCCTGGTCGGACTTCGTGTCTCCCGTTAGTCAGCTCACTACTCCAGAACTCCGCTCATGGCAAGGAAAGAAGGAGGAAGCCGCGTCGGATGGTTGGAAAGGCTCCTAAGTGAGGGAGGGCATTCGGATCTCGGAAGTAGCGGTCATATCCTTATCAGGGCTTTCAAAGGGTCAAACAAAGCTGGTGTTTACGCAGCTTGATGAGGCTCTCGAGCTGGTTGGGTAATTGCAGGAAATATCTGCGTGTAGACGCAACAGCGTCAGCGTAGGACCGCGGTCACATCTCCTGAGGGTCAACATGGCCACTCCTCAGTAATTAGACGTTGAGTGAGTGACAGGCAGTATATCATCTCCAGGCACTTTTTGAAAGCTTGGGAAAACGATGTGCTGGTGGAATGCTCCTATTTGTTGTATGGTGTTTGATTGAAAGCTGCCTGACTGTACTGACTGGCAGGATCTTGTCTGAGAGTGGTGAGGACAGCAGAAGCCATCATAGGCAACAAGCTTCCAGGATAACTACCAGTGCCACTGCTTGAGGAGAATCCATGAGTTTCGGCGGCGAGCCCACACACGGCCTGTTCACAGCTTACTGCCATCAGGCAGGAGGTACCGCCGCATCCAGACCTGAACAAGCTGTGGGCTTTTCCCTATACCACTACACTGTGACACTCTGGACCACTACCACTGTACTGGGACACTCTGGACCACTACCACTGTACTGGGACACTCTGGACCACTACCACTGTACTGGGACACTCTGGACCACTACCACTGTACTGTGACACTCTGGACCACTACCACTGTACTGTGACACTCTGGACCACTACCACTGTACTGTGACACTCTGGACCACTACCACTGTACTGTGACACTCTGGACCAATACCACTGTACTGTGACACTCTGGACCAATACCACTGTACTGGGACACTCTGGACCAATACCACTGCACTGGGACACTCTGGACCAATACCACTGCACTGGGACACTCTGGACCAGTACCACTACACTGTGACACTCTGGACCAGTACCACTACACTGGGACACTCTGGACCAGTACCACTACACTGTGACACTCTGGACCAATACCACTGTACTGGGACACTCTGGACCACTACCACTGTACTGGGACACTCTGGACCACTACCACTGTACTGGGACACTCTGGACCACTACCACTGTACTGTGACACTCTGGACCAATCCCACTACACTGTGACACTCTGGACCAATACCACTGTACTGTGACACTCTGGACCAATACCACTGTACTGTGACACTCTGGACCAATACCACTGTACTGTGACACTCTGGACCAATACCACTGTACTGTGACACTCTGGACCAATACCACTGTACTGGGACACTCTGGACCAATACCACTGTACTGGGACACTCTGGACGAATACCACGGTACTGTGAACCTTTGGACAATATCGCTCTGGACCAATACCACGGTACTGTGACACTCTGGACCAATACCACTGTACTGGGACACTCTGGACCAATACCACTGTACTGGGACACTTTATTATTATTAATATTACATCACTGCTCTGGACCATCACTGAGTTACTGTAATATCAGTAAGCTGTGGGCTTTTCTGAAAAAGGCGCTGACAAGCACAATCCTAAAACCACACTTTATTACAGGCTGATAAAACATCTTCAGAGAAGCACTGACTGATAAAAATCATAGCAAGGGTACACATGCTCTAAGAACCCAGATTACCAAGCCACAATCCTTCTGTCTGTAAATCTCCAACACGGCAACTTTACCGGAGAGGCCAAAAACCTCAATTAACTTTCATGTAAGTCAATGGAACCAGACGTCTTTCCAAGCATGTTTGGGTGATTTCTGTTGGTGCATCTATCATATGTTATATAGTATCAACAGCAGCTGCTGTGGTCAAATTATGCATAAAAGTAAAAATATACAAAAATGGAGATAGATGTTTTTCATTGGACTACGTCAATATATTGTATATATTGTGGACGGTCAGTCAGTTGTGAGTAAATCGGTACTGTACTAGAGACAACCTGCCGAACCCCTTGTGTGCGTGTCAACATACTGGGCAGATGAACCTGATTCTGAAATGTCCTGAGATGTTGTGCAAATGACACATTAGATCGAATCCAAACATACTCAGATGCATGTTAACACACTTGCTGGGCACCATGAACATTGTAAAGCATCACAGCCTTGTGCTTTGTGGAGCTTCTGAACAAATATGGCCACTATGCAGATGAAAGCTGAGTATTTTACCTAGATGCCTAACCGGGATTTACTATGCTCAGCTTCAGCATTGGTCATTTTATGTTGGGGTTCTAGTCCCCTCATACTCCGTAAGTCTGCATTCACCTTCTCTCTGAATGCTGTCAGAGCGCCTGTCCCTAAGCACCACCTCCTGATGAGCCGAGAGAGCGCTAGCAGTGTCCTGCAGGATCCGTCCTAGAGGTGGCCAATAAAGATCGTGCTACGAGATGATGTCACTACGTAACAGACAACAAGACAGGAATTTCAAATGAGGCGTTTCATGGGCTGAGAATAGTGGTTTCTGTGGAAGAGAGTCCTCTGGCTTCCATAAAGTGAAGGAAAGCAGGAGGAAAACGAAAACAAACCTTTGACAAAGCAGACCAAGTCCCCTTTAAGAAGCTCCCCGTAAAAGCTCATTCAAGCTCCGAGTCTGGGCGAAGACATGCGAGCTGAGGTCACGAATACTGGCAGAATATTCATGTTTATTTAAGCAAAGCTTCAAGTACAAAAAGACAACATAGAAAATATTTACAAGACAGCACAACACAGAAAAACTCAGAAATGAAAACACTTCTGGCACATTCGAAACATTCAGGGACAGCGACGAACATTAAAACCGTGTGGTCGTTAATAAAAAGGTAAAACGATAGAAGACTGATCCCACTAGAACATCTAAACCCAAGTTCTGCAAAGTGGTCTCATTAAGTCATGTACTAAAATAGACACAGCTAGCGACGTGCAAGGGTGGCTTAAAAGTCATCGTCAGAGTCAGAATCCAGAGCGTAGGTTACAGGTTTGGCGCTGCGTGCCGTTTTGGTCCTGGGTGCCACAGCGGGTGAAGTCACCTCCAAAGCGAAGCTATCGTCGTCCTCCCACTTGCTTTTCTGAAAGAGAAAAATAATGGTTGAATTGATTTGCTGTGAAGTCCAGTCCATTATCAGCACAGTGATTTATGATACGTACCTTTCCTGGTGCTGCGGCTTTGCCCTTGAGGCGGGCCATGAGGTTTCCTCCGTCGGAGTCGCTGTCTGAGTCCTCGCTGCTCAGCACGACCTTCCTCTTGCGAACGGGCGCTTTTTTGGCTGCTGGTGCGGAGCCCTCCGACTCGCTGGATGTCACCTTGGCAGCAGTGGTCTTTTTGGTGGCGGTGGATTTAGCGGGGGGCTTAGACAGGGCGTCGAGGATAGAGGGTTGCTTCGCGTCTACAGAGACAGTCGGCATTATGTTTAAGAACGATCGGGTACCTACGTATCCCAACAGCGTTTTTTTTTTTTTTTAATGCATGTTCTGGTTGCTTCTGCTGGCAACTACAGATTTAACTTCAGAGCATGTGGGATTAAAGACCATACGGACAAATCCCTCATTAGGCCCCTCATTAGGTCAAGGGGTGAGGTTCCAAAAAGCCAAATCAAACATCCTCACAGGCCGAGCTGCCTTGGAGCATTAAACGAAACCTGCCAGAGCAGAGCCATTAACTACTTTCATTTGGCATCAACTCAGGAAGTACAAACGCCTTGTAAGATTAACTCAGGACAATTCGGCGAGCAACTCAGACACTGGCACAGATGTGTGGGGACGTACCAGCACTTGCTGCTTTCTTCTTAGGGGCAGCAGTCGTCTTCTTAGCTGCAGGTTTCTTGGTGGCTCCTTCTGTTACTTTTTTGGGCTTGGCTGGAGGTTTAGAAGCAGCCGGTTCAGCTATAAACACACAGGTGAACAGTAATTAGTTATGAAGCCTTAATTCAGAAAATGGGACTGTAATATTCAGTTACGTTTTACTGTATGGCCAAGCTGAAGGGGCTTACTGGTAACTGAGCTTGAGGCTGGTTCTTTGTCCTCCTTTTGTTTTTTAGGTTTTGCTGCTGCTTTTTTCCTGAAAATGAGATTAAACAGTTCTTTTATTACACTGCAGTGGAAACAGGAGCGATAAAGGAGGTAGAGCTGAGAATAGCACTACTCACGGTGGAGGCTGGACAGGAGTGTCCGGCTCACTGTCAGAAATGGCAGTGGGCTCTGGAACAAACATATCGTCGTCGTCGTCATCATCAGCATCATCCACAGGCGCTGGAGCTTTCTTTTTGCCCAAACTCTCCCAGTTCTCAGACTCGTCCTCGCTGCTGGACAGGCAGTACTTAACAGCAGCTAGAAACAGAAAGCCACAGTGAGCAACATCTACAATAAGGGGGAAGAGACACAGAGCTTCAGAAAGAGAGAGACAGAGAGAGACCACTGCGACTCAATAACGGCCCATTCTGCTAAAGCTGAAACTCTACAAAGCAGGAGAGGGGAACTAGCCCTGGGGGGCTACTGCATGTGCCATCAAATCTGCAGGAACTGTGCCGAGACATGACGGGATGGGCTTTTTTTTTATTTTTATTTTTTTTATTAATTATTATGGCATTGTTATTATGGAGGTTAGGGATTATTATTATTACTAGAGGGTTAGGGCAGTTGTGATTCCCTGAGGTACAGTAAACCAGCCTTTGACCTTGAGGGTCAAGGTTCGACCCCTAACCCTACAGTAATGACCGGGTGCCCTGTGAGATAGGGCTGCCCACCGCTCCGGGTAAGTGTGCTCACTGCCCCCTAGTGTGTGTGTTCACTAGTGAGTGTGTTTGTGGGTGTTTCACTTCACGGATGGGTTAAACGCGGAGACTAAATTTCCCCACTGTGGGATCAACAAGGGATTTAAATCTTAAATCTAAATCTTAAATTATCCTACATGGGGAACTGGGCAAGAGGTAGACTAAAGTGCAAGTTATGCAAAATACGAAATAAGACATTAAAAAATAAATTATCTATTGTTCCTGGTAACCTTCATCTACCTTCTCAATAGCACTGCAATCCCACATGTCCTTCTGGGTCCTTCTAAGCACCTTGCTTACTGTATCACAGTATATTAAATTCTTACTCCTTTATCATGACACCCCACATGGTTTCCAGAACATTGCCTTACTGTGCATGTAATGAAGCTTATGGCTTAACTTCAGGATGGAGATCTGTGCATTAACAGGAGTGAACAGAACACCAGCAATCAAGCATTAGTGCTAATGTGCACACCTTCAGGGCTTATAGGTTTTTACTTTATCATCCTGTCTTTAAAACTCTGTGTGAACTTCTTAAAGCTTTGTCGTCTCCTGGTTACCAATCATTTAGTCCTGACGTGTCCGTTCCCACAAATCAAACACCGTCCCAGCTCTCGATTCATAAAAATCTTGTTTCGCGTACGGGAAATGCCCTCTTGGTGGAAAGCCAGCTGTGTTGATAATCAGCACCATGTGTAATCACTGTCTGCACAAGCCAGGCCCCCAGCTCACTTTTCTAAATGTAGCATGGCAAAATGAGCCACACCCAAGCAAACAAGGCCACATTCGAGTGAACGCCCCAAGGGAGAGGGCCCGAGGGGTCGATCAGAGGATGTCGGGGGGGCTTGAGTGTGCCAGTGGGTGTAAATGTACTCACCGTTAGCTTTTCTTCCTAGCTTCTCTCTGGGGGCCATGTCCACTGGACTTGTGGTCATGTCAGAGGCAGAAAGACCATCTTCCTCATCCACCTCCTCCTCCTCCTCATCTGACCAAGGGTTTTTCTTTTTCTCCTTCTTCACAGGTTTAAACTGGAGGGTGGTCTGCTTCCCTGTCTTGGAGGCTAACCAAAGGGAGGGGGGGCTCAGAAATGCTCAGAAGTTCCAACTCAGTTCATGACAACTGACAGTCTGTCACAATTAGTCATTTAACAGACATATGCTAATAAATATCTATTAAAATTACATCAGCATTAATATTAGTAATAACCGAATAAATAAAAAAGGCCAAACAGAGTGTGCCATATCATAACTCGGGGGAGCGTTTAAAGCCTATGCATTCGGTACCTTTTTGTTTGGTAGGCTCCTTTTTGACCTTCTTGGTAAGACGTGCGGCCAGGCCAACCTCTTGGATGTCGCCTCCTTCCTCATCTTCAAACTCCATCTTCATTACTACACCACCATCACTCTCAGACTGCAGAGAGAAGAGAGAAAGACTCCCACTTTAGACACAACTCCAGAAAGTTCCGATGTGTCTGGAGTAAGTGGAGCTGTAGATAATTAAGGCCTGGGACACCCGTACAGCTAGAGAATAAAGCTCACATAACTGAATCGATAACTCCATAAAAACCCATCTCAAATAAATGATGTCTATTTGAGTAGAAAAAATAAAAAGAAACTGCAAAGTAGAGCTTTTAAGGGCCCCAACAGCAACTGCTAAACAGAGTTCATCAAGGAAAGTTCATCAGCATGGTTAAGCCAAAACCGTTCCACTCAACGTCAATGGCTTCAAACAGCCGACTAGCAGTGGAATAATGTTTCCCTCAGTTTGTGTTTAACATGAGCCCAAATGTTTGCCATTTTGTTCAACTCTGGACAAAAAGACGAGCCTGGTGCACTTACTCACCCACTTCCCCACCACTTTTTGGTGGTCTTCACAAAATGTATTTTTGCCCAGCATCATTTCCCCTCCACTCTAAAGCATTAAATGACTTTCCACAGTGAAGCAGCTTAACAGTATTAGCAGGTGAAGAGACTCTGCACACCATGACACCTCTACCTCCATGCTTAATGGTGATGTAGATGTATCGAGGCTTGGATTCCTCACCAGCCCTTCAAAGACACCTCTTATGACCATCACTATGCAACTCTAATCATGATGCATCAGTTCAGACAACACTAAACCACTCCGAATTAAAAAAACAATTATTCTGACAAAAATTCTTTCCATTCTTGACCTTTCTTCTTCTTGACATAAAACCTAGAGAACCTTCTGTTATGAGAGGAACCTTTTTTATTCTTGGAAGAAGCGCAGCTCTGTTTAAAGACGGTTTGGGCTTTCCACTGCTGCCCTGTTGCCCCATATTGACATCTGAGTTACTGATTAGCTCTGTAGTTTTGTATGACTGGTCAGTAAGTTCATAAACCTCTATAGACCTTCAACAGGAAAACCAGAAGAGTACCAGCTGGATAAAACACGCGCCACAAAATGGACAACTCGTGCTTTAGCGTCAAGACCATCCCAAACTCCACCCAGTCTACCACTGCAACAAGCACTTCCTGTGTGTCAGACCACCCCTTTTCATCAGAATTCCCAGTTTGTGAAAGTGTTTTGGTACAGGTAAGTGTTTCAATTTTGTTTTCTTGAGCGTTAATTTGTTTTGCACTTCGACCACCGTATATTTTACGCTCAACTGAAAAAGGATGCAGGGTAGGAACCAGTACCTTGACTGCGCCTTTCCTGCCTCCTCCCTTCTTGTTGTCGGCTTTCTTGACCGCCTGGTCCTTCATGGTGCTGGTGATGCGAGGGATAACTCTGCGGCCCTGAGGTGTCGGCCTGGTCTCTTCCTTCATCTTTACCACCTTGGACCTGCCCCCTTTGCTCTTAACCTGAGTCACTGTGGTCTGGGACTCCTTCTCAGCCTTCTCCAAACGCTACGAGGTCAGAAAGAATCAAGTAAGATAAAACCATGCTCATAGATCAGTATGACAACTCTCTCCCACAAAAAAGCAAGCCAGGTAAATCCAAGCAGCATACTTCCAAAATCTTCTCAGACACATTATACACCATTCAATGTTGAGTATTACCAGTTCAATATTTGTCCAAAAGCAATACGGTGCAATAACTGTCCCTGAACTCTTCTTTTACCAGAGAGTCATGGTTTCTAGCCCACCCAGACAAGAAACCCAGTTTTGTAAAACACACCCTACAACAGAACGCAAGTGTGTACTCTTCAGGTGTGCGTGTTACCTCCAGCTCCTCAGTGAAGGCAGCTAGATCCTCTTTCCACAAATCTGAAGGGGCCTTCTTCTTCAGCATATTCAACTCCGTCAGCTACAGCAGGAGGAGGAAGAAAATAAAGACCCTGTATATCTGGGCATCAAGAAACATCTTGGCTATCTTTGCTGTACAACTCAAACTGGTCTGATCATTATGGCTCCACTGCTACCTTCGCATCTCTTTGCTTGCAAAGCTCATCTTTCTTCTCTTTGGTGAGGAACCACATGGGCATACTCAGCAGGTAGTTGTAGTCAGGACCCGATGCCTGTTCCTCTTTCTGCTCATCATCATCTCCTGCCTCTTCCTCAATTTCCTGTAGCGACAAACAAATCAGACGTTGTAAAGCACAATCAGAGTCCAAATGATGAGAAACGTGAAATAAACTCATATGGGTGTCTAACTACAGACTGCTGCACAGTTTATCAGCTGCCCTCTATACCCCATTCACCAGTGGTCAGTCTCTGATCATTAAAATAAAAATCCAGGAGATCAGATATCAGCTGTATTCTAAATGGTACACTACTATACTGCACATGTTTACTACAGCAGTATGTACCGCACACTGTATACGCCCCCTGTGTGCAGTACAGAGTACAGTAACAACTTCAGACCTACAGTGTAGTATGCTAATATAGTCACATGACCAGTTACCTCACATTTACCTCAGAGCTGTTATTACTGTATCCCCTGTTTAGAGCTAGTTGCTGCTAACGCTGCTCAGTTCCCCCGAGATATGGTTAGCCTAGCCGTTAGCTTCCCTCGGCTATTTCCTTCTAAACTGATCCTCTAAAGCGAGTTCATCTTTTATTAATCTTCAGACCTGTATATTTAACTTTAAGGCTCATTCTGATGAAAACACGCCCCACTACAATCACTACACCCACATTTACCTCAGAGCTGTTATTACTGTATCCACTGTTTAGAGCTAGCTGCTGCTAACGCTGCTCAGTTCACCTGAGATACAGTTGGCCTAGCTGTTAGCTCCCCTCGGCTATTTCACTCTAAAACCGATCCTCTAAAGCGAGTTCATCTTTTATTAATCTTCAGACCTGTATATTTAACTTTCTGAGGCTCATTCTGATGAACACACACCCCACTACAATCACTACACCCATGAAGCTGGAGGAGGCTTCTAAGGAAATTGGCAATGTAAAGCTAGGTAGGGGGTCTCCGCATTGATGGTGCGTGTGTATGTAGAACACGCAGTGTTTCATTAATTCTACAAAGCCTTTGATGCTTTAAAAAAATATATAAAAATTAATTTAAAAAAATTAAAAAGTGACGTTACCTTCTCCTGCGCTTGTTTCCACGCTTTAACAGGGTCCGAGTCGTAACCCATTTCCTGCAGCATGCGGATCAACTCCTTCTTGGGTTTGTTCTCTAAAAGAAACACCCCAAAGACGAGTTAGGGCTTAACGTCTTTCCTTCAGCCTCAGCTTTTATATGTGCCAAGCCTCAGAAATTCAGCTAAACTACAGTGTTGATGAAGCAAATCAAATTAATCCAAAGTCTACTGAACGTAGAACACTT
This sequence comes from Prochilodus magdalenae, assembly GCA_024036415.1. Taxonomy (NCBI): domain Eukaryota; kingdom Metazoa; phylum Chordata; class Actinopteri; order Characiformes; family Prochilodontidae; genus Prochilodus; species Prochilodus magdalenae. The sequence goes on along the minus strand of JAMWET010003553.1, from coordinate 21,187 downwards.
CCTAACAAAGCGAATTAAAAAACATTTTGATGGAAAGATGAATGAAGGATCTCTATTTATTGCCCGACTAATTTCTCTCTTACCAATGACCAGAGTGCCCTGGATTTTCTCTAGGATGAATCGGGCCTGGTTGGACAGCTTGGCGCCCTCGGCTCCCAGCATCCCAAGGAGCCAGTCCTTCCTCAGGACGTAGTATTTCAGTCGGAGCTCGAAGAAGTCCTTCAGGATGTCCTGCACCGTCTCATACTTCTTCAGACTGCCCACATGGTCAAACAGCACCTGCATGAATAGATGAGGGAAAGCAGTTAGTAAAAGGGAAGAGGAGGAGAACAACTCTAAACTGGGATATCATTCGCAGGCCTTGAGTGTTGTGGTGTTTGGCTTGAGTTAATTATTAATTCAATCAGATAAACTGGACCCCGTGGTTAATTTGGCCCCTCGCGTTAAGGTAACTATGGCTGTCGTAAGACTTAAACACAATCCTATCACTCAGTGAAATAGATAAATCGATTTTATTTGGAACTGCAGACACTTGACTTACAAAACCTGGGTGTGTTGTGTGAGCTGCTATGGCCCTCGCCTTGCCCTTACCATGGAGTTGCAGGTGAGGGGGTTCTGCAGCTTGAAAACTTTATGCAGTCCTGCAGCTTCAGCCTCGCGGAGCCGCTCCTCCGTCATTTTGACCACGAAGCGCACCGTGCTGTCCGTGTGGTACTCCTTATAGTCCGTGATCAGGGCGGGGACCTTCTCCGTGCCGTTCAGCATGACCTCCAACACGTTCTCTTTGTATGTCTGAGGAAGGCAAACACGATCAGCATCAGTCTTGATTCTCTGAAGGTTCCTCAGATACGTTTCTCAGGCATACTGTTTCCACTGCGGCAGCTGCACTACCGACCTGAGTCCAAGCTTTCACCGGCAACTCCGAGATCTCGATAGTGGTGGAGTCAATGATGGCCACCTCTCCGCTGTTCATGTACTGGTTGGTGGCCAGCTCCTCAATGGTACCTTTGAAACCTTTATAGCTGGGCAGCTGAAAAAGAAACAAAGCAGAGGTCAAGGAACACTGGAAAGAAATAACATGAGTGGTATCGGACAAGCTACAGTTTGGAACCTTGGTTTCAAAAGATCTTATGACTAATCAGAAAATCTCAGATGTGTATAGCTAGTTGTACACATACTAGTCATTCATTAGTTGACATCCTAACTAACACAGGTGTGACCCAAAGCCCATTTCATAGCAGATGTGGTAACTGCGTGCCACATGACACACAATACTGTCTCATATTAATCAGTTTAGGGGCTTCAAAGCGATCAATATGCTGTACTACACAATTTGGGCTAATAAACAAAGCAGCAACCACAGTTTTAACTCAGTGAGATAACTCCTTTGTGTAGGCTGAAGATGTAGACGTGTAGGCTACTACAATACGCAGTAGTGTAAAACTGTCATTGTTAAATTGCTTATAGATGCAGACTCTTTCAAACTGCCACTGTACCAAGGCCTGTACTGTAACGTGCCTGTGCCAAAGCCCATAACGTGCACCAAGTTATATTTGGCATCATAGAAGGTGGGGTTGGTCATGTTTTGCTCAAGTTAACTATCTTATCGCTCCCAAAAAATGAGCTACTTCCTGCCAAAAACAACCACATCCGGTCGGTGGCGGATGTAGCACCAACAAGTGTTTACCAACACCCTGATTTGTTGTATAAGCAAAGCTCTGAACATGATTAACACTGACTTTGTTTGGCTTTTAACAGGTCTCCTCTACAACTGCCCAAATTCAGATTAAAAGAAGTAAATGGTTCCAGTATAAGCCTTTGTAGCACCAGGATCGACTGTCCCATTACTGTGTGATGTGGGATTTAGGATGTCCTGGTCATACACCTCCTCATACATGCCAGTGAGATCCTGCTGGTGTGGTTCCATTTGTCATTGCTACACAAAGCCATGAAATATACTTCTTATACTGCTTAGAGAAGAATGCACAGCTAACGGATAGTGTGCGGGTTGATAATCTGAAAGCCAGGGTTGATGCATGGGATATTCAGCATCAACAACAACACATGCTACTGTGGGCAGTTTGACTCACTATGGGCAGCGGGTCATCACCGCTGAGCATACGGTGGATGCTGTTGATAATCTCACGGACGTTGTAGTTGTTAGCTCCCCTCGGCTATTTCACTCAAACTGATCCTCCAAAGCGAGTTCATCTTTTTTTAATCTTCAGACCTGTATATTTAACTTTCTGAGGCTCATTCTGATGAACACACACCCCACTACACCCACATTTACCCCAGAGCTGTTATTACTGTATCCACTGTTTAGAGCTAGCTGCTGCTAAAACTGCTTAGTTCACCTGAGATACGGTTAGCCTAGCTGTTAGCTCCCCTCGGGTATTTCACTCTAAAACTGATCCTCCAAAGCGAGTTCATATTTTATTAATCTTCAGACCTGTATATTTAACTTTGAGGCTCATTCTGATGAACACACACCCCACTACAATCACTACACCCGCATTTACCCCAGAGCTGTTATTACTGTATCCACTATTTAGAGCTAGCTGCTGCTAACGCTGCTCAGTTCACCCGAAATAAGGTTAGCCTAGCTGTTAGCTCCCCTCGGCTATTTCACTCTAAAACTGATCCTCTAAAGTGAGTTCATCTTTTATTAATCTTCAGACCTGTATATTTAACTTTCTGAGGCTCATTCTGATGAACACACACCCCACTACAATCACTACACCCACATTTACCTCAGAGCTGTTATCACTAACCACTGTTTAGAGCTAGCTACTGCTAACGCTGCTCAGTTCACCCGAAATACGGTTAGCCTAGCTGTTAGCTCCCCTCGGCTATTTAACTCTAAAGCAAGTTCATCTTTTATTAATCTTCAGACCTGTATATTTAACTTTCTGAGGCTTATTTTGATGAACACATACCCCACTACAATCCCTACACCCATGAAGATAGCGCCCCCTGTACACTAGAACATCTGACTGAAGGAGGCTTCTAAGGAGAATGGCAATGTAAGCTACAAAGTAGGGGGGCTCCGCATTGATAGTGTGTGTATGCAAAACACGCAGTGTTTTATAAATCCTACAAAGACTTTGATGCTTAAAACAAACAAACAAAATGTGACATTAACAGCACATTAACATATGCTACTGTGGGCAGTTTGACTCACCATGGGCAGCGGTTCATCACCGCTGAGCATACGGTGGATGTTGTTGATAATCTCACGGAGGTCGTAGTTGTAGATTCGGCTGGCCCAGCCCGTACCGATACCATCAGCACCATTGGCCAGAACCAGGGGGATGATTGGAATGTACCACTCAGGCTCCACCCTCATGTTGTCATCATAGTTGTATTTGAGCAGGTTGTCATCCACAGATGGGAAGAGCAGCCGGGCAAGAGGACTGCAGAGAGAGAGGGGGGAACAGCACGGGTGGGTTTAATGGTTTATTAGAATCACGATGCGAGAAACCTTCGTAGTCTGACACTGACAACATTCCAAGATATTATCCACGAAGAGCTGATACGGTTCCAGGTTTTCATTTTAACCAGAGAGGGGCATCTTGTGTAACTTAACTGGAGGATTAAAACTGGTCAAATACTTCAGGTAGGAGTTTAAAAGAAAACCTGCAGCCACACTGGCCTTCGGTAGATAGGACACGGACCACAAAGGACTATAAAGCCTAAACCATGGCAGCAGACACTGAAAGCCTAAAATCTGCCCATACTTTGGTTCAGTTTTATTTACCTGACTGTCTGTCTGCGTTTGTTTACCTGAGCATGGTGAAGATATATCTGGGACTGGCCGAGTCTTTGCCTCCATGAAGGCGTGTGCCAAACTGACCCAAAGGCTGGAGCAGGTTCAAATTGTTACTGCCCACAAAGTTTTGCGCCAGGCCCACAATGGTCATCATGAGTGACGTCTGATGGAGGAAGGAAAAGAGACGAAAAACAAATATAGCAGATCAGACCTGGACTAAAATCATCAAGCAAGCGTAAAAATGTATTTGCATGACTTTAATATCCAAATTAACAAATTAAAAGGCTTAACTAAGATGGTAAGCTCAGCGGACCAAAAATGAGTCACCTTGTGTGTTTAAGGTGGTAGTAACTTTAGATGGCGCTGCTTGAGGATGACAGGGTTATAAACAGCTGTGGGGTGTGAGTGACGGGATCCGGGATTGGGAGGAGGTGCGACAGTGCAGGGAATGTCTCGTTCCATGTGTGGAAAACGCTCCAGAGCAGATGTTAATGATTGGCTAAAAGGAGTGACTGCATGTGGGCGTGGCCAAAGACCAAAGTGTGAGGAAGTAGCTGAATCTGCAGGTGTATGGAAGCGTACGGTCATACGGGTCTACCAGCAGTGGATACAATCCCAGTCTACAGGGAATTCTCCTCGGAATTCTGCCAGGGAAGGCATTGACTAAATCTGGCCCAACTACACAATTCTTTGATGTAGGAGTGTCTGAACACTGATGATCTACATCCAGAAACTCATCTGGTACATGGCCAATCCAGTCACTGCTGTTATTGGTGCTGGTGGAGGTGTTACCCACTACTGAGTATGTTTGTCACAGTATGTTTTTTTTTTTTTTTTGTTAAATAAAAAACACACAAACCTCTCCATGGTGGTAGGCAGACATTTCTGCCACAGAACCGGCCAGTTGAGCCACTTTCACCTCCCTTTTATCATTTCGCTTAAAGCAGCAGAACAGCACCTTCCTCTGACCCGGCTTCAGACCTGTAAACACAGCCTTGGTTAAGCGTTTAACACCAGACCTGCATTTCTACATCTACTTCCACAGTCAGTAAGTTTCATTTCACTTAATAATCAGCATATTCATGACAAAATTGGAAGAAAAAAAAAAAAAAAAGATACACTGGTTACAAATTCAGCTGGATTTTTTTTTTAATCCACATTAATACATGTGTGGTACAACTAGTATGTCTCACCATCCACCATGCAAGGGATTGATCGCTCGTTGTCAGAGTTGGAGAACAGCACCAGCTCCTTGTTGACGAAGTCATGGTAGGTAAGGGATGCTGTCTCCTTGCCATACAGGTACTCCTGCTCACACACAAAGCCACACGAGGTCTTACTAAGCACACTTCCACCCAAAAAGAACACACATTCCTGGCCACTGTCACCGCGTACAGACCTCCGGTAGGTTGTGCTCTCGGCGCTGGCGTCTGTTGATCATGAAGCTGGTGAGCCACTCCTTTCTCTCCTCCACTTTCTTCTTACTAAAGGCCTAAGGAGTGAAAAGCAAAAATGTTACCAAGCCTGTAAAAAAGTGTGACCGTATCAGATATGACCATCTTAGGCGACCAAACCTAATCGATAATAGGTAATATTAATATATAATAGGTTATTAATGGCAGTCAATTGTATGTGGATGGTCTACTTCACATACACTACCAGTCAAAAGTTTAGACACGCCCATCTTAACTCTACAGTCTTACGACGTAGAACTGATGTAGACTAGTCGCTGATCACATGATCATGACACCAACATCATAGACACCTCATAGAACACCACAGATGAGGACCCTGCACTGCAAACAATCATATCTTGCCAAGTAGAATCATTTTATACATGGTGGACACATAGGACCAGTCAAAAATTTAGACACACCCCTCCAAATGGATGGTGTTGGTGGTCTTAAAGACTCAGTCTTACAAATAACAGCTCCACCTGATGACAGCCAGAACCAGTCCATATCCTGATATACCACATCTACTCCTGATGTACACAGTATGATGCTCCTCCATATCTCCACCTCTAATATATATTTAGTGGTGTAAAAACTTTGATCTCTTTTTCTGCACAGTGTAAAAGCTCTAGCTCTCCTTTCAGGTTAGTGAATATTCATGATGGACCGACCAATAGAATCGCTCCAAACCTGCTTAGCAATAAACCTTGTTCTATCAGCTCCACTGCAGGGTAAGGAAGCTGGTTCCTCCTCCATTCTGGAGGGTTTTAAGGTGGACTGGATAATTCCATTAGTGCTACTTTATATTTTGATGTCTTTAAGGAAACCTTCAGAGTAGCTGTGTCTAAATCTTTGACTGGTGCTGTATAATCTGCAGAAAGCTGTTAACTGTTTTGACCAGCTGTTAAATTTAAAGTGTGCCGTTCTGTTTTTAGTCTTCAGGGTCCATCACAACACAGAAATGATCAAATGGTGTTTTGCAACCGTTCTAACTTCATTTACAGTAAGTCAATGTGACAGTTCACACTGCCCATTAAAATTGCCAATCACTATCTATCTGTGCCACAGCTTTCCAAATGTCTGAAACTTGACGTGATCAGAAAACATATGGTGGTTAGGCAGCAGCCGTGATTACCAGGGTGATAGCCTCATCGTCTGCAGGCCCAGAGTATTTAAAGGGGATGCGATGCCTCGCCATGTCCGAGAAATACTCCTTAGCCTCTTTGGCTGTGCTGGTACCCAAACCTGTAGAGGAGTGACATAAAAAAAAAGGAAAGAAGTTTTAAGCTGCTCTCTTTCTGAAACAGCCCTCAGTAAAGCATCAAAGTCAAACTTAAACCCCTCAACACTGTGACCCCATCACCTTAGCATGTGAGACAAACACAGGAAAGAAGACAGCCAGTAAAAACAGCTGCTTACGTTTGGCGCTGTACTACCACAGGTGTTTAGAACAAACCTTTGTAGTATTTGATTTTCCACGATTTGATGTTGCTCTGCTTGTCTTTCCATTCCGTGAATTCAGGGATACTGTAAAAAGAAAGCTCCTGGTTCTTGTTGGATGCCTGCAAAGAAAGAAAGACAGAGACAGAGACAGAGAGAGACAGAGAAAGAAAGAAAGGTGAATCACAATTAGATATTTCACTCACATAGTTCAGCTCTTATGGGAACTTATGATCGAAGCTTGCAGATCAGCAGCTGTCCATAATTCTATACACTGTCTTCATATCGGTTCTACAGGTCCGGAAAAATTTGAGAGCCCACCTATAACAGATCAGTGTCTCTACCTGTACAGGTTCTGGGTTTGTGTTGGACCAGAACCCCTCAGTTCTGTTTGATTCTCTACACTACTGGAAGCATGTCTCCCAAACTCCAGATCAGATATTGTATTAGATCTGTGTATTTAGAAAATCACTAATGACCTCCAGAAGCCTGTTTTTAGAACCATGCTCGCTGTGCGTTTCACCCCAGCCGCCGCTCGCCAGTCTCTCTGTAGGTCACTCGAGGTCATCTTACGGTGGGTATGGAACATTGGAATGAGGTGGCGCTCATCACGGTCAGTAGAGAGAGGGTTTGGCCCTCTGCCAGTCTGTAGCTGTGTGGTCCTGTGTGTTTGCTGCTGGACCTTGTTCTTATGAACCAGACGCTCACTGTATCTGCCAGTAAAGCTAGAACCCAACCTTCGGTTCCTCACCAAGAACCTGCTGTACATGTGGAGATGCTGATTTAAGAAGAACCTGGAGTGGGCTCTGATTTATTTCCAGATTCCTGCTCTTTGTCTTAGATGCACTCACCTTAATGATGGGCGTGATGAACTCCTCGAGAAAGTTGTGGTGCAACAGCGAGGGCCAGTTGTGGTGGATGAAGTTGATCAGAAGCCCTTTAATATGAGACCCGTCCTGATCCTACAGAGTGTATAAACCCAACACGACCTCATCAGCACCATGCCCAGACTAAGAACACACTTAACCACTGTAATCAACCAGCGGAGGCTACAGCTCCCGTCTCCAAGCTGACCTGATCTGTCATGATCATCAGCTTCCCGTAACGAAGCGTCTTGAGCGACTCAGGGTCGCTGTAGTTCTTCCTGTACTGCAGACCCAGGATCTTAATGATGTTATTGATCTCAGCGTTTTCCATGATCTGCAACAGATGAGTCAACATTTGAGTAACGTCCAAAACAGGCAAATAAACAGCCATCAGTGAACTGGCTTTATCCGCACACCTGTTTGTGAGAGGCCTCTCGCACGTTGAGCATTTTACCCCTCAGGGGGAACACACCGTAGCGATCTCGCCCAACTACACCGAGTCCAGACACGGCCAGGGTTTTGGCCGAATCTCCCTCGGTGAGGATCAGAGTGCAGCCGATCGAGTTCTTACCTCCTGAACACAGACACATACACACGTCAACTACAACAGGCCTCACATAGGGTGCAACCCTAGAACTGCCATTCAGTTACCGTATCATGCCATTCATCTCAATACCGTATTAGACAGCTTAGCTTATAACAGTTGCACCCTGCATTATATCACATATACCACATATGCAAGTTTATTAGAGATCGGTTAACCACTCAAAGTAGTTTGAGGCAAGTGCATGATGATTTAGGCATGTCAAATGGTGGGCTGTTAGCCTCCATTATTCTATTTATTAGCAACAGCTTTGAAGCTCCAGCACAACAGATCAGCAGCAAACCTCAGAGACCAAACATTGCATTGCTGATCAGACACACTTATGTGGTTTCTTACACCATGACATTCTGTAATAACCAAACTACAGGCTGCAGGATGGCCGCATTCAAACTACAACTGACCAATTTTCAAAAGACAACAATGGTCCATAATGACTAGTAATAACCATACCTGCATCGTTGGCGTCGTCCAGTTTGGGCACGCCCTTGATCTTGGTGTGTTTGACGGCAGAGCACTTTTTGTTGAGCTGAGTCTGAGCCTTAAACTTCACCCAGTTCATTACACTCTCCACGACGCCACAGTTGTTAGCCTGTAGAGCAGAAGAAAGCCGAAGCATTAGCAACTCTGGCTACTAATTTAGCTACCAGAACCACAGCTAGCTTTCCCCTTCACTTTAAAGTACTTGTGCAACGTCTCACGTAGGGCTTTCTCAAGCTTACAAGTTCATCCATGAGCACCGAGGCAGTAAAACACATACGGCACCAGGGAACCCGGGATCAAGAATGGGTTGGGGAAGATATGCTGCTCCGAGAAGCAACAGCCTAAAACATGGTGTACTAGCTGGTGGTAATTTGTATGTTCTCTAAACCAGCCTGACCAACCACAGTCTCAATAAGGGGTTTATGGGTGATGTGATGAAACAAGGTATGTATGTAACCCAAGTGAATCTTAAGCAACACAGGCCAATCGTTAACGAGGCATTACTGGTTCACCTATATGCCATCACACTTACAGACAGCTGACCACTACAATCTACATTACAACCCACACTGCTCTTATTTATCTTCAGTTACCCACTTTTCTCATGGTCTGTTCTTCTGGTAGTGTACTCATTTATCTTAGTAACAGTTTCACACAACACTCCCTCCTCGCTACCGAGTGCCTCAGACTGGTGCTTCTCGAGGTACTGCACTTCATAAGCCTTAATCTGCCTCTACATTCGGACTGCTGTAATAAACATATCGCCGCTGCCCAATGAAAAACCATGTAGCACCACTTTTGTCCATTTTTACTTTTATGCACCATTTGAACACATCATCTGCTGTTTATACCGAGTGAGAATCTCATGATGGATAGACCAACAGAAATGGCCCAAAAAAGACGTCTGGTTCCATTGACTTACATTAAAGTAAAATTAGGTTTTGGCCTCTCTTGTACAGTTGCCATTTTGGAGATACTTGTTTTTCTTGGGACAGCGACAATATACCACACCATGTGTGGTCCACACAATGTAAGGTTCACAAGTACTGAAGGTATTGTGTGTGCATGTGAGAGTGAGAGAGAGTGTTAGTAGTTGTGTACAGTGTGAAATGCCACTCGCTGTGCACTGTGAGTGAATGTAACCCAAGACAAATTCCTATTGTGTGAACATACTGGTCCAATAAAGCTTGATCTGATGCTTTGATACACGCCATTGCCCACAGTGAATCATAAGATCAGTATTTCGCCTATGATGTGCGGTTCTCAACAAGATCGGAGTGCAAGCGTGCCCATGTCCTACCTGCTTGATGAACTTCTCGCTGAGGGTGCAGGTAGAGCCGAAGTTCTTCTGTTGCAGAGTCATGTTCTCTTTGGTCTGAGAGTCGAAGCTGGGATTCTCGATCAGGCAGTTCACAAACACCCACATGTGGTTCTTCACCTGCAGGGGGAAACAGCAACAAGCAAGTTCATTACTGAGACTGCCCTTCAACAGTACCAGCTAAAAACAAAGCGCGTAATCCAGGCACGAGCGCACAACACCGAAAGCCTTGCGTTACCTGGAACGGTTTGACAGCCACGCCGGCCTTGTTCTTCTTTTTCACCACCTCGATCAGCTTCGTTACGATCTGGTCTGCCACATAGTCCGTGTGCCTGCCGCCCTAGAGACACATGGATAGTTGCCAGTAAGAAGCTCTTAAATATAATGTGCTGTAAACGGTAGAGGTGTTCATCCCAATGATTTCAGTGCATGTCTTTTAGAAATTTTAATTCACTGCGAAACTTTCTCTCTCTCTGTTTTTTAACTGAAATCCATTTTATAAATAAAGAAATTGACCTCAAATGGAAGGGGGAGAAAGAAAAGGAGGAAGGGGAAGTTAAAGAAACGGTGTGTGGGGGGTGTACCTTTGTGGTGGCGATGCTGTTGACAAAGCTGATCTGCTGGAACCCCTTTTCGCTCATGGTGAGACAAACCTCCCAGCGTGGGTTTACCACCTCATGCACAACACTGAGTGGGGACCCAGTTTCATCCACTTTATCCTTCACATACAGGTCCACATAGCTACGGAAGCCATTTACCTGAGAGCAAGAGAAACACCACAAGCACAGAGAGGTAATGATTTTACTGATGACAGTAATTATGGTGCCAATAGGAACATAGAAGTAAAGGGTAATTCAGCCTTTCGAGACAATTCAGCTGCATACTTTAGGACATCCACCAGAGGGCAGTGCAGGCCTAGGTGTTTTAGTCAGCAGTTCTTAAAGGCAATGCTTAAAAAAAAAAAACTAATGACAAATAAATGAATATGAAAGATCACTGTGACCAACTAAGTGCTGTGAACTCGATGTACAATGTCAATTTAAAGTAAAGACTAAGTTTGTTGATAATATATAATATATACACACAAACCCCTTATCCCAAAACTAGTCTATCAGCCATGTTGAGTTTGGTCCCCAAAGGTTGCCTCTTTATAAGCCAGGGGAACCTTACATCCTCCAAACTAGTATAGTGCAAAGTGCACGTCTTAATGATCAGAGACTGTAAAGTCCAAGACAAATTTGTGGTTTGCTATCGAATAACTTGACATACCGCTTTCCAAAAAAAAAATAAATTAAAAAAAAAAAAAATAGGAAAAAGCACAACCATATTGATGGTGCTACTACTGTTCTGCATTTCTGTCCAACATGTCCCAATCCCATTTCTTATTTTTACCCTGACCCCTTGAAACAGAGTTAGGGCGTATAGTGGTTGAGAACTTTCCCCTATGAAATGGGACAACCTTACAAAAGCCGGACACATCAGTTGTAGCTGTTAAAAACATGAGCCCTCGCGATTCATTCGCAACCTCAGTTCTACACATCAATCTCTCTGATGAGTCACCAAATAAACCAGTCCACAGTGACAGCAGAGGAGGCGAAGCTTAGTGATGCTTACGTTCTCATGTTTATGGGTCTTTGGTCGCTTGAGCAGCCATCTTGTCAATAAATCGCATGGCATTCTGGAAATTTTCTCGTAATACTAAAAAAAATCTCAGTTTGAAGGGCCATGTAGCCCTCACACTTGGCCGCTCCCTCCATCTCAACAACAATCAGGACAACCCTACCTCTAGACCTGAACGCACAAACTGGAGGGGTAAAGCTAAGTGTTAGGGGCAAGGGATGAAATGGGATTGGGCCAAAGGCAGATGCCCATATGTTAGTGTTTTCATAAACCACATCCACAAGCCTACTTGGAGATGACTTAACTCACCATGCCTCCTTTACATGTTAGCGAACAGCTACATTAGCCTAGTTCCAGTTTCATCTTGGCTCTTTTATTTGACAAAGCCGAAATAACAATACGCTTGACATGCAAGCCTAATTCTAGGAATAAAAATCTCTTGCTTCAATCAGACAAGCATTTTCTATAAAATCAGCTTTTAAATTACACCCCCCACCCAACAGAGCAGCATACTGATGTCTCTGGAGCCGAATGTAACATGATGGTTTACAGAGTTACTGGGTTAAATCCCCCTAACTGAAACATAAGACAACATTGAATGCAGGTTATAATTAAAATTAAAGCTCTGCATTCATAGAAACTCCAATGTTGTGTCTAATTTAAAAAATAAATAAATAAATCGCCCAATCCTTTGAATTCCCCATCTCAACAGCATCAAGACTGAGAAGGCCCAGCCTAACTCTTACTCACCGGCAGCCTGCTGCCATTCAGGTAGACTTTCACTCCTTTGGAGGAACCCGCAACGTCATAAGCTCGTCGGGTCATGAGAGCCACGGTGTCTCGATCCAGCGCCTGCATCTTGAATTTGACCAAATCTGGTTGGAAGGTGATGCAGGTGTAGTCATCTCCACTGAACGGCTTGATCTTCGCCTCACCAGCGCGGCCCATATTGTCAAACCATGTCTGCGAGAAGAGAGGGACAATGTCAGTCGTTTCAGTCTCTCAGTAAAGTGATCTTTAAAGTTTGATGAGTTTGACTGTCTGTCACTTCATTCACCAGCCATGCAAAGAGAAACATACACCATGCCTATTAACCTATATGCCTCGGAGATAGACATTTCCGACCCACCTGTTTGAAAGAACACTTTGACTCTTTACAGGCAGTCTCCACAGTGAACTTGGTGCTGAAGATGTTACACAGCTTCGCACCATAACCATTTCGACCACCTACGGTAAGATGGAGAGAAAGAAACCAAAATGGATAAAAGAAATTAATAAAGCAAAATGACATACATTCATGCACTGTGCAGAGAAGACTCCTGAAGAACCCTACCTGTGACCTTCTTCTGGTCATCATCATAGTTGCTGGATGTTAGCAGCTGCCCAAAGATGAGAGCCGGCACAAAGACTTTCTCCACCTTGTGCTCTACGACAGGAATTCCTTTCCCGTTGTTCCAAACACTGATGGTGGTGTTCTCCCTGCATTAGACAAAGACAACACATTCGGTCTTCCATACACATCTCATACTCAAGATTGTAGATTTACTAGATTCCTAAATCACAGTGGTGGAAAAAACCACCACTTGAACACTCACGGATCAATGTTGATCTTGATACAGTTCATGCTAGCGTCTCTCTGCTTGTTATCCGCCGCATTGACTGTCGAGGGAGAACAATCACGAACATTAGGACGATTAGGCCTGGACACTGACAGGCTGCATGTGTTTTTAGTCAATGCATTAATAGAAAGCCCTTAGACATTACATCTGAATCACAGCGATGCCCCCAAAAAAAAAAAAATAAAATAAAATAAAATACTCAAAAAGTCAAACAACTTCCAAAAGCAAATATACTAAAGCAAATTTGACTTATTAATAAAGCTAAATAATCAAACTTATACATGTAGAGTATGATAAGACAGAGCTGGGAAAGAAGTTCTTAGATCAGTTAAAAGTACTGAGGCATGTTAACTACTGCATCACTTCAGTTAGAACTGAATTCAGCTGGTAGCAGAAGTGTGGTTGGTGTAGCTCAGCAGATAACACCACTGCCCGCCAGAGAGCCAGCACCACATGTGGGAGACTGGGGTTCGAATCCCAGTCTGGGTGACTATGCTGTGCTACACCAATAAGAGTCCTTGGGCAAGACTCCTAACACTTCATTGGCCTACCTGTAATATGATACACCTTGTAAGTCGCTCTGGATAAGAGCGTCAGCTAAATGCCACAAATGTAAACGTAGCTGACCTCAGCTTCATAAAGCGTTGGAAAGCATGTAAAGGGATAAGGGGGTTGCTCTGTTTCTGCTGGACAGATGGGAAATACTAGCTTATATTTGTGGTTTCAAAGGACCAATGAGTACCAAACAGAACAGTACCATTCATTTGTCCTGTTTGCTAAGGCCATGTTAGCTGCAGGTTAGCATCACAGCAGCTATCGTAGCAACAATCCAGGACTACCAACTTCCAAGTTACAGCATAGTATTAGACTGTACAGTGGACATTCTATAAAAACAATGAACCGGCCAGCCCAGTGCTGTTCACCTTGGCACTGCCTCTCCATGAATTTGGAGAGTTGAGCTTCGGATGTTGTATTTGACTTGCTGTTAAGTTTAAATATCAGCAGTCACTCTTTAAAATCTTTATCTGCATCAATAAATGGTTACGATGGGAACAAGGTCATTCAGCATGGTCTGGTGTAAACGCTCAGTTCCAGAGGGACACCAAGTAAACAGAGTCTCATCAGTTCTCCACCTGCAACCTGTGGTTGGTGTAGCTCAGCTGATAACACCACTACCCTCTAGGGAGCTGCCACCCATGTGGAAGACTGGGGTTCAAATCCTGGTCTGGGTGACTACGCTGTGCTACACCAATAAGAGTCCTTGGGCAAGACTCCCAACACTACATTGGCCTACCTGTAATATGATTAACCTTGTAAGTCGCTCTGGATAAGAGCGTCAGCTAAATGCCGTAAATGCAACAACATACCCAGGATCTCATCAAAGATCTTGTACAGGCCAGGCACAAATGTGATGTCTCTGCAGTTCATCCCTACATCTTCGTCGAAAACCCACATTTGCTGAAGAAGAGAAAACAAGAGCAAGCAGTTAATGTTATATTCAGCGCAAAGATTCTTGCAAAGAGGCGTATGATGCTACTGTTTCATTTTAACACAAACCCCACCCATAAATGTAGCTGATCGTTTGTACTGGAGCTCATAGGCCAAAACAGCCAGCAAACAATAGAAGAACTACGAATTATCATTGTGCAGACTATATAACCAGCCATTGCTTGTAAGCTCCATTAGTCTCAAAGCTACTAACGTGGTAAATGTCAAACGCCAATCACGTACTGGCAGATTAACTGCACTGAAGATGAGGAGAACTTGTTTTCCCAAGAATTAAGCTCGAAGACTCGTGACCTACCTGTGTGACTGGCTCCACAGAACCGATGTAGGTGTCGGGCCGGAGCAGGATATGCTCCAGCTGGGTCTTCTTCTGGTAGATCCGCTCCACAGAGAGCCTCTTCTCATCTTTCTTGGGCTTGCTCAGGGCCTTGTTCTCAAAGTAAGACTGAGAAGGAGAGAAAGAGGAAGTCACACACTAGGTCCTAATAGAGTCTGGCTGACTGTTGGAGCGACATGGTCTAGACAGGGTTTGCTCCAATCCCGTGGTCAGAATCGTCTCTTGGAAAGCTACCTAACGAAGTTGCCTGAGACCAGAGTCACCGTTTCTTAAGCATCCCCCCAACCAGTCAAACATTTAGACACGGCTCCTCATAGCAGGTTCTCCTTCTGTTGACTTTTACTGTAGAATAAACATGAAGACACCAAACTATAAACTAGCCCTCATGGAATTATCCAGTCCACCTTAAATCCCTCCAGAGTGGAGCTGTACAGGAGGATGGAGCAGCTTCCTTACCCTGCAGTGGAGCTGATAGAACAAGGTTTATCACTAAGCAGGTTTGGAGCGATTCTATTGGTTGGTCCATCATGAATATTCACTAACCTGAAAGGAGTTCCCCGTAAGGTGTCTAGGGCCTAGCTTTGTTATCAACCTACAGGGTGCTGAAAACAGCCCCTAGCTCTGCTTGGTGTTAGTGCAGTGGACTCTCAGTGGTCTCCTATTAGATAGGCTTGATCTGGGATTACGTTACATGGCAAAACTGAGAACCCTGCTTCCTGAGATGCCCAGTAGCTCTGTACCAAGAGCCTGACACTGTGTGTTATGATAGTTTTGCAATAAAGCTTTGGCTTAAACTTTAGATGAATCCATTGAGGGTGGAGGGGGACATGTATGGAGAAGAGAGGCATAACAGCCCCCTCTCAGATCCCTTAGCATCATCATTTCATACATAGACACCCAGAAGACACATGGGAGGTCCACTGGTGGTTTAGACAGTACATAAAAAGCCTGTATCTGTCTCACAGCCATGGTGACCCCCTGGTTCCCATCACCACCACTGTAGAGAACGCCTCAGTCTCCAAATCTCACTACAGTAACCTATTCCACATCAAACCACTATGAATGACAATCTCTCAATGACTACGCAAATCTCAGCCACAGAACTACTGTGGAATTCTGAAAACTTGGTGGAGTTCCCCTTTAAGACTGTGATACCTGCATTAAGCATGGCTTATAGCAGTTATAAACTTACAGCAGTGTATAAATAGCCAACCTTTATATACACACATGCTTTAATCCACGGTCTGGTGTTTGACCATGCTCTTTATCTCCAGCTAAGGCCCATTAAGACAAGCTGTTAAGAGTTTGTGTCCATCGACAAGTTGAGGTAGCTAGCCAGCTAGCTAACCTAGCTAACACAAAGGGCTAGTAATAAACAATGGAGTCAGTCAGCAACGTTACCTTTAACTCCATAAAGAAACAACAGTTTATTACAGGTGTTAAATAAAGCTCCTAGCTGCTCATAAAGCCAAACCCCGGAGCTAAAAATGACGGTTGGTGTTGTTACCTTCAGAACTCCGTCCGTTTCGGCCATGTTTCCCTCCGAAGTCCGTTAGTCCTGTACGAATACGCTGCTAAAACTTCCCCCTAAAGTCTCTTTAAAGACCACAAATGCGCAGCAAACGCGACTAAACCTAACCAAACGTCTTCCTATCGCTCTATATTATCACCGTCTGACCGAAAGTCAGTGTTCTCCAAGGTTCTAACCCGGTTCTCTACCCTAACCGACTCCGGCTTGACTACACTATCTACCATCACCCACCGGTTTGAAAATTCAAACTGCCGCAGCTCAGCCTCCCGCCTGCGGAGTCAGCCAATCAGAACACAGTGGGGGCGGGAATAACCAACGGGCGCGCGGACGGGGAAGCGGAATCAACCAATCACAGCAAAAAGCCAGGCGGCAGGAGCCAATCAGAGCATAGATGAAGCACGCGTCTGATTTTTATACCAAGGCTAAAAAGATAGGAAGTGCCAGTTAGTGCTATCCACTCAGCAGTAATTCGGGCAGAATAGACTTAAATCGGTTTGATTATTGTGTTTATCAATTTTTATCAATGCTCTACAGCTTTATGATGTATTTTCTACTAGTTTAAGATAGGATTAATCACCTTGTATTATCACACGTGGGGAAATTAGCATCGGTACAACAGAGTATACAGTAGATAGATACAGAGCAAGAGGTAGACTAAAGTGCCAGTTATATATTATACGAAATATAAGAAATTATATAAATAAATAAATCTCAGAAACTGACCAAATGTAAATGTGGAATTTCAAATGATTAATTCAACCATCTAAATCATTAAATTCAGGTTCCAATTACTTCCATTCAATTCAATTCAGTTCAACTTTATTGTCATTATACCAATACAGGGTTGTACAGTATAACGAAACACAGTTCGCTCTCACACCCATAGTGATGATGTGCTTCAAGAGATTAATTAAAGAGGAGCCTTCCCAGCACCTTGGACCCATATCAGTTCACCTACCGTGCAAACAGATCTACTGATGATGCGGTCTCCATGGTCTTCCATGGCCACAGGTGTATAAAACCAGGCACCTCAGCATGCAGACTGCTCCTACAGACATTAGTGAGACAATGGGTCGCTCTCAGGACATCAGTGAATTCCAGCATGGTTCTGTGATAGGATGCTATCTGTGCAACAAGTCCAGTCATGAAATTTCCTCCCTACTAAATATTCCACAGTCCACTGTCAGTGGGATTAGAACACAGTGGGAGTGATTGGGAATGACAGAAGCTCAGCCATGCAGTGGTAGGCCACGTACAACGATAGAGCGGATGCTGAGGCTCATAGGTCACAGAGGTCACCAACTTTCTACAGAGTCACTACAGACCTCCAAACTTCATGTGTCCTTCAGATCAGCTCAGGAACAGTGTGTAGAGCTTCATGGAATGGGTTTCCATGGCTGAGCAGCTGCATCCAAGCCTTACATCACTAAGAGCAATGCAAAGCGTGGAACGCAGTGGTGTAAAGAACACCGGCACTGGACTCCAGAGCAGTGGAGACGTGTTCTCTGGAGTACTGCATCACGCTTCTCCGTCTGGGAATCCGATGTACGAGTCTGGGTTTGGCGGTTGCCAGGAGAACGGGACTTGTCTGACTGAGGTGCATTATGCGTTATGAAACACTGCCCTGATGATAATGGCTCAGCATGCCATGCTGGCTGGTATAGTTTCACCCTGGTGCTGGTTTAGCTGGTCACCCAGTTTGGTCATGCTGGTTGACCAGCACACCAGAACCAAAACATCACAAATGCTGGTTTTGCTGGTGACCAGCGGATTAGCTTCCATTGTTGCTAACCAGCACACTAGCATCTAAATCACATTCTCACTCCTGCTGGGAAAAAAACAGTTCCATTTTTGTAGTTTGATACATGTCTGATTAGTGGGCATGTGACATGAATGCGGAATGTCTCAGGAAGCCCGTTTGTTCACAGTAATGACAGATCAAATTTACCCATATGAATGGGAACCATCATCTTAATGAGATCGGATCTGATCTGAGCAGCGATGCTAGTAATGCGGACGTAGCCATTGTCTGTTATGTTTGGCAAAAAACAAAAATCTTTAGATTCGTATGCAGGATAGTAAACTAGGTGGTCTTGCGGGGAGGGGGGGCAGCAGTGATCCATCAGTTAGCGGGGTCCATTGTATCTACATTAAAAAAATTTTTTTTTTAGTTTTCCAGTTTTTGACATTATTGGGAAGTGACTGTTGTCCTTTACATTGTGTGTGAATTTAATGGTTAATGGCCCAACAGAAATGGCCTGGAATGACTTGGGAATAACTCTGGTTACCTTGACTTGCATTAAAGGTAAAGCCTGTTTTTTCGCTCTCCTGTAAAGTCATCATTTTGTAGGTAGGAGGTTTTGTTTAGCGACCTAGATCAGATACATGTCCGATTAGTGGGCACGTGACATGAAAAAGTTTTTGATTTGTATGCAGGACAGTAAACTAGGTGGTCTCGGGGGGGCAGCAGTGATCCCTCAGTTATCAGGGTCCTTTGTATCACCATTAAAAAAACATTTTTTTTAGTTTTCCAGTTTTTGACATTATTGGAAAGTGTCTGTTGTCCTTTACACTGTGTGTGAATTTAATGGTGAATGGCCCAACAGAAATAGCCCGGAATGACTCGGGAATAACTCTGGTTACCTTGACTTGCATTAAAAGTAAAGCCGCTTTTTTCGCTCTCCTGAAAAGTTATCATTTAGCAGGTATGGGGTTTTGTTCTGATCTCTGCAGTATACTGGGCTATGCTGTTTTTTCTTCCAGCATGGTGAATTTCTAATTAATGTCACCTCATAGTTTAAACTGCAGCATATTAGTACAGGTAAACACAAACGCCTCTGATCTGTGTCAGTATATACTCCTAGGTATCTACTTCAGTTCCATATTTACAGTGACCAGGACCTGCTGCCATCCTGAAGGTCCATATGGACAGATTGACGAACGGGCATTCCCAAGGTCGCCTGGGACCGTGCAGATGATCCTTAGCAGGCTCAGTGAGCCCCTAATCCTACATCGTTCATGTAGTTTCTGGCCCAACAGTGCAGCTCCAGCTTGGATATTTTTGGGTGACGGCCAACCACTCGACCCGAGGTAGCTGTCCTGCAGCCGGGGAATTGGCAGTGAGTAGGGCAGAGGGGGCATGAATGAAACAGAGCATCATATGCTGAATGCAATCAAACTCCTACTAAAATCTAGGGGCTAATCCGAATAGTCTTTACCTGTTTACTCGAGCCCAGAGCCTAGCGGTTGAGACCCCCATAGGTAGAGCGGCCACAGCTGAAGACCATAGGATAAAGCCTAGGGTCTGGACTAACCAACACCTTGGTCAGCACCTCCACCTCCCAGCCATTACCACTTAGAGGCAATAGGCCAGCATGGCTGGTCAACCAGCAAAACCCAGACTATGTTGTGTTTGATACTGTATGCTGATCCTATCAGCCTGACCAAGCTGGGGTGACCCAGCTTAAATCAGTACAAGAGAAGCAACTACGCACAGCTCGTTTGGCCATGGGGAACTGCGTCGGATACCTCGTTAGGGCATCGAACCCAGCAAACAGGTTTCCTTCCGTAGTCACTCTCGGTTGCAGATGTTTTTAAGCTAGACCAGAGGAAGTGGACCAGCGACTAGATGCGAGTTAGCCCGGCGGGGCGGCTCCCATGAAAGCAGGGTTCTTCAGGGGCCTAGATTGGGGTAGCACTAGCGACCGGGGTGTAACTCATGGCCGGTCAACCTGAGAGATTGGTAACAATGCCATTCAGGAACCTTCACCATGAAAACCAATCGAAACCGCGGACCAGAAGGAAGAGGGCAGCAGAGCAACTGGCCCGCACTAAGGTGCACGCGAATCACCAGAGCAGCCTGTGATTCAGCCTTCCCAGCTGGGCTATTCAAACCCCAAAAAAAACTTCTAGACTGTTCTGTTCTCAAGGCTTATAGTCTGGGTAATAAAAGGCTGGACTGACAGTAAACCAGATTCAGGTACATGTGAGATAGAAAGCACCCCCCTCTGACTCCACCTCTCTTACCCTCCTCCATCCTTACTGCACCTTCCCTCTCCCTCTCTCTCTTATCTCTCTTCTCTCTCTCTCTCTCTTTAATCCCGTTCATTCAGCACTCCTGACTCTGGTGCAGGCGGTGCCTTCTAATGACTTCTCACGGACCCCAGTGTGCATACGCGTAGTGGCAGTGCACGGTGAGTCCGCTACACACTGCAGATTGTCCTTCCGCGCGTCCGGTCAGGAGCAAGCAGAGCCCCTGTCCCAGCAGCTGAGGCTCACGGCTCGGATCTGAGGTAAGAGCTGGGTCTCTCCTCTCTCTCTCTCGACTCTATCTCTCTCTCTCTCTCTCTCCTCTCTCTTTCTCTCTCCTGCTCTCTCTCACTCTCACTTTCCCTCTCTCGCTATCTCTCTCTGTCTCTCTTTCTCTATTTCTATCTCTCTCCCTCTCTCTCTCTCTCTCACCTTCTCTCTCTCTCTCTCTCTACCCCCCCCTCTCTCTCTCTCTCTCCCACCCCCCTCCCTCTCTCTCTCTCTCCTCGTCTCTCTCTCTTCTTCTCTCTCTCCTCTTTCCTTCACTCCAACTTACCTTCCTCTTTCTCTCTCTCTCTCGTCTCTCTCTCTCTCTCTCTCTCTCTCTCCCC
>JAMWET010003552.1:0-49174 GCA_024036415.1 Prochilodus magdalenae | reverse complement strand
TTTGGCCTGTATTTGTGAATATAGGTACTGGTAGCCCCACCCTGAGTCACGTAGCGGAGTAGGCGAAGCTGAGAGGGAGCGCGAGCTGCAGTGGGAGAGAGAAATAGAAAAATGATTTTAAAATGATTATATTAGCAGATAAACTCTGCTAAAAGAGCTGCTTAAAGTTACAACTGCAGTCTGCCATCCGGACACCGAGTGGTGCTGCAGGAGCTGTAACAGGATTTGGTGAGTTTAAAAGCTCCAGTGATAAAAACAAACTATTGCTAACCTAAAACTAAGCTTACTGTGCTAAAAGGTTCAGCATATGTGATAAAAAGGGTTAATATGGTGTATAAAGTTCATACTGGTCTGTTTAAAAGAGTGTATGTGCTGTAGTAGTGGGAGTATTGGAGGGAACTAGTTGAAGCCAGTGAGGACACAGTGTAATGAACCCGCCATGTTGCTGTTAGTGTGTAGAAGCTGCGCAGAGTCATTGTATGTGTATTAGATAAATACCAAAGGGGCGAAGTGTTGCTGTAACTGCTGTAAATGGTTTTAACTGGGACGTTTGGAGATTATTTTTCTAATGTGACGCTGTTTAATGCAGGTCAAGTTTTTTTGCACCCCCCCTTTTTCTCTTGGCCTCACGGAAATTGCAACGCTGAGTGAGGGAGCCAAGATGGCGAGCCACCCGTGAGTCTTTCGAGAGCATCAGCTGTGGATCCGCTGAGTTGGTGAAAGAGCGCTAGTTGAGTCATACTGACACGGTAGGACAAACTTTTTTTTTAGCGTTATTCAAGGAGTCTACCTGGTCAGAATCGCACAGGATTTTCCCCATTATCATTATCATTTTTTCCCGCCGTTTTACGGACAGTTTTATTCGTCTGCGGTTGTAGCTTAAAGCCGTCAAGAGCTCTGGAAAAAGTCCTGGGCTGTACATTTTGGAAGTGAATTGTTTGTTATAATAAGAACTATTGTATTGTTCTGTTGTGTTTCTTCTTTGGGAAACCTGTGGTAAATTCTTTTATGTGAAACTGCATTTTGTTTTGGGTTTTGAAACTAAATTATAAGTTAACTCACTTGAATGTTTAAAAAGGAGAACCTTTAAAAATCAGAATAGTATTTTATTCTATTACATACAAGAAATTTACATAGGAATTTAAAAATAAATGATAAATATTAGCATACTCATAACTTAGGTGAAGCTAAAGCTGCTAATTGAATCTGCTAAATAGGAAAACAGGATAGATAGCAGAATTAAATAAAAGTGAACCAATAATTTAGAACATTTGCATTGAGTTTTTATTTTTTATATTTTTATTTATTTATTTATTTATTTATTTTTTATTTGCATTACTAGACAAGGTAAACTTTTGAGGCGAACTCTTTGTACTTTTTATTTTTGAGAATTTTATTGTACAAGCTCTTAATTATTTTCTTTTACTTTTCTCTGTGTTTTATTTAAGGCCTAGATCTTGTTAATGACAAAATACAAAGCAGCAATATTTTCTGAGATTTTGTGGGTTTAAAGTGTCCTCATTTGAAGCTAGTTACACAAGTCACTACTCCTAGAACCTAGAACTCCTAGAAGGTCCACAACCCTGCTTTCAGAGCATTCCCAAAATGTGCCAAAGCTCGGGGAGGGTTACATCTGTTTCTATGATTCGCTACCCCAGTGTATTGACGTACAGTCATCTTACAGTACAATACATACTTAAGTGTGTAATACAATCACCTGAGAGCTTTACTAGGAATACCCCACTCAATATATATACTGAATCATCCTGGAACGGATTCTTGGAAACATTGGAAACACAAGTTCTTGGAAACATTCCTTTTAGATTCTGTTCACCATTCAATCCCTGCTAATCGTTTCATACGGGCGGATCCCCTGTTCTGTCACATCCCCGAGATGTTTTATTAGATTCAGATCCGGTATATTTACAGTCATGCTTTGGATTGGAATAGATCATGATGTAATCTGTAAAAATAAATAAGGTGTATTCTTAACTGTACTGTTTTGAATATAATGTGCTGAGCACTGTATTTCTTGAGATGTACAAAAATGTACTGACTGGATTTTATTAAACCTTCGTTACTCATTAATAAATGTAATTAATTAATGTGTGCATAACTGTAACGGACTGATTCTGTACTGCTGTAGAATATGCCATGAATGCTTCGTCTGCATATAGTTACATAGTTACATTATAGTTATAATGCATTATGTGTCATAGTCCAAACTCCTGTAGACATCCAAACACATGTGGTATAGTGATGAACTAACATAAACAAATATATTTATTACAGAAGCAGCACAGTTTGAAGTTTACATATGGCTCTGAAGATCTGTTTGAAGCAGGTATGTACAGTTAGTGTGTTTCTGCACGTACCTGTGTATCTGAACAGTACTGCACCTGAGTTGTTGGATTGCAGGTCGTGGGTCGCTGGATTTCCTTTGCTCACAGGATTCCTCGTCATCAGCAGTTCATAAGAATTGGCACTGCTGTTTGATCCAGATCTCGGAATTCCTGACTGTGCATGGATATCTCCTTTCATCTTCATCCTGCCGTCTCCAGTACTCCTGATCTTACAATGAAGCGTACTTCAGCTGTTTTACAGCTATGTCTGTAGTGAGTATGGATGAGGTCTATGAGGCACCGTCAAGCTCAAAGTGACTCTCTTTGTGTGGCTGTGTTTAAGCACAGATTAAGGAAGTCACACGGGAATAAAATAAAAAAAAATAACACGCCCTAATCTCCATCTGTTATGGTGGGAGTTTCACAGCCTTTTGTCCAATTCCACTGAAATTGGGTTTTTCTCTCTGCACTTAGATCTGCTGCCTGAATGTCTGTTGACGCTTAAAGTATCTCAGCAGCTACAGATAGGATATAATCTTCATATACAGTAAAGCAGCACTGTGCATTGTGTTTCTACTTTGTCAGTCTGTATTGATGGTGTAGTTTAAAGGTGTAGCAAAAAATCTAATTAAAATCATTCATCACTTGCACAAAAACCTCCGCAGGACCCAACAACCACCGCAGGACCCAACAACCGCCGGAGGACCCAACAACCAGGGGACTCAAAACCAACACAGGACACAAAACCACCACAAGACACAGGTTTTTAAACACCACATATTTTACACACAACCACATCATAATCCATCATTAACCAAACCCAGTCTTACATCATCCTAAATATCATGTGTCTTATTAGAACACTGGTACAAGGAGAGGAGTGGCAGGTGGAGGAGTGCCAGATGAAGAGAGTAAGGTGAGCTCTTGAATGGGTTAGTGATGAATATATTGTTTGTGTCGTGTATCAGCGTTTTACACATACAGAAGAGCTCAGGGTGAACATAACTGCTCACCTGCTCAGTCCCTGTTACTGTGTAGCTGTACACTAGTTCAGTCCAGCACTGATACCCTACAGTATGATTATTAGAGTTACTGGTTATGGTGTTTTCTGAACAGCTTGATTGGTGTTAATACATTCATATCATGTAGGAACATCAAGAGTTGAGACAAGCGCTTGCTTGTAGTGGATGTAGCAGTCGGTGTAGTTGGTGTGCTTTCGTAAGACTGGGTCTACACTTCTTCTGTAGGCCCATTTCCTGAGCTGGGTTCTAGGTTGTGTAGTTGAGATTGTATGATGTTACTTGCACTTAAATATCCAGAATTCAAGTTACAACTGAGATGATTTCTTGTATGTCCACACTGGTGTGCATAGTGATGAGCAGCGTACAGAATCGCTCCCGGGGTGTTTGTGTTGGCCTGGTACTCCAGCACTAGCTGTACAATAGCAGGTTGTAGATGCTAGCTTCAGTGGCAGCAAAATGCTTTACCAATCATCATCATTTACACCGTTTATCCTCCTTGAGTTCCACCATTTCCCTTAACTGTGATCAGATGATCACTAATGATTCTTACTTTCAGAAACCAATCTCAAAGCCTATCAAGGCCTAGCGAGGTAGTTAGGTTCTGCAATGTTCTGTTCTGAAGTAATACACACTTGCCCAAATCAGTGGGCAGGCCTATCTATGGCTGCTCAGAAGGTAGTTGAGGCTTGGTGCCTTGACCAGTGGCACTTCAGTCATTACTGTTGGTTCAGGGAATCAAACCCGTGACCCTCCGGTCACAAGTCTGGTTTCCCTAACCTCCAGGCCATGACTTCCCCAAAGGAAGCACCTCATGCCTATCTTATTTGGACGTTTCCACACATTGTGTCCACTGGATAACCACGTACGTACGGAACCCAGAACTGTACGTGGAGGAAAAGAAATTTGATTTGCAACTTTGTTCCCGTGTAGGCAAAGGTTTATTTCAGTGAATATATTTATGCTGTGTTTGTTCAGCTCTTTGACAGTAATACAAACCGGATTCCAAAAAAGTTGGGACACTAAACAAATTGTGAATAAAAACTGAATGCAATGATGTGGAGGTGCCAACATCTAATATTTTATTCAGAATAGAACACAAATCACAGATCAAAAGTTTAAACTGAGAGAATGTATCATTTTAAGGGAAAAATGTGTTGTTTCAAAATTTCATGGCGTCAAAAAATCCCAAAAAAGTTGGGACAAGTAGCAATAAGTGGATGGAAAAAGGAAATTGAGCATATAACGAACAGCTGGAAGACCAATTAACACTAATTAGGTCAATTGACAACATGATTGGGTATAAAAAGAGCTTCTCAGAGTGTCAGTGTCTCTCTGAAGCCAAGATGGTAAGAGGATCACCAATTCCACCATTGTTGCGCAGAAAGATAGTGCAGCAATACCAGAATGGTGTTACCCAGCGTAAAATAGCAAAGACTTTTAAGTCATCATCAACAACCGTGCATAACATCATCAAAAGATTCAGAGAATCTGGAACAATCGCTGTGCGTAAGGGTCAAGGCCGTAAAACTCTACTGGATGCTCGTGATCTCCGGGCCCTTAAACGTCACTGCACCTCAAACAGGAATGCCACTGTCAAGGAAATAACAGAATGGGCTCAGGAATACTTCCAGAAAGCATTGTCAGTGAACACAATCCACCGTGCCATCCGCCGTTGCCAGCTGAAACTCTACAGTGCAAAAAGAAAGCCATTCATTTTCAAGCTCAGACGTTTGCACTGGGCCAGGGGTCTTTTAAAATGGAGTGTGGCAAAATGGAAGACTGTTCTGTGGTCAGATGAGTCACGATTTGAAGTTCTTTATGGAACACTGGGACGCCATGTCATCCGGACCAGAGAGGACAAGGATAACCCAAGTTGTTATCAACGCCCCGTTCAGAAGCCTGCATCACTGATGGTATGGGGTTGCATGAGTGCTTGTGGCATGGGCAGCTTGCATGTCTGGAAAGGCACCATTAATGCAGAGAACTATGTTCAGGTTCTAGAACAACATATGCTCCCATCTAGACGTCATCTCTTTCAGGGAAGACCCTGCATTTTTCAACAAGATAATGCCAGACCACATTCTGCAGCAATCACAACATCATGGCTACGTAGGAGAAGGATCCGGGTACTGAAATGGCCAGCCTGCAGTCCAGATCTTTCACCTATAGAGAACATTTGGCGCATCATAAAGACGAAGGTGCGACAAAGAAGGCCCAAGACGATTGAACAGTTAGAGGCCTGTATTAGACATGAATGGGAGAGCATTCCTATTTCTAAACTTGAGAAACTGGTCTCCTCTGTCCCCAGACGTCTGTTGAGTGTTGTAAGAAGAAGGGGGGGGATGCCACACAGTGGTAAAAATGGCCTTGTCCCAACTTTTTTGGGATTTGTTGACGCCATGAAATTTTGAAACAACATATTTTTACCCTTAAAATGATACATTCTCTCAGTTTAAACTTTTGATCTGTGATTTGTGTTCTATTCTGAATAAAATATTAGATGTTGGCACCTCCACATCATTGCATTCAGTTTTTATTCACAATTTGTTTAGTGTCCCAACTTTTTTGGAATCTGGTTTGTACACGTGCACATGTCTCTTCTTTTGAATTCATACAAACAATATTTCCTTTTATAGTATAAACTAAAGTACATTTAAAGGTAAATACTTTTACTCCAGTGGAGGTCTAAATTTAGGACTTTCCTCTTTACTTTAACTCAACTGTTATTTAGTCCTGTAGACGGAGCCATGTGTTGTACGAGAGTACTGCCTGGGTTTCACTCAGATCACCATTTCAATTCCAGGCTGCTCAGGATGCTGCAGTACAGAGTAGGTACAGAGTGTATACAGTCTCTACAAAACTACTGTCTCAATTTAGTTGCTAATCGGCTCTGAGAGAATAAACTAACCAACATGTCGTCATTTATCTGCTAGACTAGAAAGCTGCGTAAAAATTAGAAATATATAAAGTGAATTTCTGCTGATGTGTATCGTGTTGAGTAGATTACAGTCCAGTTACACGTTTCTCACAGATTCCAACTTCAGGGAAAGTACAGGGAACATCTGCCCAGGTTGGTGCAGTTTTGGGTGGAGCATTACGGAAGCCAGTTACAACACAGTCCTCATTTCCTTTATGGTTATTGGGTTCTCCCCCCCACCAGAACCTGAAACACAGAATCAGAATGTCTTCACTAGTACACCTCTAAACCTTCTTAGAGGGAGTGTATACAGCATCATGAGGTCAGTTCAGGGCCCTCTTACCCAGTGGTCAGTGCTGATCCGTCCACCCATTTCCAGACCCCCTCTGTGTCAGTGTCCGTCAGACCAATCCAAGCTTCAGTGCTAACAAATGCGTTACTGATGAACTCCTGACATGGTACAGTATAGCACAGTATGAACATTCTACACCTGAAGAAGAGCGGTCTCTCTCTCTCTCTCTCTCTCTCTCTCTCTCTCATTCACTCACTCACTCACCTGTTCATATCTGCTGTTTATGACCACCAGGTCCGCTCCTCTCGATCTGCAGTCATGTCTGCTATCACTCCAGCTCTTCTTCTCAGTAGTGAGGTAGTAAAGACTGGAGCTGAAATACCTCCATCCTTCCCCAGTGCCTTTATCTTTTCATAGAGAACAGCATGCATGAACCGATCAGTCGGGTTGCTGGTACAGTAGTGGTGCTAGGGGTGCAGGGCTTTATTCCTCCATAGTTCCATCATTAAGTTGTAAAGAAAGTCATTCAGGTTGGTATAATACCGAGAGCTCACCAGGTCAGAAATGCTGTTGGGAAGGAAGATAAAGGTTACCAGGAACAATACATGATGATACCTTTAGACTGATATGGAGAATATTTACTGAGCTACACATACAGAAGTAGTGTCTCTAATGCAACATGCATGCATCGTCTTGGATGGGGTTGTAGAGGTTGCTAATGATGTCCCGTGATAATCCAGCCCATGCAGGTCCCATGCCTTGTGCGGTAGGGGTGGAGGTGGAGTGACACCAGGGCTTCTGGACATGTGACAACAAGGTGTTAATCTTGGCGCTGACCTTGGTGCCTTCACACAGATTTGTCGATCATCTCCACCAAGACGAAAGCAGGACTCGTCACAGAAGATTACTTGCTACCATTCTGATTCACTCCAGGACAGTCTGGCACGACACCACTGCAGTCTTTGGTGACACTGACGTGGTGTTAAGGGCAGTCTTTGTAATTAATGTATATATATAAATATAACCTTGTAGGTGACGTTTGGGATAGCTAAGGTGTAGTAGAGTACTGGTTCCTATCACACCATTTTGAAAACAATGTTGTCAAGCCAAAGGACATTACTGTCAATTAGTCCCAGGAGAAGGCACATGTTGCACACTCCACTTACAATCCATGGAGTCGGCGAGATTCACATCCTCACACTAGAGAACAGACAGCTGCAGACCAGTAGCCTCTCCAGAGAGTAGTGAGGATGGTCATCAGAAGCCGCCCCTGTAGCCAGAACCTCAGCTTTATTACTCACCTATTTCCTCAAACTTCTTCTGAAGAACTTTCTCCTTCTCTAACTGGTCTCTCTCTTTAGTCAGACTGGTGTAACTGGTCTGTAACTGGTCTCTCTCCATAGCCATGTTGTTGAACTTGATCCACAGCACTGCGACGGCAGCCAGCAGGAGGACACACAGCAGCCCCAGACACACTGCAGTCATTCTGTAGCATCTCCTTCCTGCAGTGTTGTAAGTAAGACGTATGGAACATTTACCAAGTCAGTGTGTTCACGTAACCCAAAAGCATGACATTCCCAGTCAGATATTGCTTTACAGGAGCCACATGTACGTACAGCATTCATGGCATGTTCATAAGCAGTTTAACACGAGTACATTATCATTTTGAAACAAACAAGACTGAACAACCAAGGGGTCTCGCTTACAGGTGTTGGCGTTTGCTGCTTGATTATTCATTGGTTGCCCTTTGTCTCCCCGAGTGGCCTGAGGTGGACCTGCAGGAACCAGGGACCTTACAGTAGACTTGTCTTGTGAACAGGAACAACAACATGGAGCAAGCTGGGGAGTGAGCTGTATGAGTAAGCTTGGTAAAATAGTGTTCATGTAGGTCCTGGTGACTCACGTCGCTCCATCATGGTATAAGTATATGGTTTATTCTTTTAAAAATGTTATTGGATCGATATCTACAGATAAGCAAAGCTTATGGATCGGTGCTGGTGTTGGATCTGGAAATTGGTGCATCCCTACTATTAACATGTGTAATACGATCACTGAGAGCTTTACTAGGAATACCCCACTGAGTATATACTAAATCATCCCGGTACAGATTCCACAAGTTGTAGGAAACATTCCTTTTAGATTCTGTTTATCATGCAATTCCTGCTAATTGTTTCCATGTGCACTGTCGTACGGGCGGATCCCCTGTTCTGTCACATCCCAGCGTAAAAGTGTCAGCTAAATGATGTAATAACTGTAAAATGTAAAAATGTAATAATTGCCAAAATCCACATGAGGTTAAAACACATTCTGCTATGAAGTGAGATATTGGGCGCTGGGGTACTGATCTTTGGTGCTGATGACCAGGTGTGACCAGGTGTATGGTTACATCAATAAGATGGAGATAAAATGTTGTGACTCTCAAGATGGTTTGGTTTTGGTTGTATGTGAGAACAGCTCAGAACAGCTATACATACATAAAGTCACAATATTACTATAGTTAAGCACATAAAATGTTACTTACTTGCAGAAAACAAATGTTCGGGCATTCATAATTCTCAATGTAACACACTCAAAAAATTAACAATGTCTAAAACGGAATTAGTATTAGTATGTTGAATTAGAATGTCATAGAATTAGTATTAATTCATTTCGGTATGTTTACAGTCATGCTCCGGATTGGAATAGATCATGATGTAATCTGTATAAATGAATAAGGTGTATTCTTAACTATACTGTTTTGAATATCATGTGCTGAGCACTGTATTTCTTGAGATGTACAAAAATGTACCGACTGGATTTTCAATTTATTAAACACTCGTTACTCATTAATAAATGTAATTAATCAATGTGTGCAAAACTGTAACGGACTGATTCTGTACTGCTGTAGAATATGCCATGAATGCTTCGTCTGCATATAGTTACATAGTTATATTATAGTTATAATGCATTATGTGTCATAGTCCAAACTCCTGTAGACATCCAAACACATGTGGTATAGTGATGAACTAACATGAACAAATATATTTATTACAGAAGCAGCACAGTTTGAAGTTTACATATGGTTCTGAAGATGCTTGAAGATCTGATTGAAGCAAGTCTGTACATTTAGTGTGTTTCTGCATGTACCTGTGTATCTGAACAATACTGCACCTGAGTTGTTGGATTCCAGGTCGTAGGTCGTTGGATTACTTTTGCTCACAGGAATCCTCGTCATCAGCGGTTCTGTGTAACTGTCTTCATAAGAATTGGCACTGCAGTTTGATCCAGATCTAGTAATTCCTGACTGTGCACGGATATTTGATTTCATCTCCATCCTTCCGTCTCCAGTACTCCTGATCTTACACTGAAGCGTACTTCAGCTGTTTTACAGCTATGTCTTTAGTGAGTATGGATGAGGTCTATGAGGCACCCTCAAGATCAAAGTGACTCTCTTTGTGTGGCAGTGTTGGATTTATAGCACAGATTAAGGAAGTCACATGGGAACATTTACTGAAAGTGAAAGTTGGCCTGTGATTCCTGTAGCCAGCAAAATAACATCCCATAATCTCTGTCTGTTATGTCTGGAGTTTTCTAGCCTTTTGTCCAATTCCACTGAAATTGGGTTTTCCTCTCTGCACTTGGTTCTGCTGCCTGAATGCCTGTTGACACGTAAAGTATCTAAGCAGCTACAGATATAATCTTCATATACAGTAAAGCAGCACTGTGCATTGTGTTTCTACTTTGTCAATCAGTATTAAAGGTGTAGTTTAAAGGTGTAGAAAAAAATCTAATTAAAATCATTCATCACTTGCACAACAACCACCGCAGGGCACAACAACCACCGCAGGGCACAACAACCACCGCAGGGCACAACAAGCACCGCAGGACCCAACAAGCACCGCAGGACCCAACAAGCACCACAGGACCCAACAAGCACCACAGGACCCAACAACCACCGCAGGGCCCAACAACCATCAGGGGACCCAAAAACATGACAGGACACAGGTTTTTAAATACCATCGATTTTACACACAACCACATCATAATCCATCATTAACCAAACCCAGTCTTACATCATCCTAAATATCATGTGTCTGATTAGAACACTGGTACAAGGAGGGGAGTGGCAGGTGGAGGAGTGCCAGATGAAGAGAGTAAGGTGAGCTCTTGAATAGATGAGTGATGAATATATTGTTTGTGTCGTGTATCAGCGTTTTACACATACAGAAGAGCTCAGGGTGAACATAACTGCTCACCTGCTCAGTCCCTGTTACTGTGTAGCTGTACACTAGTTCAGTCCAGCACTGATACCCTACAGTATGATTATTAGAGTTACTGGTTATGGTGTTTTCTAAACAGCCAGATTGGTGTTAATACATTCATATCATGTAGGAACGTCAAGTGTTGGAGACAAGCGCTTGCTTGTAGTGGGTGTAGTCTCTTGACCTTGGGGCAGCAGAAGCAGAACTATTTATATGTGTATATTGTAATTCCGCAGATGTTGTTCCACAGCACTATACCTACAGTTCTTTACTGCCGTAGCTACAGTGGGTTCAGCTTATAGCTGATATAACTAACACTGTCAAACTCAGACCTACACCCTCGTCTGTAGTTACATACCAAATCTTAATGTGCTTGCTTTAAACATATATGGAGAATCTACTGAAATATGCCTTTTGGGAAAACTGAAAATGGAACTACCTTATCTGTATCACCCCCATCTCTCCA
The DNA here is from genome assembly GCA_024036415.1 of Prochilodus magdalenae. Classification (NCBI taxonomy): domain Eukaryota; kingdom Metazoa; phylum Chordata; class Actinopteri; order Characiformes; family Prochilodontidae; genus Prochilodus; species Prochilodus magdalenae. Next base: position 37,894 of record JAMWET010003552.1, on the reverse strand, counting down.
ACACTCCTCCGTCACTACACAGATGTTAGACACAGCTAAATACCTGAGAGTTATCTAGCTACAAAGTTGTTGCATGCTTGTATGCAGAACGAGGAAAAATCTAGATGTAGCCCAGCTTATCACCACTTTGGATTTCGGCAATAAACCACCACAGACACGCGAGAGAGATGAAAGTATCATTGCAAAACTGAAATTAGCTAACACCAACGTTTTGCAATTTTCTGTTCCACCTGTAATGGAGCAGTGATAAAATCCCCACACCCGTACGGACTCGAGAATGTAACTGGTGCACCATTTAAAATTCCATTATACCCCAAAATTGGGGATAAAGGCACACATGTCCCCATCTAACCAGGAAGGAACCCACACTGCTCTTGCCACTACCTGTCAGCAACTCCTGCCATCTCTACCTGCATGAACTTAAATCAAGAACTGAACCATGAAGAGCCGTAGACGTTGTTGTTGGAAACTTGCACTGAGCAGGCAGTCCGTTCCCAAACATAGCTGAAGTTTGCTTTGCTGAAGTTCTCTTCCCAAAGTGTGAGCAGAGACACATAAAGCTCACTAGATGAAGGAATCAAAACTGATTTACTCAACACTGCAGCAGCTTCGCTATGACACATCTGCTCACCACAATCAATCCTACCCGGATGACATAACTAGCTAGAGGTAGATCGGACTGTTAAGATGTACAAAGTCAGTGAACATAGCTAAATACCCCTACAGCTGCCTTTGCATCCTCATAATTTTATTATGAATTTAAGAAAAGACTTGAAATTCTAAAATACTGGTTTATGAAGATTCACTAGGCAGGTTGCAGATATCTCCTCTGAGGTTTTTGTATCTCTCTTGTGGTGTTGTGGTTGTTATTTAAAGCTGCAGGGTTTTTAGTTGAACACATTCCAACTAAAACCATCAACAGATTCTGATCAAATATATACACAGCTGTTTCGATGGCATGTCAAAATGTCTATGTATCAGGTTGCAGAGATATCTACTGAAATTAGCATGCTAACCAGCTAGCGCCACCCCATCCTGTCTCATAACATGGCTTTGTACCCCAGAGGGCAATAGCAGGTCACTGTAGCATCATCAGGCCAATAGATACCAACACATAACATAATATAGAGTACAGTGAAATACTATCTTGTAGGGGAAATTCTACGTGGACGTGGCTCAGTCAGTCAGATCCGTTATAGGATGGAGTTACCCAAGTGCATTCTGGTTTCCAGAACAGTTGTGGTAGGTCTGTGATCTCTTCTGTGCTAAGGCAGACTGTGCTGAAGAGATTTGTCATTATGAACCCAACAGGAGCTGGTTCCTTTTACGTAACTAAGAATTGAGTTTGGTTCCTTTAAAAAATAACTAAATGTGAAACACCCCTACATTGCTTCCTTCCTCTGTTGAGCTTCCTTCACAGATTCCTAGATAGCTCTACTGGGCTGTGTGCTTTCATAAGACTGGGTCTACACTTCTCCTTTAGGCCCATTTCCTGAGCTGGGTTCTAGGTTACGTAGTTGAGATTGTATGATGTTACTTGCACCTAAATATCCAGAATTCAAGTTACAGCTAACATGGTTTCTCGTATGTCCACACTGGTATGCATAGTGATGAGCAGCGTACAGAATTATGGAGGAGCGGATCTGCCAAAATTAAAAATAAATAAATAAATAAATAAAAGACTAAATAAAATGAACATTTAAATAAAAATAACTAGAATTTGTATTTATTGCTTGCTTTGATTTTATTTATACGCTTATTTCCTTCTCTTGCATTTATATAGTCCTCATTTTATTTATTCTTGTACTGTTTATTAATGTTTTATTAATGTCTCCCTTCATTTTACATTTTATATATATTTTCTGCATATATTATTTAAACATGGTCATTTTAAAATCTATCTATTTAATACATATTATTTTTACATAAAATATAATTTAATTATACATTTAATTATTTAAAAAAAAATTAATTTATTTATTTATTTCTGTTTTTCTTCTGTCGTATGATAATGAGGAGGCGTGTTTTTCATGTTCAGGCTTAGCAATCAAGTGCAGAACGACAGGAGTTGATTTCGAGCAGAGCTATGTAGCTTGGCTATGCGTTCGGGTGAAAGACTCCGAGAGGACAAATATCGGGGCGCAGGTCGGTGTCGGATCTGCTCAGAGAGGCAGCTTCCAGGTGTTGCATGATCTGAATTTAGCAGGGAAAGACGATGAACTACCTCCTCCAAACTTGTGAACACTATGGGGTCGATCTCTGTATCAGAAGATGTAGCATAATGGAACAAACTGTCAGCCACAGCCTCCACCCGAAAGAGTAAATCATCTGCACCTGCATTTTCAGCAGGGTCAGCTAAGAGTCTCAGGTCTCTCGCTACCTGTTGCCTGTAAGCAGACATTAGTGCACCGTGCTGTTCATAGTTACCGCTGATGGAGCAAGACAATCGATCTACAGAATCTGCTGTCGATCAACCAATAGGAATGTTAAGACACACTGACGTCATGGATTGACAGCCTCTTTATTACCATAAGGGTAAGGAAAAACAAAAATAAATAAATGTTTTAATAAATAATTAGATAAATACATTAATTTAGTTTAATAAAAATGTTCATCAAGTAACGCAAATAACAAAATAAATACACATTACTTATTTCTATGCTTATTTATTTATTTATTTGTTTTTAGATTTACCATCATTATTTCTTTACTGTTTAATTTTAAAGTATTAGTGTTTTATTATTATTTTTTTATTTTGGCAGATTCGGTCCTCCATAGAGAATCGCTCCCGGGGTGTTTGTGTTGGCCCAGTACTCCAGCACTGGCTGGCTGCTAACCCACTCGCAATAGCAGCTGGTGTAGTAACCCTGTAGAGAGGGAAACAATGAACGAACAAACTTTCCACTCTGCCTGTGTCTTTATGTCGAATGAGCAACGACACAGCAAAAGCGCCCCTCCCAGGCTGAAACAGGCATGAGAAATCGATAATCGTTTTACTCCAGTATCTAAGACAGTACTAACAGAAAACAGATTTCTCAATGCACAAAACGATGTTTTGACAGACTGATAGCTTTTTAAACCCAAATCTTCTTTTTTTTAAGAAACAGACAAACTAGCTACAGTAGAGGTATATGAAAAAATCGAAGTAGTAATGAAAGTGAATATAAAAAGATGTCTAAATTGAACCCTTTACACTGGCAGATGCTAGCTTCAGTGGGAGTGCTTTACCAATTCATCATCATCTACACCGTTTATCCTCCTTGAGTTTCACCAGCTAGTTCCCCTAACCTCCAGACCATGACTGCCCCAGAGGAAGCACCGTCTGCTAACCTTATGGGGACACCTTTATGGATTGTCCACTGGATAAGCACATACGTAACCCAGGATTGTACATGGAGGAAAAGAAATTTGATTTCGAGGGTACGTTTTGTGATTTGTGCACATGATCTTTGTTACTTCATTCCCATAAATAGCAGTTTGTTCCCTTGTGTTTTAAATGTGTGCACAAACAAAATTAGTGTAGTAGAGACACAAGACGGCAACAGTACCCTAACTGAAATGATTATGGTTAGCGACTCGCTCAGTGGGGTGTATTTCTAGATTTTGTTTTTTAAATCTACAAACGGTCACAGTGATTTGCTTGCACTGTGTCTTCTGAATTCCCTCTAGTGTCTCCCTCACTGCTACCCTGTATAGTGTTCTACATAGGACCGTCTATGTAGTGGTCAGTGAAGGAGTAAATGCCTGGACCAGTTTAGACATAGCACTAGATGATCCGTGTGATCCGATGTCTGTGTACATGGTGTGAGTTCTAAGTGTAATGCATTGGATTCTACTCCTTACTATCCCACCAGAAAACAGGCGCTCAGTCTTCAACAGCAGGCGAACTTTATTCCAGTGAATATGTTCTGCTTGTTCATGCTGTGTTCATCAGTGCTATGACAACAATAAAGACAGAGCCATGTGTTGTACGAGAGTAGTGCCTGGGTTTCACTCAGATCACCATTTCAATTCCAGGCTGTTCAGGATGCTGCAGTACAGAGTAGGTAGTTACAGAGTGTATACAGTCTCTACAAAACTCTACAGTCTCAGTTTAGCTGCTAATTAACTCTGAGAGAATAAACTAACCAACATGTCGTCATCCTTTATCTGCTAGACTTGAAAGCTGCGTAAAAATGGGAAATGTATAAAAGTGAATTTCTGCTGCTCTGTATCGTGTTGAGTAGATTACAGTCCAGTTACACGTTTCTCACAGATTCTAACTTCAGGGAGAGTACAGGGAACATCTGCCCAGGTTGGTGCAGTTTTGGGTGGAGCATCACAGAAGCCAGTTACAACACAGTCCTCATCTCCTCCATGGTTATTGGGTTCTCCCCCCCACCAGAACCTGAAACACAGAATCAGAATGTCTTCACTAGTACACCTCTAAACCTTCTTAGAGGGAGTGTATACAGCATCATGAGTTCAGTTCAGTGGTCTCTTACTGATTGGTCAGCCCTGATCCGTCCACCCATTCCCAGACTCCCTCTGTGTCAGTGTCCGTCAGACCAATCCAAGCTTCAGTGCTAACAAATGCGTTACTGATGAACTCCTGACATGGTACAATATAGCACAGCATGAACATGCTACACCTGAAGAAGAGCGGTCTCTCTCTCTCTCTCTCTCTCTCTCTCCCTCCTCACAGCTCTCTCTCTCTCTCACTCACTCCTCACAGCTCTCTCTCTCTCTCTTTCTCTCTCTCTCACTCACTCACTCACTCACTCCTCACAGCTCTCTCTCTCTCTTTCTCTCTCTCTCTCTCTCTCTCTCTCTCTCACTCACTCACTCCTCACATGTCTCAATCACTTTCTCTCTTTCTCTCTCTCTCTCTCTCTCTCTCTCTCTCTCTCTCTCTCTCTCTCTCTCTCTCTCTCACCTGTTCATCTCTGCTGTTCATTACTCACCTAAATCTGACACCTTCCTCTGAAGAGCTTCCTTCTCCTTCTGTAACTGGTCTCTCTCTTTAGTCAGGCTGGTGTAACTGGTCTGTAACTGGTCTCTCTCTTTAGTCAGGCTGGTGTAACTGGTCTGTAACTGGTCTCTCTCTTTAGTCAGGCTGGTGTAACTGGTCTGTAACTGGTCTTTCTCTTTAGTCAGGCTGGTGTAACTGGTCTGTAACTGGTCTTTCTCTTTAGTCAGGCTGGTGTAACTGGTCTGTAACTGGTCTCTCTCTTTAGCCAGGTTGGTGTAACTGGTCTGTAACTGGTCTCTCTCTTTAGTCAGGCTGGTGTAACTGGTCAGTAACTGGTCTCTTTCCCTAATCAGGCTGATGTAACTGACCTCTAAATGGTCTTTTGCTGTATTCAGGTTGGTGTAACTGATCTGTAACTGGTCTCTCTCTTTAGCCAGGTCGGTGTTACTGATCTGTAACTGGTCTCTCTCTTTAGTCAGGCTGGTGTAACTGGTCCGTATCTGGTCTCTCTCTATAGTCAGGTTGGTGTAACTGGTCTGTAACTGGTCTCTCTCTTTAGCCAGGTTGGTGTAACTGGTCTGTAACTGGTCTCTCTGTTTAGTCAGGCTGGTGTAACTGGTCTGTAACTGGTCTCTCTCTCTAGTTATGCTGTCGTTTCTGGTCTGGAACTGGTCTCTCTCCATAGTCAGACTGGTGTAACTGGTCTGTAACTGGTCTCTCTCCATAGTCATGTTGTTGAATTTGATCCACTTCACTGTGATGACAGCCAGCAGGAGGACACACAGCAGCCCCAGACACACTGCAGCCACTCTGTAGCATCTGCTTCCTGCAGTGGTGTTAGTGAGACGTATGAAACATTTACCAAGTCAGTGTATTCACGTAACCCAAAAGCATGGCATTCCCAGTCTGATATTGCTTTACAGGAACCATATGTACGTAGAGCATTCATGGTATGTTCATAAGCAGGCAGTGGCATGTTTGCAGGGTGTCTGTAGATGAACTGACGCACCTCAGCGAAGTTCCAACCATGGTCACTGTTATCACAGCTCAACAACAGGAGGTGAGTCACCAGCTCTCCAGCACAGTGGACTCGATGTGCAGAGGAAAACTGGCGTGCTGAACGTAGCAAAACAAAAACCATTTCAACCACTCCAACATAGCTCTTTTTTTTCTCGGTGCTTCAGCGGCACTACTGCACTCTGAAGAGTGGGAGAAGTAACCTGCCTCCCGACTCTAAATATTCTACCGGCTACGAGACACATGTGCACATGGCAGCTGTCCTCCAGTACAAAACATATTTAAGTGTGTAATACAGTCACTGAGAGCTTTACTAGGAATATCCCACTGAGCTTATATACTAAATCATCCTGGAACGGATTCTTGGAAACAGTGGAACATTGGAAACTTGTGTTTCTATTGGACACATTCCTGCTAAATGTTTCCATGTGCACTTTCATACGGCCGGATTTCTTGACATATGTACAAAAATGTACTGACTGGATCTTCAACTTTTTAAACACTCGTTACTCATTAATAAATGTAATTAATCAATGTGTGCAAAAACTGTAACGGACTGATTCTGTACTGCTGTGAATATGCCATGAATGCTTTGTCTGCATATAGTTACATAGTTATAGTTATAATGCATTATGTGTCATAGTCCAAATTCCTGTAGACATCCAAACACATGTGGTATAGTGATGAACTAACATAAACAAATATATTTATTACAGAAGCAGCACAGTTTGAAGTTTACATATGGCTCTGAAGATGCTTGAAGATCTGACTGTAGCAAGTCTGTACATGTAGTGTGTTTCTGCATGTACCTGTGTATCTGAACAATACTGCACCTGAGTTGTTGGATTGCAGGTCGTGGGTCGCTGGATTTCCTTTGCTCACAGGATTCCTCGTCATCACCAGTTCTGTGTAATTGTCTTCATGAGAATTGACACTGCAGTTTGATCCAGATCTAGTAATTCCTGACTGTGCACTGATATCTTCTTTCATCTCCATCCTGCCGTCTCCAGTACTTCTGATCTTACAAGCGTACTTAAGCTCTCTTACAGCTATGTCTGTAGTGAGTATGGATGAGGTCTATGAGGCACCCTCAAGCTCAAAGTGACTCTCTTTCTGTGGCAGTGTTGGATTTATAGCACAGATTAAGGAAGTCAAACGGGAATATTTACTGAACTTAAAAGTTGGCCTGTGATTCCTGCTGGCAGCAAAATAACACCTCCTAATATCCGTCTGTTATGTCTGGAGTTTTCCAGACGTTTTTCCAAATCCACTGAAATGGAATTTTCCTCTCTGCACTTGGGTCTGCTGTCTGAATGTCTGTTAACCCACAAAGTATCTAAGCAACTACAAATAGGATATAATGTTCATATACAGTACAGTGTACCCTAAAGCGGCCTTTGCTTTCTCATAATTTGATTGAGTTTAAGAAAAGACTGAAAATCTAAAATACTGGTCTAGGAAGATTCACTTGGCTGGGCTGAAGGTACTGAGTTTTCAGTTGCCCCATTCTACTGCTACTCGAAATCAGTAAATAGGAGGGTTGTCCAAATCAAGGTCATATGATCCAGTAGTTTTCCCCATTGCCCAAATGTAGCCATTTATCCTAGACATGCCTGATACACTCCAAACAGTGTAATGTGTGCTGGGGCTACAAGCCTAACACACGTCACATTGTGACAACAAGGGTCTGACTGATGCATTGATTGGCTGAAATGTTGGCTGATTTTGAGGGGCTATCAAAAGGGCTATCTGTTTGGAGGGGCTATCTGTTTGGAGGGATATCTGTTTGGAGGGCTGGATAATAGAATTAATTAGGTTTTGAGGATTTGGAGACCTTTTTGGTGGAAACGTTTGCATGTCTGTATTGTTGGTTGCCATTTGTATCCTGAGATCATAGCCAGACGACCAGGTTATTTCTGAAACGGCAATGCTTGTGGGGTGCTCCCAGTCAGAGGTGGTGAGTATCCATCAACAGTGGTCCAAGGAGAGACGAACCAGGAACCAGCAACAGGGTGTTGGGCACTCCGGGCTTATTGATGCAGGAGAGCATTTCCAGTCTGCTCTAAATCGACAGAACTACTGTGGCACAAGATCGATACATTTACAGTGATGCTCATGGGATGATCACAGCCCTTCCAGCTTCAGTACAGCCTGGTCTGCCTCACCACCAAGATGCATGAGAGACAAGGGGGGCTTACGGAAGATACAAACTGCAGCCTTCACTAAAGTTTATGGGTAGGTTTATCGAGTCCCCCCTATCCTAAACCTCTACACGGGAGGTCTGAAGTTTATTCAAGGCTCTAAAATGTTCCTCATGAACCTTTAGACCAGCGACAGCCAGAAATGTATCCCAACTCAACAGTGGATCTGTCTCTTCACAGTGTGCAGAAAATACAGAGCTAGTATGACTTACAATTAGCATCTACAGTAAACGCTGAGGAGCTGAGAGATACAGCACTGCATTATGATGAACACTACACCCTCTTTTCACCGACATCAACTCGCTTGTGTTATTGATATGATGTAATTAGTTGACAGCTGACTCAGGCCCTGTTATCTCAAAGCACCAGCCACACAGTTTCAGCACCAAGGCCAACTTTAATTCACTTAGTATCGTTATGTGCAGGTCCATCAGGGCTTTGACAGTCATAAACAGCAATAAGGAAAACGCAGTATTACAGCAGCAGCAGAAGCACAAGCCGTACTGATATGTCCCTAAATCAGAAGCTGAAGATGATCTCGCTCATTTCTCCATTCTGCTAAAAGGAAATGCTATTCGTAGGTCTGCAGTCCTATAGAATCGGGGTGGGGGGGGCAAGCCACTCTTTTACTGTCTGCCTTAACACATCTTACTCTGCTCCTTTCATTGCTGCCATAGCAGCCTTTAAAATCAGGGTTGGGATTTCTGCACACTCAGCTGATACTTTATCACTCAAATCTGTGGAGTAACTAAATCTTGAAACGTTTCTCACAGATTCCAACTTTAGGAAAACCACAGGGAATATCAGCCCAGGTTGGTATGCTTTTGGCTGGAGCATACCTGAAGCTAGTTACAGCACAGTCCTCATTGTTGTGATTGTTGGGTTCTCCTGGCCACCAGAACCTGAAACACAGAGAGAGTGTCTTCACTAGTATAGATAGATAGATAGATAGATAGATACTTTATTGATCCCAGAGGGAAATTCAAGGCATCCAGTAGCAGGTATACAAACAAACTATACAGAAGTAACAACAGAAGCAAGATAGATTTGTACAAATAGAGACAATACTATATAAAGTATGAAGGTATAAAAATAGAGTCCTTAGTGTCTGTGTAAAGTGTACAGTATAGATGGAGGTAATGGTATACCGTTTGCTAAGCAAATTAAGAAGATGGCTGTTTTCAGCCATATAGACAGTGCAAATACGCAGTAATATAAATAATTATCAGTGCAAAAAGTGTAAACAGTACAGAATGGAGTAGAATAATACAATATAAATAGATGTAGGGCATTTAGGAGGGCATTTAGGAGGGAGTGTGTGCAGAGATGGGGGTGTGTCCATTGGAGGGACCGGAATGAAAGAGTGTCACAGACTTTTTCATCTGCTGTACTGGGAGGAGTTGAACAGTCTTATGGCCTGAGGGACAAAAGACTTCCTGAGTCTGTCTGTGGAGCAGGACTGGGACAGCAGTCTGCCACTGAATGAGCTCCTCTGCCTGATACCTCTAGACCTTCTTAGAGAGAGGGCATGACTCTTCAGTTCAGTGGTCTCTTACTCAGTGGTCAGTGCCCAGCCGTCCACCCATTTCCAGACCCCCTCGGTCTCAGTGTCCGCCAGACCAATCCAAGCTTCAGTCCCATTAAATGCTTCAGTGATGAACTCCTGACGTGGTACAGTATGGAGCAATGTGAATAGATACAGGTGAAGAAGAGTGGTGTGCAGTCTTTTATATTCTCTCACCTCTTCTTCTCTGCTGTTGATGATCACCAGGTCTGCTCCTCTCTCTCTGCAGTACTGTCTGCTCTCACTCCAGCTCTTCTTCTCAGTAGAGATGAAGTAGAAGCTGTTGTTGAAACTCCTCTGTCCTTGCTCTTTCATAGAGAACGTCATACATTAGTAGGAGAGCTCAGTTAAAGGGAGTTCCACAGATGCTTCTGATTGTCTGGATAATTCAGTTGTTAATTCTCTATTCCTATAAAACTTCCTGAGCCAGAACTGGTCACAGTGGTGGTAATAGAAAGACATTCAAAGTGTTTAGTGCCTCTAAAAGAGGCAGTAAAATCATACAGTCATTATATGAAATACCTGACAGTTTGGGTAGCAAATCATCTCCACCACTGTACAGAAGTCAGTGCGGTCAAGTTTGTCTAGAAGGAACACACACCGCCATTAACCCACTCTGAATGGCTTTGTTTACGTCTCCGTGGCTGAATTATACAGACACTGGAAACTCAGTTTAAGCAACGTGCCCTGTGTAGTAAACCGTTAGCCGTCTGGGAGAGAATATGGGAGAGACAGTGCTAGCTAGCCATGCTAACACCACACTGCTGCTGTGTGCAAATCAATTCTCCATCACCGTCTTCGTGTGCTGTGCTTCTCTCCCGTCTGCCATCAAACAAGGGACCATTTCGAAACAATGTGTCTAAAAAGACGAAGCTTCAACTGCGTGGGGGTGCTAATGCTGGCTAATCCTCACTGCTCCTATATCACAAGCCATCTTTTTGGGGCTTGATCAGTAGAGTAACTCTCTGATGCCTCCATTAGGAAGGTTGCAGGTGCATATGGATGCAGGGACCACAACCAGGTTAAGTCGTCTCGGATATCAATAGATGCGTTTGGAGAAAGGCCTGACGGCATGAACCTTTACACAGTACGTATGTAAACTAGACTCTCTGTTCCTAACGGAGCAGTTACAGAGTAGTTACCTGTAGCCAGTAACCTGAGCTTCATTACTCACCTAATGCTGCCCACACCTTCTGAAGCATGTCCTTCTCCTTCTGTAACTGGCCTCTCTCTGTGGTCATATTACTGCTCTGCACTATGATGGCAGTCAGCAGGAGGACACACAGCAGCCCCAGACACACTGCAGCCCGTCTGTAGCATCGGCTTCCTGCAGTGTTGATCCCAGAAACATATCCAGTAATATTGAACCAGTCCAGTGCATTCACTTAAACAGGCACTGTAGAGCTGTATTCTATGAAACTGGCTGGCGCTTTACAGGACCTACATCTACATGGAGCATTCATGGCATGTTGGTGTACAGTACAATGACGCTACAAATAAAATCATTTTATAACATTCCTTAATAATATGAATGTCTCGGTTCTTCCTGATTTGTTCCTGTTAAATCCGCAGTGTATTACTACACAGGGGAGTGATGTAATGGATGAATATGTATTAATCTGTGTTCTACTTATAATGAAGTTCATATTCCGGGTCATATTCCTTTGCCTTATGAATATCTTCCCAATATTTTTCCCCAAGGTTACATCATATCCTCTTGGTGTAAACTGGGCAGTCTAAATCTTAGGTAACACATAAGCATTTCCTAGCCAATCATAAGGCTGGCATCATATTCCCATATAATTATGATCATATTCATATCTTAGTTTTAGATGTTATTAAGATAAAGCTCAAGTTTAGTATCAAACAAACAGTTCCTAATTTTTTAGTTCCTGGCTTAGAGGAGGTTCGCAGGGTGTCATTTGGGATAGGTGTGTACCTGTGGTCATGGATGCTTTAAGGCTTCTGATCACGCCAGTCTCCGGAACATCTTCACTGATGTAGATATCGTCGTAAACGTTGCTGTCGTCTCTGGTAATCCCTGAATTGGCATATATGCGCTCCTCCACCTTCCGGTCTTTCATCCTCTCTAACAGTGTTGATGCCATTGTGTGGATTTCAGCTTTGGATAAAATTCCTTCTGCTTTACCCGCAGATGTGGAGACTCTACTACAGTCTGTGACTGTGGCATTGTGTAAGTGATATTAATAAATACCTGCTTCCTCTCAGGACAGGAAGTTGATGCATGTCATTCCAGTGTTTAGCATTCTGACTGGAGAGAGTAAAGTGGTCATCATACCGGTTACGTAACCACATATTACCTTTGCCACATATTACTGCTTCTGAGTAAGCATGAAAAAAGCCACCCACAGCACTGTGGTATAGGGACGTGCAGGATCTTGGGTGCGAATGGACCTCTCCACCACATCCCATAAACATTTGATTGGGCTTATGTCGGGTGAACAAGCAGGCCAAACCATTTATCAGAGCTCTCCAGAATGCTCCTTTAACCAATTCCGGACAACTTGAGCCTGAGGGCATGGTGCTTTATCCTGCTGGCAAATTCCATCATTGCTGGGTGAAATGAAGTCCATCCACTTAGGTGGACCAGTGAACTCAAGCCATACCATGAGAACACAGCCCACAGCTTCTACAGTGCCAAACGAACCCTCCTGTCAACCTAAAACTATCAGTACAGTGACTTTTCAGACTACACCACATCTTGCCAGTTCAGTTGGCACCTCACAAGCCAAAGTGAGGAGCTGTCTAAATCATTCTCTGGTCTGATGAAACCAAGATTTTACTGTTTGGCCTCCATTATAAGCTTCCTGTCTCAAGGAAACCAGGCACTGCTGATCATCTGCCCAATACGTTCCCTACAGTGAAGTATGGTGATGGCAGTATCATGCTGTGGGGTTGTTATCCATAGAGACTGGTCAGGGTTAAGGGAAAGCTGAATAGAGGGCTCATCCAGAGCGCTCGATACTACAGACTTGGCCAAAGGTTTACTCTCCAACAAGATAATGACCGTAAGCACAACCAAGACAACATCCATAGTATCCTTCAACCAGAGTGATCTAGAAAAGAGCAGTGAGAACGCAGAGCCTTCTGCATTATTACGATCATTATTAATAATTATGATTACAGTGTGTGAAGATGCACCGGTCTAGCTTTTCCAGGTCCAACGATGAAAATGATACATGAACTTTGCATATCTTTCGACGCCCAATATCGATCCGATATACTTCACCATGTTGGAGCAACGTGAGTCACCAGGATTCATTAACACTACTTTACTGAGCTTACTCTGGCTCGCTCCCATGTTGTTGTTCCTGTTTGTAAGACAAGTCTACTGTAGGGTCTCGGGTTCCTGTAGATCCACCTCCAGCCACTCGGGGGAGACAAAGGGCAACTAGTGAGCAATCAAGTGGCAAACGCCAACACCTGCAGCTAACGCTACTTAAGCGTGAGAGTATTTTTGATTCGGGGGGTTAGGAGGGTTTCATAGTAAGCTTCCTTTTTGTTTGAGGAAATTGGTTTGCTTTGAGGAATTCCTTCCTTAAAATTCGTTCCTTGGTTTGTTGCTTCCTCTTCACGTTTGTTGACCCCACTCTGCTGGGGAACTGTTAGCTCACCTCATAGCGCTGGTCTGTGATCACAGCAACCACGGTTCGAGCCTCACTGAGATACAACAAATCTGTTTCATCCACAGGCACCCCACAAACATGCTATTGAAGGCATCGCAAATACACTACTGTGGGGATTGGCCTAATTAACCGAGACCTGATCCAGCCAGTTTTATTAATATCGGATTGGTGCATCCCTAATAACGTGTGGCACCAAGTGAAGTACACTTTTCTTCTTTCCAAGTATCATCACTGGCCCTTGTTCAGGCAGTGTCTGAGCTCAAGGGGAGTTGAGTTCATCACTGGTCTTTGTTCAGGCAGTGTCTGAGCTCAAGGGGAGTTGAGTTCATCACTGGTCTTTGTTCAGGCAGTGTCTGAGCTCAAGGGGAGTTGAGTTTATCACTGGTCTTTGTTCAGGCAGTGTCTGAGCTCAAGGGGAGTTGAGTTCATCACTGGCCCTTGTTCAGGCAGTGTCTGAGCTCAAGGGGAGTTGAGTTCATCACTGGTCTTTGTTCAGGCAGTGTCTGAGCTCAAGGGGAGTTGAGTTCATCACTGGTCTTTGTTCAGGCAGTGTCTGAGCTCAAGGGGAGTTTGGATTCTATCCTATTTGTACTAGCTAGTATACATACTCTGACTGAACACTAACCACTTTTGTAAGTCACTCTGCATAAGAGGGTAAATGCGGTAAAGGCAAATCAGTGTCTTTAAAAAAATAGGGGGGCAGTAAAATGAGCTATGACTATTTTTACTTCAGCATTGGTCTATAGTATGTTATCTTGTCTTATACTGGTTTTAATAAGACATCTCCAGGCAGGAATGAGTTCCCTTTTTGAGTTTTGGTTCCTCTTACTGTTCTTGCTTCATTTCTGTCTTGGCAATCAGCTTGTGTATTAGGTGATTCCTGGAAGGTGGCTTTGGAACATGTCAGCTGTATAAAGTGCACTACAAATAAGCCGAATTTGACTGAACACTCTGGATGCCCTCTTCGTACATGGTTTCTAAAGTATAGAAGAATAGAAAAGTGATAAACAGGTGATGATATGCATGTATGCTCTAGTGTGTGCATGTTGATGCAATATGGCTGCCACCCTACAGGCATTGTTGGTGTGTATGTATTGAAGTTTCAACACTGGCTGAGGAGCTTCAGCTGTTTGACCTACACTTACCTGCAGCTACAAAACTGTCCAGGCCGAATCTGTCTGGATTCCACACTTCAGAATAAGGACTGAATTCTATGAATGGATTGAAATATACACATTAGGCCATCATATCAATATTAAGCCACATTTTATTACAAAACTATCATAAACCATTATACCAGACATCAGAAGGCATATATCTAATCATGACATGTAATACCTTTCTGTGAGGGACCCCAGTTGTGACCCCGTGGACACCAGTTGTCAAGACACTGTGCAGACTTACATACTGATGGATCTACTGGTCTACCTAACGTATCATTGACTGGTACCCACTAGGTTTCACTTTCAACTACTTCATGTACCCCAGTGTCATCGGATATTCCATCAAGATGATGCTTCACGCCTTTGGGCCCAAGTTTTCCAGAATTGGTTTGAGAAGTATTCTGGTGGGTTTAGACGAAAGGTGTGGCCACCAGCAGAAGCCCGACTGAGGCATTTCACTATTATGCCTCGTTCAAGCTTTGATAATTTAAATGGCCTTGCTGTGAACATGCTGGCCAGTGTTCAACCTCACCTGGCTCATAGTGAAAGGGATCTGCGGTAGAACACGTGCTCAGAACTCTTATTCCACTTTACACAAGCGGTGTAAAAGTGGTTTGAGTTCTAAAAAAGTGGTGGCCTGAACA
Organism: Prochilodus magdalenae; assembly: GCA_024036415.1. Lineage (NCBI taxonomy): Eukaryota > Metazoa > Chordata > Actinopteri > Characiformes > Prochilodontidae > Prochilodus > Prochilodus magdalenae. The sequence continues at coordinate 22,707 of JAMWET010003552.1, read as the reverse complement.
AAAAGTGATGTGAGATCTTGTTCATGCTGCAAATAATGTTGCAAGGTAACACTTGTCTTTACACTTGTCTGTCACACACACATGAATGACCCCCCACCCCCCCCTCCCAGAATCAGCTCAAATACGGGACGCACTTTGTTCCATATTACCATTAATGTCCGATAAACACATGTCACACATGCTCAATCACACTCTCCCCCAACAACCCACCCCACCGGAATCAGCTCAAATATGGACGGGCTTAATATGGCTTTTTGCGCTGTTGGCTCTTCCAGCATCCACCATCCAAGGTCAGGCAAACTAGTGCTGTTTTACACCAAAGGTGTTTCAACATTGGCACAATAGTTTGTGCTGTATTAAATTCACACCTCAACCATGTGATGCAGCACATACACCAACCGTGTGACCTGTGAACGCCACAGAACGCCTTCTGTATCTTTCACAATCTGGGGGCCTTGAAATCTCTCAACCACCCTTTATAGCCCACCTATACAGCTCAGTCTGTTTCTGAACAAGGTCTCTTTATTTATTTTCAGAAATAGTGTGTGACGGACAGGTACAGGACAGAGAGACTATTTCAACCATTGCACACGGCACAAAACTCAGAGAGCAGTGGCATAGATGGGTGTCAATTCTGGTGAAATGCCACAACTTCCTCTCCGAGAGCACGTACACATACATATCTACCACAGCTACATCTACACATAAAGCAGGAGCTACTTTATTCGACCTAATGGCATCAACACGTCCACAGAACATTAAAGAACTGAACATGGATGAGGGTATATATGCCAACTCAGGGATTACAACAGCCAACAAATCAACTCACTTAAACGACAGCGGCTTTTATGAGGATGTCTGCTTCAGTTAAGGTGCTGCAGAGATGGGAGTGACCAGAAGCCTTAAACGACCTACCACCTCAGGTACCCACATCCTACATGGCACCCTGTGAACCCTAACCCTAACCAGGTCAGCTGGTAACATACAGACCTATGGGGCCTATTGGAGGTTTAAAGCCTACGCTGGAGATGGACTTGTACAGCGTCACACCGTACGGGTCATGCTAGTGTAGTAACTGGTAGCTAATGTTTTAAGCTAATCTGTTTATCTACAGTAGCTCACTGTCACTCACAGCAAAACAGTCGAGTTTAGAGTTTAAAGTCCAAAGGTCTTCAGTCTAGCTGACTTTATATCTCTCAGAAATATCAGGCTATTAGGGAGTACACTTTCTAGTCCTCTGAGATAGCAGACAGAAGACTGAAGATGGTGCCAGTTTGTTTGCCGGCTTCCCATCTCCCTCTCCCTTTCCATCTCACTACCTGGTGTGGGTTTAGGTCGTGTTGTATGTGAGTGTCATTGTGTTGGGTGCAGTGCTTATAGCGCTACACTGTTATCGTTTATTGATTCGTTACTCTGTAGGGACAGAGTAGCTTTCTTTTCGGTTTCTGTCTTTCTGTGCCCAGGGACTTCTGTGGCTATACTTGCTTCATCAACAGAGGCATACAACTCCACAGCAGTATTCCTGTATCTCTGGTACTCTTAAAGAGGACATTATAAAAGGAAAGGTGAGGTGGAGGGGGGAGAGAATTAAAAAGCACCACACACTACCCTATAACAAACACAAACTATATTACACTTATATTACACTATATAAACTTACTAATAGACTAGCATTTAGAGGGCTCACCTGCGGTTAGAAGGTAGGCGGGTCACGACGTCACATAACCTTGTTAAACCAATGAAATGCAAGGCATGTCGTTTGACACGGACGTGGGTCAATGGCACATGTAATATTTTTGGCGAGTGAACATTTTTTTAATAGTTCATCCAACAAGGAGGACTAATAGGCATCCGTCCTGGTATTGTGGGTGACGGAGGACTGGGGGTTAAAAAAATAAAAGGACCGTCCCACCTAAAACTGGACATGTGGCCACCCTACTGGTACCCGTGCTTCTTGATCTGACAGCCTGGCTGACCGTCCAAGCTAGAAATAGAGAAGTTAACTCTCATAACCACAGAGCGCTGGAACATGCACCATTAGTGCAGAGCCTGCATCATCCATCACGCACTGGTGAGTACTTTAATCTGCCCACAATGAGATATTCATTTTTAGAGGACTTCTTCACCTCGTCATAGTCTGACCTGCGTTAGCTAACTCAGACAGTTTACTCATGGGTGATTTATTTATAGACTCATCATTGACCGAAGAGGTGCCACCCAGAAGGAAGTGTTGGGAGGCAAGTGCTGTTGGGACGTAAGATAAAGGTCACCAGTAACAATAACGGATGATAAATATAGACTAATATGTGTAATATTTATTGAGCTACACATGCAGAAGTAGTGTCTCTCAGTATGGAATTGAGCCACCAAGTTTGGTAATGCAACACACATTAGTTGTAGCCGGAGCATTTGGAGAAGATAGGGCCACTGGTTGCAGGACCTCATTGACGTAACCTTTGGCTGTCAAAGTGCCTGTAATGAAGACCAAAGCTAATCTGGCATTGTATGAAATTTCTCCCCGCACCATTCAGACCAACCATTCATCAAGGTGCTGAACACGGTGCCTCCACACACAGATTCATTGGTCTTTGGCATCACTGATGTTGTGCTAAGGGTAGTCGTTGTAACCGTTCGTGTGCATGTGATCCTGTGTTGTGCAGCCGTCTTTACTATCAGGGTACATCAGTTTGTACACAGCTAGTGATTTTTCAGACAGCTGAGATGGAAAGTATATCATTACCTGTTTTGGACTCTGCATATGCATTTTTGCATCCTCTTTTTCTACTGTGTTTTGTGAAAAATGAAGACCTTTCTAATGTGTCTTTTTTAAAATACCCAATGCTGAACTTAAATATTTATTTGGTCAATAACATTAACATTAAGTGTACCTATTATGAAAATTACAGACCTCTCTCATCTTTCTAAGTAGGAGAACCTGCACAATCAGTGGTTGACTAAATACTTGCCCCACTGTGTGTGTGTGTGTGTGTGTGTGTGTGTGTGTGTGGTGTGTATATGTATGACTTCTTTACAGTTGTGGTGATGTGAGGTACATGAATCTAGCTTATTAAGAAACCATTCAGGGTAAAACCATTGCCAGTCTGTGGTCCTCCTTACCAACTGCCACTAAAACTGACCAGTTCTGAACTTACTAAGAAAGGAGAAGTAACATCTCAGTGACTGAGCTATACAGAAAAAATCGGTGGACACTGAAGCTTTGGCCTGTGCAGAGGTAAATACCTGCTGGAATATCCCATCATTGTCAGGGAACATGAGTCCATGAAGAGCTGTAAATGATCACCATGAAAACTCATCCCACACCTGTATGGAATCACCACCAACCGGCACAGTCCCTTGTTGACAACTAGGGTCCATGGCTTCATGCGCCACAAACAAACCCTACCATCAGCCCAAAAATACTGATATATCGTGACTGATCAGACCAGGGCACATGTTACCAGTCCTCAAGCACCCAGTTAGCAACCTCACAAGCCCAGGTGAGACATTGTGGTTGGTGCTGTGGTGTTAACAGAGTGAGAGAGACCAGTTACATCGGCCTGAGTATAGAGAGAGACCAGTTACAGACCAGTTACGCTAATCTGACTATAGAAAGAGACCAGTTACAGACCAGTTACACCAATCTGACTATGGAGAGAGACCAGTTACAGACCAGTTACGCCAACCTGACTATAGAGAGAGACCAGTTACAGACCAGTTACAACAACCTGACTATGGAGAGAGACCAGTTACACCAACCTGACTATAGAGAGAAACCAGTTATAGACCAGTTACACCAGCCTGACTATAGAGAGACCAGCTACAGACCAGTAACACCAACCTGACCATAGAGAGAGATCAGTTACAGACCAGTTACACCAACCTGACCATAGAGAGAGACCAGTTACAGACCAGTTACAACAACCTGACTATGGAGAGAGACCAGTTACACCAACCTGACCATAGAAAGAGACCAGTTAAAGACCAGTAACACCAACCTGACCATAGAGAGAGACCAGTTACAGAGCAGTTATGCCTTGACTATAGACACAGAACAGCCTTACTGTCAGAGGTGATATAAACTGCCTATGGACTCTGGGTCCACTTCATAAGAAGTTCAACACAGCACAATAAATCAGTTCCATGATGATTTAATATAATACTGAGTATGTGACCATCTTTTTTTATGAGAAAGCCTGTGCTAACAGCCTCCCCTGCTGGAGAAACTCTAGACTGCCTAATGTGCTCCAAATCAGCGTTTTTCAAACCTGTTCCTGATAGAGGAGCAGACCTGGTGAACAGCAAAGAGTTCTCCTTTTGGGGAGCAATGCAGTTTTGCTTTCTGCTTCTAGTAACAAGTAAACAAAAACCAAAGCAGTGGAAAAATCAGATTTCATATTTGCTTTAGATTAGACTGTACTGTGTACACCTGTGAGCAGGTCATGAGTATCTGTGTACGCTCCTAAAGGCTAGAGCTGCTTGAAGATGCCACTAACTCCCAACCCCCTTATACAGTTCTGTCTGTTATTAATATCAGGACCGGAGGTGACTGTATCTTATTCTCAGGATTATAGAGTGTGGCTAACAGAGTTCCCGGAGAGCAGTGATATGACGCAGATGGGCCAACTTCCTTTCTTGAGAGCGAGCATACATATATATTAATATATCTGTACTGTCACTTTAAGGAACTCTAGCATAAGCGCTACATCTACACTTGAAGCAGGAGCTATTTTATTCTACTCGATGGCGTCAACACATTTTCAGAGGATGAAGGAACTGATGGTGGATGAGGATTTCTATACAAGTACAGGGATTATGACAGATGACAGCCACGATTATGAGGACCTCTATGCCAATGAAGATGTTCCAGAGACGAGTGTGACCAGAAGTCTTAAAGGACTTACCACCTCAGGTACACACACACACACACACACACACACACACACACAGGCATATCCTACATGGCACTCTGTGATCCTCCTCCAAGTCAGGAGTTAGCTGATAACATACAGACCTATGGGGCCTATTGGAGGTTTAAAGCCTACACTGGAGATGGACTTGTACAGCATCACACCGTACGGGTCGTGCTAGTGTAGTAACGTTTCTTCTGTGTCCATAATTCCTGAGCAGTATCTCTTCGTACCCTTGAACTTGTTACATCTGGATGGTACTTGTGCTTCTGTACCAACCCGCTACAGCCTCGGCTGACAGTTCAAGCCAGAAATAGAGAAGTTAGTCTTCGTGACGACAGAGGCTCAGTTCATATAGCACTAGTCCTGTCCACAAACACGTTCACCTGAAACGACTTCTCCACCTCTCACAGTCTGGACCTGCTGTTTTAACGGAAATGTTTTACTTATGGCTGATTTTAATATCAGTCATCATCACTACTTTGGGAGTGCAGTGCTGTTGGGAAGGAAGATAAAGGTCACCAGGATCAATAAATGACGATACATTTAGACTGATCTGGAGAATATTTATTGAGCTACACATACAGTAGTAGTGTCTCTCAGGTTAGCGTCAGGCCGTCATGCTAACACAACACACCAGACGTCTCGGCATGGAGTTGTGGAGGTACCCTGTGATAATGGTAATGGTAATGGTGTCCTGTAATAATCCATCCCATGCAGCTTGATTATTCTCAGACAGTTCCTGCAGTGTGTGTGTGTGTGTGTATAACCTGACCACTCATATAGTCAGTCTGGTACAGCAATAAAGCCCATCCTTGCTCATGTCACATGCACGGCTGAACATGAAACCTGAATCTTTTGCATGTCCCACAGCATCGAACCTTCTGTCTGTCCTGAACATCATTATTTTTGGTGCTCTCGTTAAGTGTCTTCAAAAACCTTGGTCATTTTTCATCCTGCTTTTTGAGTTTTTAGCAAGAAATCTTTCGTCTGGTCTGTCGCGAAATCCGTGTCTTTGATTCCGACCTCAGATTCCATACACAAATCACTCAAAACTATTGTATTTCTATCATAGAGTGGGCTTAACCGTTCCAATAAATGGTCTAGCTGTCTCTTATGTTGCTAATTTTGCCAACACTGCAGGAAGCAGAGGCTACAGGCGGGCTGCAGTGGGTCTGGGGCTGCTGTGTGTTCTCCTGCTGGTTGCCATCCTGGTGCTGTGGGTCCAGTTCAACAACATGACTAAAGAGAGAGACCAGTTACAGACCAGCTACACAAACCTCACTTCAGAGAGAGACCAGCTACAGACCAGTTACACAAACCTCACCTCAGAGAGAGACCAGTTACAGACCAGTTACACCAGCCTGACTAAAGAGAGAGACCAGTTACAGACCAGTTACACCAGACTGACTAAAGAGAGAGACCAGTTACAGACCAGTTACACCAGACTGACTAAAGAGAGAGACCAGTTACAGAAGGAGAAGGAAGCTCTTCAGAAGAGGTATGAGGAATTAGGTGAGTAATGAAGTTCAGGTCACTGGCTACAGGAAACTACTCTGTAACTGCTCTGTTATGAACCGAGAGTCTAGCTTATATACATACTGTACAGTGTAATGTGACATGCCATCATGCCGTCCTCCAAAAGCACCTACTGCTACCCAGTTCTATACCAGACAGGATCTACCCCGGATTGGGGACCCGAAGACCTAAAAATACAATACCATACATCAGCTTATCTGAGATTTTTAAAAATCTCTATTGTAAAAATCTGCAAACATCTTTATTTGTGACAGCTTTTTCTCTTTTGAATGCCACACAAAAAAGAGACTGATGTGCTAACAGCACCCCCTGCTGGAGAAACTGTAGCCTGCTTAATGTGCTGTACATGACCAAGTGTCAAAGCCACATGCATGTACTTTACATATTTAAACAAATGAAGTTTCAAATTAACTCAGGCTTTTATTAGCTAATTTATTATTTCCCAAGACAGTGGTCTCACCTCTTCCAACACAGTGGTCTCACCTTTGTCGGTCGGTGGCTGGTGAGGAGAGGAATTTGACTAAATGCTCAAAATCTACCAGTAATACATTAAACTCTGCTTTAATTTATCATAACAGTGTTACAGGCTTTCGGTAATATACCTTGTAGAGGCAGTCAGCATCTCGAATGTCTTGGTTGACCGACTTATGTGGACAATCAGGAGCATCTGTGGAACTCCCTTTAACTGAACTCTCCTACTAATGCATGACGTTCTCTATGAAAGAGCAAGGACAGAGGTGTTTCAGCAACAGCTTCTACTTCATCTCTACTGAGAAGAAGAGCTGGAGTGCGAGCAGACAGTACTGCAGGGAGAGAGGAGCAGACCTGGTGATCATCAACAGCAGGGAAGAACAGGTGAGGGTTCTTTTGCTGGGGAGCTGTGCCTTGAATTCTGAGCTCATCACTTTCCCCTGCATAGATAGATAGATAGATAGATAGATAGATAGATAGATAGATAGATAGATAGATAGATAGATACTTTCCCCTGCATATATCTGTGTGTGTGTGTGTGTGTGTGTGTGTGTAAAGTCTCTGACTCTTCTTCACCTGGATCTGTTCACATTGCTCCGTACTGCACCATGTCAGGAGTTCATCAATAACGTATTTGGTGCCACTGAAGCTTGGATTGGTCTGACGGACACTGACTCGGAGAATGTCTGGAAATGGGTGGACGGCTCTACACTGACCACTGAGTAAGAGACCACTAAACTAAACTCTACTCATAATCCAGATATACACTCCGTAAGAGAGCCTAGAGGTGTACTAGTGAAGACACTGATTCTGTGTTTCAGGTTCTGGTGGACGGGGGAACCCAATGACTGGAATGAAAGTGAGGACTGTGCTGTAACTGGCTCCAAATTTGCTCCATCCAAAAATGTAACCACCTGGGCTGATTATCCCTGTTATCATCCTGTAGTGGGAATCTGTGAGAAGAGTTTAACTTAGTCACATGATCCACAAAACATCCTTTCATCTTTTTAAGGATGTGAATTGGAGGGCGGAGTAAACTTTCTTTCTTTTTTTTTTTTTTTTTTTACTTATTTTTGTCATTTTACAAATTTCCAAACACAACAAAGTGCAGGGAGTATAAACAATTAATAAAGACATAAAGAAAAGAAGGAGGAATAAGATAAGGGGGAAAGAGAGATGAAAGAAAGGGGAGGAGAAAAAAAAAATACATGAAATATATACAACTGTCTGTCAAACAGACACTAGTGTCCAATATCTCACATGGTCGTTTACAGATTAAACGTGTTACATAGCTTATATAATATATAGCTCATACTGATCTCTCTACCTTACAGTTTTAAACTTTCTGATTGTATCCTAACCCTCATATTGGAGGATCTGACCCCTTGCTCATCCCTGGGTTTCTTTGGTCAGTATGGAATTGTGTACACATGGCTGAATCCCAAATGGGACTCATATTAGACTGTTGTTTGCAGGAGCCACTAGATGGTGCACTATGTAGGGTGCAGGGAGTTATTTGAGATTGAGCCAGTGTTTCAGGAATCAGACTTGTTATGGAGGGGATCAGTCTTCGAAGAACTTCCAAGTATGCAAGTCAAATGTCTCTCATTAGCTAGTATCTCATTTTTTCACCACATACATGTTATTGTCAATCAATCAATCAATATTTATTTGCATAGCGCTTTTTACAACCAACGCTGTCTCAAAGCAGCTTCACAGAAACAGCTTCACAGAAACAGCTTCACAGAAACAGCTTCACAGTTTGTTATAAAGGAGAAGAAAAACATGGAGTCAGGGGCCGAACCCAACCTCCCCAGGTCCAACCCAGATGAAGTATTGTGACACACATGTAGATGATGATTCTCACTTTTATTAGCCGATATATCAGCCAACCATTGTATCGCTCAGGCCCTAGTTTCCACAGTCCTGCTTATATTAGTCGTGTATCCCCAGCACCAAACCAAACGACCATAGTTTGGTCACCAAGGTGTCAAGGCTTAATGACCGTATTCGGGATTTACGGAAAGCTACTAAAACGTGTGCCTCCATATTCAAAGGAATGTGGACACCCCTCCTAATTACTGAGGGCAGATGTTTAAGCCACACCCACTGCTAACAGGGGTACACAATCAGGCACACAGCCATTCAGTGGGTTACCCTGAAGAGCTCCGTGACTCTATCAGATTTTTATTTCCGTGGTCTTCTAGAACAGATTTCCCCAAACACAGTGGCTTTCTCATTCTTTCCATCTGTATCCCGGTGCCAGGCTCTGTATGGGTGGATTCTGTAAGTCCACTTGGTTCATTTCTTTATTGTATGTTGCATAATGCCATAACAGCCCTGTTATTTGAAGAACAGCCCACAAACCTCATACATGATCTGCAGCTACATGAAAGTCATGGATACTGATGAAAAACACTGGAGGAAACAGAGGTAACAGAAAAGGAATAACTCAGAACGACTGCACTGCTAATCCGAATGGACGATGTAAAATCAGAGTGAAGGAACACTAATATTAATTTTGTGTTGATGGAGATCTCTGTGTAACCCTCACTGTGATCACTAATACAGAACAGGGAAATAAAGAGTGACATGTTTAGAAATCAGAAGTTGGACATCATGAATAAAAGTTGGAGCTGCTCAAAGTCACCACTAGAGGGCAGCTGGAGAGTTTGTGCTCTATAAGAACGGTGGTGTTCAAGAAGCTGCCAGCAGGAGGCTTATAGCATCTGGCATTGTGTCTCTCCCAGAGATACCAAAAAATACCAAAATGATCTTTCACAACAAGGCTGTATGTGTTTCTTAGTTGTTTTGTCTTTGGATTAAACTGAGAATGTGGCACTTTTAAAAAATCTACACAATTAAATCAGTTTTGAGGATTTTGAGACCTCTTGGGTGGAAGCTGGTACTAGCATGCAACATGAGGAGGAACCTGACAGCAGTGCTGGTACTCACACTCATCATTGTACACTGTTGGGAGAATAAGACCCACAACTCCATAGAAAGCAATGGGAGACACATAGTGCGCTACAGACAGTTCTCGGCTTGGGGAGCAGTGCAGTTTTGGTTTGTGCATGTAGTAACAAGTAAATAAGAACCAAAGCGAGGGAATAAACATCATTAGGATGTGCTGTGTACACACGGGTGAGCAGGTCATGAGTGTCTGTGTAAGCTCCTAAAGGTTAGAGCTGCTTGAAGATGCCACTAGAGGGCAGCTGGAGAGTTTGTGGGCTCTAGGAATGGTGATGTTCCAGAAGCAGCCAGCAGGAGTCTAGCAGTACACTACTTACTCTGACTGAAGGATTCCATAACTACCTCACACGCCAGGATCTTCTTTTGGAAGAGGGTTTTTTTATTATCCTGGTAATTTTGCACTGGTTTTGGCCCGTTTGAGGCTACACAGTTAAATCAGTAGGTTCAAGGACTGAGAGATTACCAGCATGATAATCTTATGCTGGATAATAAAGGCATGTTTGTGCTGTTCTGAAGGTCAAAGGTGGCTCAACACTAGTGTGATAGTTTGGGCTCCACTGAATTCACACCTCAACCACATGATGTTCATCTGCACAGCCAACAACCATGTGATTTGTAGACACATGGGTGAAGTCCTCTGTATCTGACACGATCTCTCTTCTTTAGCTAGCTCCATATTCAATTTCTAAAGCTGTATCTTTAATATCGATGGCAAGGCCATCTGAGCACACAGTCAACACACAGATTGCAATGCTGGAGGCACTGTTTCTGAAACCAGTCTTTAATTACATTTAATGGAGGTCGTGTTTCCTTAAAGAATCTTTCAATGAGCAAAATAAATCTCCCAACCCCCTTATACAGATCTGTCTGTTATTAACATCAGGACTGGAGATGACTGTATCTTATTCTCAGGATTATAGTGTGTGGCAAACAAAGAGTTACAGGACAGCCAGGACGACTATTTAAACCACAACTTCCTTTCTTGAGAGCAAGCATACATGTATATCAATATATCTGCACTGCCACTTTAAGGAACTCTAGCATTAGCGCTACATCTACACTTGAAACAGGAGCTATTTTATTCTACTCAATGGCATCAACACGTTTTCAGAGGATGAAGGAACTGATGGTGGATGAGGATTTATATGCAAATACAGGGATTATGACAGACGACACATCAGGTCATTCAAATGACAGCATCCATTATAAGGACGTCTACAACAATGAAGGTGTTCCAAAGATGAGGGTGACCAGAAGCTTTAAAGGACCATCCATCTCAGGTACCCACCCACCCACACAGACAGAGGCATATCCCACATGGCACCGTATGGGGCCTATTGGAGGGTTTAAAGCCTACACTGGAGATGGACTTGTACACACAGGTCATGCTAGTGTAGTAACTGGGAGCTAATGATTTAGGCTAATCTGTTTATCTACAGTAGCTCACTGTCACTCACAGCCAAACAGTCCGAGTTTAAACTTGGTTATGATCATCAAATGTTGCTCAACATTCATTCCTCTAAAGGGGATTTCTGGAAGTGGGATCCTGAAACAGAGTAGCTTTCACTTCCGGTTTCTCCCTCTCTGGTCTAAGGAGGTCTGTTGCTGTCCTGTGGTTTACCCACAGATGGAGCTGTCAGAAGAACCAGGGAGGTGGTGGGATTAAGGAGCTGCTTGGGGGGCTAACTGGGTTTTCCCAGCACGCTTCTTTTGGGTCCCGTGGTCATAATTACTGAGAGGTATCTCTTCATACCCTCAAACTGGTTTACAACTGGCTGGTACCAACCCACTACAGCCCCGGTTGGCTGTCCATGCCAGTAATGGAGAAGTTAACTCTCGTGACCACAGAGCACTGGAACACACACCCTTACTGCAGACTCAGTCTGTGTGCAACCAAACAGCACTAGTTAATGCTCACTCTGTCCACAATAAGACACTCATCTGAAATGACTTCTCATGGTCTGGACCTGCTGTTTTTAACTGAAACGTTTTGTAGGAGTGCGGTGCTGTTGGGAAGGAAGGTAAAGGTGACCAGGAACAATAAATGATGATACATTTAGACTCATATGATCAATATTTATTCAGCTACACATACAGAAGTAGTGTCTTTTAGTATGGAGTCAGGCCGCCATGTTTGGAACATGCCAGATGACTTTTAAAAGTGTCCTGTGATAATTCATCTCATGCATATATATATATATATATATATATATAAAATGGCATCCCCTACATTTTTAACCAGGGATTGGTCTGGTGATGTAGCTGGCCATGGCATGGTGTGCAAGCGCTTAAAGCAGCAGCATACGGACAAGCATTGACCCATTGGAATAGCACCGGACACTGGAGTGTGTGTTCGGAAAAAAAGGGTAGAGCCACTGGTTGCAGGACCTCATTAACGTTAAGTTGGGCAGTCAAAGTCCCTGTAATGAAGGCCAAAGGTATTCTGGCATTGTATGGAATGAAACCACCTTCTCTGGATGTGTGACATGTGATAACAAACTGACCATGGCCGGACCATGGTGCCTTCACACACGGATTCGTTGGTCGTCTCCACCAAAGACAGTTGTAGCTGTTGGGTCCCTCTATATACAGTATGTTGGACAATCCATTGGCTCTCTCTATGTCAGATTCTTCTATCCACTGCTGCCAACAGTGTGCTAAGCTAATATCCACACAAACGGTCTGGTGCTCAAGACGCCAATAAATCCATCCCGCTTCCCAGAGCCCTATGATGCGACTACCCTTGAACTTTTTCTATTACTTGTTTTGCTTTCGAGGTCTTTAAGACATACTGTGCTCGCTATCAACCGCAACAGCCCAGGTCAGAATGGAAAACATGTGACACAGGGGAACCTTATATAGTCAGTCAGGTACAGCGACAAGCCCCGTCCTTGCTTACATCACATGCACGGCTGGGCATAAACCTGAATCATTCACAATCATCTCACAACATTAAACCTTCCCTCTGTCCTGAACATCATAAATACCTCCCTAGCTTCCGCAATGAAATCCTGCCAACTTTTTCAGTAAACACTGATCGATTTCTCAATCTCTGCCAAAGTGACAGTTGGTGTTCCACCAGGATCCATGCTAGGGCCCATCCTATTTTTTATTATACATGCTACAGTCAGGCCAAATTATTAGGAAGCAGCATGTCAGCTTTCATGGCTATGCTGATGATGCAATCTCTTATGTTCCCAATTTTGCCAACACTGCAGGAAGCAGATGCTACAGACTGGCTGCAGTGTGTCTGGGGCTGCTGTGTGTCCTCCTGCTATTTGCCATCACAGTGCAGTGGGTCCAGTTCAACAACATGACTACCGAGAGAGACCAGTTACAGACCAGTTACACAAACCTCACTACAGAGAGAGACCAGTTACAGACCAGTTACACCAACATGACTACAGAGAGAGACCAGTTACAGACCAGTTACACCAACCTCACTACAGAGAGAGACCAGTTACAGACCAGTTACACCAACCTCACTACAGAGAGAGACCAGTTACAGAAGGAGAAGGAAGCTCTTCAGAAGAAGTATGAGGAATTAGGTGAGTAATGAAGCTCAGGTTACTGGCTACAGGAAACTACTCCTCTCTGAGTCTCCTCCCTGACTCTGAGTCAGGCAAACATATCCAAAGAAGATAAACAAACAGAGTCAACAGCCAGAACAAACCAGCAGAGAGATCAGAGAGGAGAACCGAAAGAGAGAGTCGAAAACCAAAGGGAAGTCAAAACCAACAAATACAAATAGAGAAGACAGGCGAGACCGCTCAGTAAGCTGGCTAGGTTTGGCAATACTCCGCAGCGTATGTGTGTGTGGCAGTGATGTCATTGGGTAGTGAATTCTGGGAAATGGAGTTCGGGAGTTTAGAGGTGTCAGGGAAACCTGGAGCCATAACAATTTGTACATACGTACTTACACCATAAGTATTCACTCACCCATCCAAATACCTGAATTCAGGTGTTCCAATTACTTCCATTATCCACCTGACAATCCGATGGTTGAGTCTGGATTTGACGGTTGCCAGGAGAACGATGCTTTGTCTGACTGCATTGTGCCCAGTGTAAAGTTTGGTGGTGGGGGATTATGGTGTGGGGTTGTGTTTCAGAAGGAACTCTTAATGCTCCAGCAGACCAACAGACTCTGGACCAGTTCATGCTCCCAGCTTTGTGGGAATAGTTTGGGAATGGCCCCTTCCAGTTCCAACATGACTGGGCACCAGTGCACAAAGCAAGCTCCATAAACACATGGATGAGCGAGTTTGGTTGAAAATTCCCATAAACACATTCCTACACCGTGGGGAAAACCTTCCCAGAGAAGTTGAAGCTGTTATAGCTGTAAGGGTGGGCCGCATCATATTAAATCCTATGGATTAAGTACGGGATGGCACTCAAGTTCATATGCGTGTGAAGGCAGACGAAGGAATAATGTGTTAAAATAATAATAACGTTTTAAACTGCTTTTAAATAGAAGTAGATTTACTTTAAGTTATTACAGTCATTATGTAATTAACTACATTAACGTTATCTAGCAGTTAACTAATGTCTGCAGACATCCAGTCCTCTTTAACACAAACTTACTCAGGCATTTTACTACATACATATTAAATCACTCTGAAACACCTGCTCTGCTTAGTTCCTGTCATGTCATCTCGTCAGTGTCCATGTTCATATTACACAATAGTAAAATCTCATTTCACCATATTATTCCATAAAGGTACACTGAATTTCTGCAGTAATTATGAAATCACTGATAATAACATTTTCAATTCATTAAAAGGCTTTAAAAGCAGCTTTAACTCAGAACTCAACTTTTACTCACATTCAGAAGGTGGGTACTTTGTTCACTCCTGGTGAGAAGCTGTCACACCCTGCCCTGTCCTGCTCATGTTTGTCTGTCTTCTCTGGCTTTCTATTTCGGTGGTTGTCATGTCCATGTGCTCTGTGTTGTTCTGTTCCATGTGCTTCTGTTTGTTTTGGTTTTTGGCTCCTCCTTCTCTGTTCCCTTGTCAATCCCCCCCACCTGTCCTTGGTTTGTAGCTCCGCCCCTTCCCAGGTGTTCCTTGTTAGTCTTTGTTCACTAATACTGCCTGTAGTCCCCGTGTTCTTGCTTGGTCTTTTGTCTCCCTGCTGGTTGTTTGTCTCGCTGCTGGTGTTTTGTCTCGCTGCTGGTTGTTTTGTCTCGCTGCTGGTTGTTTTGTCTCGCTGCTGGTGTTTTGTCTCCCTGCTGGTGTTTTGTCTCCCTGCTGGTTGTTTGGTCTCCCTGCTGGTTGTTTTGTCTCGCTGCTGGTTGTTTTGTCTCCTTGCTGGTTGTTTGTCTCGCTGCTGGTGTTTTGTCTCGCTGCTGGTGTTTTGTCTCGCTGCTGTTGTTTGGTCTCGCTGCTGGTTGTTTGGTCTCCCTGCTGGTTGTTTGGTCTCCCTGCTGGTTGTTTGGTCTCCCTGCTGGTTGTTTGGTCTCGCTGCTGGTTGTTTTGTTTCGCTGCTGGTTGTTTTGTCTCACTGCTGGTCGTTTGTCTCCTTGTCGGTCTGTTTTTGTATCCTGGTTCAGTGTTTCTGGTTTCGTTGGTTTTGTTTTGTCAGAGTTCTTCAGTTTATTAACTACTTGCGCTTGTATCCTGCCTCCCTGTCCTGTCTCTGCGTAACAGAAGCTTGTATAGCTGTAGTTTTGGTGGGAGGATATGGAAACTAGAAGTAGAGGAGAAAAAATTATTTTAATAAAGTATTTTTTTAAATCTGGGATTGTATGGGAAGGGGATTCACCATGTATGCAGATGCATGCAAGTACATCCTAGGAATGAAACATCTGAAAACATCACAAGACTGTTCTTTTCCACAACTGACCACTGTGTGTTCCAGTCAGTCAGTGGGAAATCAGGAGAGAAATAAAGACGTACTTGTGCTGACTTCTTCTTAAAGTAAATAAATTCAATTGTGGGCGATTAAAATTGGCCGAAACCAGCAATCCGGCAGAAAAAGAAAGATCAATAAACATTGTTTCCATACCTGAGAGATAAGCTGATGGAGTAGGAAAGGTGTAGATGAGTGGAAGCAGGAAGGAAAGATGTTCGGTTAGCTTTTTGAAGTAGTGAAAATCAGGAGAGAAGGTAAAAGAGCCGGTTTCAGTCTGACTGAACTCTATCTCTAGTGTGAAGACCAGATCTCTTGGGCTACAATTAATATCTCCGTAAAGTGGAGGCTGAAACTCCACTGTGGAATATTCCACCCCAGTAATCAGCTGGATAATGTGAGAGACCCTGTCTATCATAATCCATTACAACTCTAAAAGTCATGTAGTGTTTCCCAGGCTTATAGTTCCCACACCTTTTCTACACTAACATCATAGCATACTAGGTTGAGAGGTTCGTGTAGGAATGCATTTTAAATTTTATATTAGAACGTCATTTCAAAACCCCTCCCTCACCTCAAACCAGGCGGAAGAGATCATTGTGCATGTGCACTTTAGAACTTGTGAACCTACAAGGGAAAACAGCCACTCATGCTCTGAGTAGAACCTCAGTGTACTACATATGACGTAGTCGGTGTCATTGCATATTGATACTACTGAGATAAGCGTTATGGTAATGTAGGTATGGTAACGAATGGTACGAATGGAGGTAGGGTGTTAGATTGGCGCTCTCGTGGAGAGGTGGATACTTAGCTTCCATGAAGAGACACGCAGGGAACACGTCCCCTGGGGTTTCGGAGCCAGTTTAATGAACAGTGGGAGAACCGAGACTTCACTCGTCACAAGGTCCCAGATAACACCAGTTGGAGAACCCAGGCTACAGCCTAGTACAGTTCACCACACGCACATTCTCTCCCGCATTTCCCCCACACTCTCCATCATTCACTCTGGCTCACCACCGTGCACATGCACACTGTACCCACCTTAAAGTGACGGGTACAGTATTAAAAACTTACTTATACTGAGTTTAAATTCAGCCACTGAGATGTAAACAAAGCCATACAGAGTGGTTTCCATGTGAAGCAGGTAGACTGTAGAGAGACCTAGTGACTTGGATTTCCACACAGTGGTGGTAATGGGTCCTGTATATCCCTCTCCACTATGAACACACCATTACGAATATGCCATAGATGAAGATCTTAAGATCTTAAGAGTCTTTGCATGTCTGGTTCCTACCATCACTACTGTGACCAGCTCTGACTTCTGAAAGGAGAATAAACCGGAGATCTATTAAACAGAACTGACTTATTAATGTATGACTGTCTCTTTGAAAGAGCAAAGGAGGAGTTTCTACTACCTCTCTACTGAGAAGAAGAGCTGGAGCGAGAGCAGACAGTACTGCACAGATAAAGGAGCGGACCTGGTGATCATCAACAGCAGAGAAGAACAGGTGAGGGTTCTCCTGCTGGGGAGCTGTGCCTTGAATTCTGAGCTTCTCACTTTCCCCTGCATTTATGTGTGTGTGTGTGTGAGGTCAGACTGACTTGGTGAGTGAGTGAGTGAGTGAGTGAATGCACTTCTTCACCTGGATCTGTTCACATTGTTCCATACTGTACCATGTCAGGAGTTCATCAGTAAAACGTTTGGTGACACTGAAGCTTGGATAGGCCTGAGAGACGCTGACACAGAAGGGGATTGGAAATGGGTGGACGGCTCAGCACTGACCACTGAGTAAGAATTGGACTCTGCTCGTGATGCAGTTATGCACTCTCTCTAAGAAGCTCTAGAGATGTACTATTGAAGACACTTGGATTCTCTGTGTTTCAGGTTCTGGTGGACGGGGGAACCCAATAATTATGGAGGAGAGGAGGACTGTGGTATAACTTGGCTTGAGATTCGCTCCATCTAAAATTATTCCCACCTGGGCTGATTTTCCGTGTCATATCTCTTTAGTTGGGATCTGTGAGAAAAGTTTACCCTAGTTTCTGAGGCTGAACTGCAACACCTGCCTATATGTTTGGTAAACCTCTACAGCGTTTCGCTTCTCAGTAAATTAGAAAGGAAATTAATCGTCTGGATTGTATCTAGATCCCTGTACTCAAAGAACTGATGCTCTGCCTAGTCCTGATCTCCCAGGAACTGTCTAACAAACCTTTGATCCTGTCATGTTAACTACCCACCTCCAGACAAGCACAAGCCTTGACTGGGATCATGTTGGGCGAATGTACAGCCCAAACCATTCCTTACAAAAGCAGTCAGGTATCCCAGGTAGTTGCTAGGGTCCCAGATAGCAAGACAACCACTGTTGGCCCACATTGGTGGCTCAGCGTATTTTGGGCACACCGCTGGTGGTTAAGCAGCATTTTCGTTATTCTGTAATTGAGTTAAATCAGTTGTTTAGTGTCTGCAAGAATAGTTTCAACTAAATCATTTCATATCAAGCCTGGTTTCTTTTTTCCTTTCAGTTATTTGTAATATTCGTCTATAGTCTGTTTTTTTAAAAGTAAGCTGAACACATTTAAAGGAGATTAAACACTAGTTCGATTTTGTACCCAGTACAGTACTCTGGTGGGTCCGAGGGTAGACTGGCAGTGGCAAACAGTCAGTGGGGTGGCAACCTGATCAAGCCAGTGGACTGATAATTGCTTGCTATCTGGGGTGATGTTAGGTACTTGCTAAAGTGTCTCAGGTGGTTGCTAAGATGTTGCTATGCCCCCATAAATCAAGCAGTATTCGAGGGGCACAACCTGACCCAACCCAAGCATAGTGAATGGACTCCTCCGTTACAGATTACTGATTATCTGATGAACAACATAGCTGTAGCCTAATCCAGTGGATTACTATAGTAACATTATCGAATTACTTTCCATTACTTTAGGATTTCATGTCCACTCAACTAAATAAAGAAAAAATAAAGTACACAAGTCTTTCATTGAGGAGATTATCATTCTCTCCACATAGTTTTATTATTTGTCTTATTTGCACTCATTATGATTGTACTGATTGTACTTCTATGGAGATATCTGTTCTTCTAGAACTACAGGGAATTTGGGAACATTAGAAGCTTATCACAGCTGTCCGGCCACCAGAAGTTCAGTCTGGTAGATCTTTTTTTCAGACTCTCAAAAGATCAATAACTCATCAATAACTATCACTCTAAAATCGAACTGATCATCATTGGTGCTCTAATGCCTAAAGACTCCATATGAGCTTATTATACTTCATATTGGTCTCTAAAGCACTACAGTGTGTCCTTTTTCCCTGTGGGGCTGGACCCATGGCGTTTGACCATGTATGTATGCTATATATGAAAATCTGAAACTCAAGCCGTGAGCAAACCGCCAATCTCTCAGACCTCATTTCTAGAGATTATTTGTGTAAACTGATGTTTCTATGATTGATAATTAATTAGGAACATTATTTGCTAACCTTGCTCTGTATCAGCCTGTTTGACATTCCCATATTACCCCTTAAACTATAACTGGAACTGCGATGCAGGCGACAGGGCTTACAGCTCATTATAGGATATAAAGACAAAGGGAAACCACTCATGCTCTGCGCAGATCCTTACTGTACCGCATAGTGCGTAGTCAGTGCCATCGCAGATTAAGACTACATAGACGAGCTTTAGTACACAGTGTACATGGGCATATTCATAACTCCTCTAGACTCATTTTTCTAAACGTCTGGATAATTCAGCCATTGAGACGTAAACAAAGCCACTCAGATTGGTGTACTGTGTTCACTGTTCCATGTTTGTTTTGGTTTTTGGCTCCTCCTGTCTCCGTCCCCTTCATCAGTCCCCTCACCTGTCCTTGGTTTGTAGCTCCACCCCTTCCCAGGTGTTCCTTGTTAATCCTTGTTCACTTATACTCCCTGTAGTGCCCTGTGTTCTTGCTAGGTGTTTTGTGTCCATGCCGGTCGTTTGTGTCTCCATGTTGGTCTGGTTTTGTAACCTGGCTCAGTGTTTCTGGTTTCTATGGTTTTGTTTTTGTCTTATTTGTTCTATTCATTAAATCCTTGCGCTTATATCCTGCCTCCTCGTCTTGAACCCCACATGACATATAGAAACGTAGTAACAGATTTCTCTACACTAGTGGTGATCTGGACCAGGGCGAACTGCCTGCAACACAAACATGGGCTAGGCTGTTATTTTACCCCTTCAAATGAATCATCTGTAGTTTATTCTCAATCACAACAAACTGTGATAGCATCCTGCAACCTGAAGGAGGCACTGATGCTGCTCTAACCCAGCTCTTCATCTGACACCACACAAAGAAGAAACCCTGGTTCATGCAATCATATCACATCTCCTTAGCTGTGATAAGCCAATCATGTCAGACTTAGTTGTAAAGTGATCATATTAGACCTTAATCTACTGTAAATTAAAAGTATTGTGCCTCAAATATTTCAGCACTTATAACCAATTCATGTAACGGCTTTCCGTGATGTAGCTTTTAAAGGCAGTTAACATTTTGAATCTCTGGTTCCTACCACCACCACCACTGTGGCCGGTCCTTGGAGCAGTAGCGGCATCCGGCTCCAAGTTCTGTTCCTGTCTTGCAATCTGAACAGTGGCGTCTTGTTGACATTGTTACGTACTGAACCCCTCCTCCCGGCCACCAGTAGGTGCTCTGAGTTCTGTGAGTATGTACTATGCCTGCTGGTAGGCGGGCAGTAAGGCTGGTGGTACAAGATTATGTCATCTTGTAACAAAGGATACAACCCTGGAACTCCAGTGAGGTGGTTCAGGCAGCTGAGCAGGGTGGTCTGGGTGGGAGAGAGAGTGTCTTTGCAGCTCCAGAACACACTAAAGGAGGGAGAAAACAGAAAAGAAAAAAGAATAACAGGTCTCTTTTCAACATGGCACGGTCACATGATAACACTTTTACCACAAGTCAGTGAAATGTAGCACTGCTAGATCTGCCCTGGTCACCTGTGAGTGCCGTCATTGTCAAATGGTGCCCATGGGATGTCCACCAAGCTCATAGAGGTGTAATGATCAGATGTCCCCATACTTTTGTCATATATCATGTGAGCTACGGAACTGGACTCAAACGAGTCAATTTTAATCAACTGATGCATGTAGTACTTTCCAAAAAGGTTGCCACATTGTCATTGGGACAGGCAAGGAGCCCTGGGAAATGTGCATAAACCATTCATCTTTAACAAGTGAAAAAGAAGAAAAAGACCATCCAGGTTGTTACCAGAGTAGGGTTCAAAAGGTCTGTTATGGTATGTTGGGTATGGGGGTGTTAGTAACCTAGACCTCTGCGAAGGCACCCTGAACACTGAACACATTTAGGATCAACATAGGTTGCCATGCTGTTTTCAAAATGATGATGCCAAGGCCTCAAACCGTGTCTTCAGTCCCCAAATGACTTGGGAGGAGTTACAGAATAAGTGAGGTTTGGGGAAGGTCCATGCATGGAACTCCTTCTCACAACACACTTTTGCACCAGTTGGGTTTTGCGCTAGTCACCTGCTGTTGCTGTCTCGTCATGGTCGCCTCCAATGATTAAGTCTTTTCTGGAAGGCCTAGGTTGGTCAGTGTTCCTCCTCAGCTTCCCTGATGCTCCGGGCCTGTCTTTCAACCCTCAACCCAGAGCCCCAAACTCCCGCAACTCTTATGGCTTCCAAGGCTGTGTTGCACCAACATCCATCCTCCTCCAGGTCTAGGCCTCCTTTATTGTCTGACTGGGCTGTGGCAAAGCTGCAGAGAGAAAAGTGCATCCCTTTCTCCCATTCGGCCCCTAAAGCTGAGCTTTTCTTCTTCTACGTCCATCTCTTGGGAATAAGCAACGCTTGCCTCCTGCTGCACTGGTGCATGCCATCACCTCCACTGGGACCGCTGCTGGTCACATGGTGCAGTCTATTGGCCTACTTGGTCTTGTACCCGACTCTTCTGCATGCTTCTGTCTTTTTTCTCGTCCCTTTTTCCTTTCCTTCTCCTCCCCAGCATGCTCTGCTAACATCCCAGCTCCTCACTTCTTCTTCTTTGTGTCCCTTTCCCTTATCCATTCCAGCCACTCTTGATTCTTGCTTTATGATTGGTTTGTTCACGTGCCTTCCTTTTTCCACTAACCGTATTAGTTCAGTTTCCATCACCACATCAGTACTCTAGTAAAAACATGTAGTCCCTGATTGGCCTGCTCCCAGTGGCATCTCTGCACCCTTCATTTACATTTAAGGCATGTAGCAGACGCTCTTATCCAGAACGACTTACAACTGCGCTTAGTGTTCAGTTGGATAAGGGCCAGTGCTCATACCTAGAGAGAGGGAAGGTTATGATGAGTGTAAGTTCACTCCCTTAAGTGCGTTACGTAGAGATGGTTCCTCAGTCTGCGCTTGAGGACCCCAAGAGACTCCGCTGTTTGGACAGCCAGTGGGAGTTCATTCCACCATCAGGGAGACAGGACAGAGAAGAGTCTGGACGCTTGTCTTCCATGCGTCTTCAGGGATGGCGGGTCGAGTCGAGCTGTACTTGAAGCTTGAAGGGCTCAAGGTACGGATCGACTCTTCACCATTGCCATAAGGTAGGGAGGCGCTGGTCCAGTCTTGGCTTTGTAGGTAAGTTGTAAATCTGATGCGGGCAGCAACAGGAAGCCAGTGAAGGGGGCGTGGCAGTGGCGTGACGTGGGTGAACTTAGGAAGACTGAAGATGTGTCGAGCTGCTGCCTTCTGCATTCCGGTTACTGATATCCTGAAGTCAAGCTCTGGATTCGGTGAATTTTGCCATGTGGTTAGTCTCTTTGCTCGTTTGTTGCAGACTGTCATGACTCCCTAACATCAGTACAGCTTTACTCTAATTCATATCAATATTCATATCAGTAGTTATTTTGTGTTGATGGAAATCTCTGTGTGACTCCTAATACAAACCCTGTAAGCAAAAAGTGCCATGTTTGGAAAATG
>JAMWET010003551.1:55000-75928 GCA_024036415.1 Prochilodus magdalenae | reverse complement strand
ACGTTCGGCTAAACGGCGGCCCCCTAGCGGCTGAAGAGTTTTTTTTTTTTTGTAGAAGAGCTTAGGGAGAGCCCCAAGCCGCCCCTGGTCAATCGTGGGTCTAGAGCAAGTGAAATTTTAGTCATGGGCCGAGGGCTAACCTAAAGAAATTCTAATACTAAGCGCACAGCGAGAATAAGAAAGAACACCCCGCTAGGATGGACGAAGTGAGCCTCCCCCCCCAGCAAGAGCCCCTCGTCATGGCATCCCATCTACCATCACAATACACATTGCCTCACACATCCCATCTACCATCACAATACACATTACCTCACACATCACATCCACCATCACAATACACATTACCTCACACATCACATCCCCATCACAATACACATTACCTCACACATCACATCCCCATCACAATACACATTACCTCACACATCACAATACACATCACAATACACATCACTCATCACAATACACATTACCTCACACATCACCTCACACATCACAATACACATTACCTCACACATCACCTCACACATCACATCCCTATCACAATACACATTACCTCACACATTACATTACACATTACAATATACATTACCTCACACATCATATTACCCATCACATCACCCATCACAATACACATTACCTTGCACATCACATCACCAATCACAATATGCATTACCTCACACAGCACATCACCCATCATTTCATTGTGTTCCACCAGTGATGATATATTGGAGATGTATAATGGCGGTGAGGTATTGAATGTATATCGTGATTCGTTAGGACGTTTATGTTCAGCTCTAAGGTGAGGAACTCCTCGGCTTTAGTACCTGCACAGTTCAGGAAATTAGTTGAGGTTAAATGTGCCGCACCCATTTCCCCCCAGTGCTCTGCTTTGGTTCCTGTAATTACTGCTCAGTTTGAGGTTCCAGAGTGGCGGGTTCTTCCCGGAGTCGCTGTGTGTTTCAGTAGTGACCTCCGATCACATGACCCGGACCACAGGACCACCAGCCAACCTGCCTTCATCTCGGCATTAAGAGCGAGCAGGATGCCGGACTGCAGAGTTCCGCTCGTATCTGATATAGTGTTAGCTGCTACACTCACATCTTTACCCAGTTCCCGTCATTCCGGACCTGCAGTGACAGCCCGGCTCGCTGTGTGGGCTCGCGGTGTGAAGAGGCCTTCCAAACCCGGAGAAGTGAGGGTAGACGTGCAGTCTGAGGGCCCGGGCAGGACTCCAGCCTCTGTAGTGAAGCTGGATATGTTTTGTTCCGTGCGGGTTTGTGTGCTCGAGGCTCAGACGCTGGGAATAGAAGCTGTAATTCCGCACTCTCACTATAGTTTTCCATCTTCCAGTTTTTGGGAATCCTTGCCTGTTTTGTGCCGGGCTTCGTGAGGCCCAGTGTGTGTGGTTCAGTGTTTGTGGTCGTGTGTTAGTGGGTTGGTGTTTATAGAGTGTAAACAGTTTACAAAGCTAGAGCAGCTCCAAGTAGACCAGGTCAGAGGAGAGGGCTGAACCATCCTGGAGCCGGTGTGGTCAGTGTGCTGGTCAGTGTGCTGTAACGTGTAGATGGGTTTATGTGAATTATGTCATAGTTATTTAAATTATTATTATTAATAATAATAATAATAATAATAATAAGTCCTCATATAAACGTCTCCACTTCTACGGGTAGGCCGTAATGTGGGCGGTTGTCCTCCACAGGTTGCGGTGGAGTAATCTAATACTGGTCTTGTAGTTTCACTTTGTTAAGTATCCCTCTCTTTGTCTGTCTCCTCCCCTTACTCACCTTTGACCCCACCCTCAGGCCACCCGTGTGAGCTGCACTGCAGGCCGGTGAATGAGAACTTTTCGGAGAAGATGCTGGACACCGTAACAGACGGGACTCCGTGCTTCAGTAACAACAGCAGGAGCCTCTGCCTCAATGGTGTGTGCAAGGTAGCGTGACAGAGCATCCACCCTAGCAGCCACCCGGGACACCAGAGCAATGGCTAGGCCCATTTTGGCACAGGGCTGTATGTGAGTCTGGGGTGTGCAGCTGTGAGACGGGAGCGCGCTGTACGACTGTAGGAGGAGAGAGAACTCTAAGGGCTTGGAGGAGCTCAGGGACTCAAAGGGGGAGGGGCTAAGACTTGGTAGCTCAGTAACGAGCGTGTGTGTCTGTGTGCAGGAGGTGGGCTGTGATTATGGAGTGGACTCTAAAGCAGAGGAGGACCGGTGTGGGGTGTGTTTGGGGGACGGCTCCAGCTGTGAGACGGTGAAGGACTCGTACACCGAGAAAGACGGATATGGTACCTCCACACGTACCTCACACTATACCTGACCTTCTCTATCAAACCTCACACTATACCTGACCTTCTCCATCATACCTCACACTATACCTGACCTTCTACATCAAACCTCACACTACACCTGACCTTCCCCATCATACCTCACACTATACCTGACCTTCCCCATCATACCTCACACTATACCTAACCTTCTTCATTATACCTCACACTATGCCTAACCTTCTTCATCATACCTCACACTATACCTGACCTTCTCCATGAAACCTCACCTTAAACCTGACCTTCCTCATCACACCTCACACTCATTCTCCAGCCTACCTTACTCTATACCTCACCTTCTCCAGCCTACCTTACACTAAACCTCACCTTCTCCAGCCTACCTTACTCTATACCTCACCTTCTCAAGCCTACTTTACTCTATACCTCACCTTCTCCAGCTACATATCACTCTTACTCCACCTACCTACCTCTCCAGCTACCTTTACTATACCTTCTCCAGCCTACCTCTCTATACCGTCCCTTCTCAAAGCCTACCTTACTCTATCCCTGACCTTCTCCAGCCTACCTTACTCTATACCTCACCTTCTCCAGCCTACCTTACACTATACCTCACCTTCTCCAGCCTACCTTACTCTATACCTCACCTTCTCCAGCCTACCTTACTCTATACCTCACCTTCTCCAGCCTACCTTACTCTATACTTCACCTTCTCCAGCCTACCTTACTCTTACATATACCTTCTCTATACCTTACTCCAGCCTACTTTACTCTATACCTCACCTTCTCCAGCCTACCTTAACCTAACTCTATACCTCACCTCTCCAGCCGACCTACCTTACTACCCTTATATACCTCACCTTCTCCAGCCTACCTTACTCTATACCTCACCTTCTCCAGCCTACCTTACTCTATACCTCACCTTCTCCAGCCTACCTTACACTATACTTCACCTTCTCCAGCCTACCTTACTCTATACCTCACCTTCTCCAGCCTACCTTACTCTATACCTCACCTTCTCCAGCCTACCTTACTCTATACCTCACCTTCTCCAGCCTACCTTACTCTATACCTCACCTTTTCCAGCCTACCTTACAGTATACCTCACCTTCTTCAGCCTACCTTACTCTATACCTCACCTTCTTCAGCCTACCTTACTCTATACCTCACCTTCTCCAGCCTACCTTATTCTATACCTCACCTTCTCCAGCCTACCTTATTCTATACCTGTACACTGTACCATACCTCACACTATTCACCATATCTCCTCAGGGTCTTTATTCACTACACCTAACTCACACTGTACCATACCTCACACTATACCTCACACTGCTGCTAATTGTTTTTCTAGGTGCCCTGTCGTTACAGTGCTATCAGTAATTGCGTTTGTATGTGCATCAGGTTATGTAGACATGCTTGTGATCCCGAAGGGGGCGCGGGACATCTTCATCCAGGAGGTTCAGGAGGCTGGGAATTTCCTGGCAGTGCGTGCAGCGGACTCAGAGGAGTACTTCCTTAATGGGAATTACATCATCCAGTGGAATGGAGAGTACAAAGTGGGCGGAACCATATTCTTCTATGAACGCCAAGGCAACTTGGAGAACCTCACTTCACCTGGACCCACCACACAGCCAGTCATGGTGCAGGTACACACACACACACACACACACACAGATATACACACAAACACACACACACACACACACAGATACACACACACACACACACACACACACACACACACACACAGATATACACACAAACACACACACACACACACGCACACACACACACACACACACACACAGATATACACACAAACACACACACACATAAACACTACACACACACACACACACACATACACACACACACACACAAAACACACACACCCAACACAGACATACATGTACACAACACACACACACACAAACACACACACACACACACATACACACACAGACACACACACACACACACACACACACAGATACACACACACACACAAACACACACACACACACACATACACACACAGACACACACACACCACACACAGATATACACACACACACACAAAGACACACATACACACACACACACACACATATACACACACACACACACACACACACACACAGATACACACACACACACACACACACACAGAAACACACACACACACACACACACACACACACAGATATATATACACAAACACAGATACACACACACATACAGATATACACACACACACACACACACACACACACACACACACACACACACACACACACACACACACACACACACATACACACACACACACACACACAGATACACACACACACACACACACACACATTTACACACATTCATATAGACACAGATATATATATATATACAAACACACACACTGACGTGGTGGTGGTGTGTTAGTGTGTGGTGCTGGTGTGAGTGGATCAGACACAGCAGTGCTGCTGGGCACCTCAGTGTCACTGCTGGACTGAGAATCGTCCACCAACCAGAACTATCCAGTCAGCAGCGTCCTGTGTTTCCTGTAGACCAGCAAGGTAGGAGTGTCTAATAGAGTGGACAGTGAGTGGACACAGTGTCTCAACACTCCAGCAGCACTGCTGTGTCTGATCCACTCACACCAGCACCACACACACTAACACACCACCACCACATCAGTGTCAACAAAGTGCTAAGAACGATCCACCACCCACATTAATACCTGCTCTGGAGTGGTCCTGTGGTGGTCCTGACCATTGAAGAACAGGGTAATACAGTATACAGAGAAACAGATGGACTACAGTCTGGACCTGTACACCTACAGAGTGTCCTGTAGGGTCAGTGGAGCTGATGGAGGGGACAGTGGGTGGAGATACAGGGGTGTGTAGAAATATGATTCTAATATTCAGTGTAATATAATATACTCCTCTGTGTAGCTGCTGTTCCAGGAGCCAAACCCAGGTGTGCGTTTTAAGTTCACGGTGAAGAAGAGCCGCCCACCGAGTAACGAGCTGCTGGAGCCCGAGTACAGCTGGAAGTACGGAGCCTGGACCGACTGCAGCGCCTCCTGTGGGCTAGGTGGAGAACTCCAGCTCATTTCTCATCTACAGGTTTAAACTAAAACAGGGAAATACGAATTAATAACCACAAAGAACGATAAATACTTCATCTGGTGCTTGGATGGAGGTCACTGATTTAATATAATATATATATATATATATATATATACAGTATATATATTTATTAATATAATCTAAATTGGAGTTTTAGACTGTGTAGACACGGTCAGGGACTGTGTTCATATTAATAATCTGCAGTTCATTATCATTGTTGATTGTGTGCATGTGAAGTGCATTGTGGGACTGTTTAGATGGTAGTGCATTAGCATTAGTGTTGTTGTATTGGTTACTTGACGTTCGTCGGGACCTCGCGCTCTCTCGTGCAGGTGAGCAGCAGCAGCCTGTGCGCTGCTTCGAGGAGGATGTTGGCGTTGTGGAAGAGGGCCTGTGTGACCCAAATACGCGGCCAGATGACCGACACCGCAGGTGTAAGAACATGGAGTGTCCAGCCAGGTCAGTGGCCGAATGACTGTACATGTTACTGATATGTAATAACCTGCTACTAAAACATACATTTTTCTAAATCAAAGAATTCATATTTGTGTGTCTGTCGCCCCCAGGTGGTGGGTGGGGGGATGGCAGCCGTGTTCCTCCTCCTGTGGGTCGGATGGCGTGCGGAAGCGTGTGGTTCTGTGCGTGCGGACGGTGGGCGGAGAGGAACGGGTGCTGAAACCTGGAGACTGTAAACATCTCCCTAAACCCAAACCGGTCGTGCCCTGCAACAGGGACATCACCTGCGGGTCAGCCTGGGCTATGGGCAACTGGAGTGAGGTGAGGTCACTGAGAGGTGCACAACAGGAAGGTCCGGTTAGCATTTAGCATGGTTAGCATGATGGAATTGTGTTCCCTAATCTGTGGTGTGTCGTTCCGTCCACTGACTGTCCGTTTGTCCCGCAGTGCTCTCTGAGCTGTGGCGGAGGGGTGAAGTCCCGTACGGTGAGGTGTTTGACGGAACCCCGGGTGTCCTGTGACCCCGTGAGCCGACCTCGCTCCACCACCTTCTGTAACCTCCAGAGCTGCTCCTCCAGCCACAAGCCCCGCCCCCAGCCTGAAAACCCGACTTCCAACCTCCCAGCCCAAACCACCAGGACCCCGGCAG
The DNA here is from genome assembly GCA_024036415.1 of Prochilodus magdalenae. Lineage (NCBI taxonomy): Eukaryota > Metazoa > Chordata > Actinopteri > Characiformes > Prochilodontidae > Prochilodus > Prochilodus magdalenae. Next base: position 69,412 of record JAMWET010003551.1, on the reverse strand, counting down.
CTCCCACAAGCACGCCGCTGCCAGACGTGCTCCACGAGGACGATCAGGATTTCATTCTGGTGAAGAACGTCAGTGCCGAGGACCACCCGCACACCACGGTACGACCAAACAAAGATCTTATCACAATGAAGGGACCATCCAGCAGCGGACCCCTGATGACCAGGGGCTGGTTCACACACTGGGTGTTGGTAGATGAACTGGCTTTTCCCATAAACTCCATATATGGAATTTCCTTCTGCAGGCCGATCATAGTCTCTTGTGCTGTTGCACAGTGCCACCTAGTGGACTGATGTAGCAACTGCTCAAAGTATAAGCCAGTATGTCTAACACTGGACTGAACCTGAAGAGACAGAAATATAAATTATGGAAACTGAAAATATTTGCTGTTTGTTTAATAATCAGTGACGTTGTTTCATCACCCAGGCCAGTCCCACGGTCAGCGAGGATGAGGAGGGCAGTGCTGACCTACAGCCGCCGGACAAAGGCTCCAGATACACTCCGGGTTACGACTACATAGTGGAAGAAGATGGAGGTGAAGAGAGAGAGAGTGTGTTTACCATCCAGCCCCCCACCGGAGCTGCGAACACGCCCACTCCCCTGACCACAACCACGCCCCTGCATACAGCGCTGACCACAGCTGAACCCACACGTGGTCTTCTGACCACAGCTACGCCGGCCAGCACTAAAGGACCCGCTAATGCTAAAGCAGCTGGATACCATCAAACCACACCTGCATCACGTACACCAACACGGAAGACGGGAAAGAACAGCAGCAGTCAGTCTGGGAGTGACCGCACACCTTTACCCTCGCCTGCGGTCACAAACATGAAGTTGAAAAAGACCCTCACACCCAGGAGCCCCGGTAAAGCCAAGCACCAAAAAACTACCGCACACAGTCCAGGAGGAGCAGGACGCAAGACAGCAGCATTCTGGGTCGTGGGGAACTGGAGTGAGGTAAATATCTACAGTGTGAGCACTATTACTGTGTCAGTGTTGGGGTGTCTGGCCTGTCTGTGTTGGTGTCAGTGTTCAGTGAGCTGTGGTTTAGGTGTATCGGTGAGGAGTGGGTTGTCAGTGTTGGTGTCTCTGACCTGTCTGTGTTGGTGTCTCTGACCTGTCTGTGTTGGTGTCAGTGTTCAGTGAGCTGTGGTTTAGGTGTACTGGTTAGGAGGGGGTTTGTCCGTGTTGGTGTCTCTGACCTGTCTGTGTTGGTGTCAGTGTGGTTTAGGTAGTGAGCTGTGTTGGTGTTCTGACCTGTCTGGTGTACTGGTTAGGAGGGGGTTTGTCCGTGTTGGTGTCTCTGACCTGTCTGTGTTGGTGTCAGTGTTCAGTGAGCTGTGGTTTAGGTGTACTGGTTAGGAGGGGGTTTGTCCGTGTTGGTGTCTCTGACCTGTCTGTGTTGGTGTCAGTGTTCAGTGAGCTGTGGTTTAGGTGTACTGGTTAGGAGGGGGTTTGTCCGTGTTGGTGTCTCTGACCTGTCTGTGTTGGTGTCAGTGTTCAGTGAGCTGTGGTTTAGGTGTACTGGTGAGGAGGAGGTTTGTCTGTGTTGGTGTCTCTGACCTGTCTGTGTTGGTGTCAGTGTTCAGTGAGCTGTGGTTTAGGTGTATTGGTTAGGAGGGTGGTTTGTCAGTGTTGGTGTCTCTGACCTGTCTGTGTTGGTGTCTCTGACCTGTCTGTGTTGGTGTCAGTGTTCAGTGAGCTGTGGTTTAGGTGTATTGGTGAGGAGGGTGGTTTGTCAGTGTTGGTGTCTCTGACCTGTCTGTGTTGGTGTTCAGTGAGCTGTGGTTTAGGTGTACTGGTGAGAAGGAGGTTTGTCTGTGTTGGTGTCTCTGACCTGTCTGTGTTGGTGTTCAGTGAGCTGTGGTTTAGGTGTATCGGTGTGGAGGGGGTTGTCAGTGTTGGTGTCTCTGACCTGTCTGTGTTGGTGTCAGTGTTCAGTGAGCTGTGGTTTAGGTGTATTGGTTAGGAGGGTGGTTTGTCAGTGTTGGTGTCTCTGACCTGTCTGTGTTGGTGTCAGTGTTCAGTGAGCTGTGGTTTAGGTGTATTGGTGAGGAGGGTGGTTTGTCTGTGTTGGTGTCTCTGACCTGTCTGTGTTGGTGTCAGTGTTCAGTGAGCTGTGGTTTAGGTGTATTGGTTAGGAGGGTGGTTTGTCAGTGTTGGTGTCTCTGACTTGTCTGTGTTGGTGTCAGTGTTCAGTGAGCTGTGGTTTAGGTGTATTGGTGAGGAGGGTGGTTTGTCTGTGTTGGTGTCTCTGACCTGTCTGTGTTGGTGTCAGTGTTCAGTGAGCTGTGGTTTAGGTGCGGTGTGGCGGACGGTGTCCTGCAGTTCTGGACTGGACGCTGACTGCAGCAGTAAGAAGAAACCCGACCCGGCGCAGCACTGCAACCTCAGACCCTGTGCCACCTGGCACATGTCCAACTGGAGTAGGGTGAGCACACAACCCCGCACGTAACCACTGAGGAAGCTGGCCAGAGTCCACTCGTACACACTCGGCCAGCGGAGTGCAGGCACTGCTGCAGTATCGGTGTCTATAGACACACTTCCTCTAAAAGAGTAACCTGTAAAATATCCCCCACGTGGTTCTCCGTAGCTCCACCTGCAGTCTTCTCAGCCTTCCAGATCTCGCCTTGCTGTTCCCTAGGACGTCTGGAACCCCACATGCACCAGGAAACGAACCCCAGACCACTGATTTCACCAAACATCCTGACCAGAGTACCGCACACCCAGCACAGACGCTCCGGGGTCCAAAACACTAGAGAGAAAATTCCATTATTGATAGACCACACTTCCAAAAGTGTCCGCTTGTCGTCCTCCACACGCAGATAAACTGGAGCTACATCCCATTCTTAGTCCATAGGGTGTAATATGATGCTCCACCCTTTACAGTTACACCAGCTCCAACTCTTCTGGGAAAGCTTTCCACAGGGTTAGGAATGTGTTAATGGGAATTCCTGACCATTCCTCTAGAGGCACATGTGTGAGGTCAGACACTGATGTTGGACGAGAAGGCCTGGCTCTCAGTCTCCACTCTAATCCATCCCAAAGGTGTTCTATCGGGTGGAGGTCAGGACTCTGTGCAGGCCAGTCCAGTTCCTCCACTCCAGTCTCGCTCATCCATGTCTTTATGGAGCTTGCTCTGTGCACTGGTGTGCGGTCATATTGGAATGGAAAGGGGCCGTCCCCAAACTGTCCCAGTCACTCCCACTGTGTTCTAATCCCACTGACAGTGGACTGTGGAATATTTAGTAGGAGGGAATTTCACCACTGGATTTGTAGCACAGGTGGATCCTATCACGGTACCAGGCTGGAGTTCCCTGAGCTCCTGAGAGCCATGGGCGTGACTGGGACACCTGGATTCAGTGATTTGGATGAGTGAGTGAATACGTGTGTGTGTGTGTCCACAGTGCCCGGAGGGTTGCGGTGGTGGTACGGCACGGCGGGACGTGCAGTGTGTTGACCCCCAGAATGGACGGGCGCTGAGGCCATTTCACTGCCAGGCTCAGTCCCCCAGACCCCCTCGCACCCTGCCCTGCAGTACTCGGCCCTGCCTGCGGTGGGCGCACTTACCCTGGGGATCGGTACTGGCCTGCTCTCTCACTGACCTCGCTCTGTGTTAAGGTGGTCTGGTGGTTTTGGCTCCATCGCTGATCTGCTCTCTCTGTGTGTGCAGTGCTCTAGAAGCTGTGGAGAGGGTGTGAAGGAGAGGCTGGTGTTCTGTCCGGAGGATGGACGCTGTAACGATACGCTCCGGCCAAACGGCACCGCCCCCTGTAACCTGCAACCCTGTGTGACCTGGACGGCTGACCCCTGGCAGGAGGTCAGGATCACAACACTGTCGTTACTAGGACAGCTAACTTGGTCATGGTCGCTAATGTGCCATATCAGTAGAACTGTAATGATCGAGAGCGGGTTTGGTACAGTGGTGGTGGTGATGGGAACCAGGGTTCTCCATGTCTAGAACACACATATCTACTCTACCTGCTATCTAGAACCCCCAGTGAACCTACACGTATCTTCTGAGTGTATATGGAATGTTGGTGATGAAAATCTGGAAAACCTGGAAATACTAAGTTCCTCTGGGGGACTATTTGACCTCACAGCGCCCTGCAGCATGTATCCCTCCACCAGTTTAAGGCTGAGATCTTCTCCACACTATCATAAACAGCGTCTCAGACATCAGGCAGCGTATTCAGAACCACCTCATGTAGGAACTTCCTGTGAGGGAGCTTTTAGAGGGGACGTCTGGTTACCTTCACCACCACTGGGAGCAGCGCTGACTCAGTAAGCTTCACATCAAACCTGTGATTAAATCTGAACTGACTTTTGAAGGAGTGTCCTGTCTCTGTCCTGTCTCTGTCTCTGTCCTGTCTCTGTCCTGTCTCTGCCTGTGTGTGTCAGTGCTCTGTGAGCTGCGGTGGAGGAGTACAGAAGCGAGTGATCAGGTGTATGAATGAGGATTCAGGCGAGGAGGAGAGGAGCGGCCTGTGTCTGAAAAACAACAAGCCGGAGAGCGTCCGCAAGTGCAGCCTGGACGAGTGCGGAACTAACTCAGGTACAGTGGAGCTGTATCAGCTCACCAGACCAAACACTCAACCTACCTAACACTGTGTAACACCTCCACCAGCACCAGTACCAACTGGGACTGGACTAGACATGTACTGGACAAGGTTCTGATGTAGCTACATCAGTGTTCAGACACTTTGAGATTAAAGAACTGGTCAGCTGGTCCAGATGTGGTGGAGGCCTTCCCTGGTACAGTTCCGGGGAGAATTCCCTGTAGACTGGGATTGTATCCACTGCTGGTAGACCCGTATGACCGCACGCTTCCACACACCTGCAGATTCAGCTACTTCCTCACACTATGGTCTTTGGCCACGCCCACATGCAGTCCCTCCTTTTAGCCAATCATTAACATCTGCTCTGGAGCCATTTTCCACACATGGAACGAGACATTCCCTGCACTGTAGCACCTCTTCCCAATCTATGGATCCCGCCACACACTCCCCGCACCTTAAACACACAGGGGGCCTCATAACCCTCATGTTTATGGTGTGTATATGTTCAGATGTTTTGTGTGTGTATGTGTGCAGACCTTCCAGCGTGCAAGAGGAACAGCATGTCCGGACGCTTTTGCGATAAACTGAAGCTGCTGGGTCGCTGCGTTCTTCGCTCCATCCGCAGACAGTGCTGCCTCACCTGCAGGACGTAGCCCCGCCGGAGGTCGGACGTCATCGTCGGCACCCGGAGCGACAATACTGGACCACAAACGAACCAAACGCAAGCACACAAAGATCGTTTACTTGAACCTCACGTTGCCCTCCTGCAGGGCTGCCTCTGGGTGGGGAGCATGGTGTAGCTGTCATAACAGAAATTAGCATTTAGCGCCCATACACAGCATATAACACAGGCTACACCCGATCGTACCCTCACGGTAGCAGCGGAGGCTGCTGTGGGGGCCCCGCTCATGGAGGCAGCACTGGTTTGGAGTGTTTGTATAGTTAAGAGGCCCCACGTGTGTAGACCACCGGATCCGGACTCAACAGGGACCAGGCTGGACTCCAGCTGAGTCATTCTCCAAATTTGTTTTCCGTATTTTACCCATCCGTGAAGTGAACCACCCACACACATACAGACTCAGGGGCGGTGAGCACACTGGCCCGGCGCGGGAGCGGTACCCGGGGGGCGATTGTGGGGTTAGGTGCCCTGCTCAAAGGCGCTTCAGTCCTTACTGTCAGTTTGGGAATCAAACCAGTGACCCTCCGGTCACGAGGCTGGTTCCCTAACCTCCAGCCCCTGTAACTGAAGGTACAGCCGGACTATCCGCCCCACCCCGGGTCCTGAGACCACTCCCGGATTCTTCCTCCTGTGAACTGTGAGATACGAGCCTTCAGGAATAACCACCTGACTTTCGGACCGCTGTATCCGATCTGATGAGACGTGATGGTGGTTCTCGTGTCAGATGTAAAGCACAAGAACCTTTCAGGACTACGACTGCTTTGGTGGCGGGGGGACTCTTCGCTGCCTCTGGCTCGATTCCCTGAACCCTCCTCGGGTGAAAGTTAAAATCGTAGTAAAGTCCTTCCAGATGAGCGAGCGGTGAACGCTGTTGTGCAATAACGGTCGCCGAAGCCACAGGAACCTCCCTCGTGAACGAAACATCAGGGGACTGATTCACAGTGCGGTGCTATAAACCTCGCTCGCTCATTTGTTTTGTTGGGTGTGATGGTGGCGAGACTGGGGAGGCTGGCGCTGTGGATGGTCCGGCTGTTCAGCGGACCCTCTAAACCAGGGTGAACCATTTAGGTGCTCTTTGATGTTTCACATTTACGTGTGTGCTTTTTTTAAAAATCGACCAAACGTTCTCTAGCATTAGCTTAGCGTGTACCCATAGTGGGATCAGTGTTTGAATGACATGACTGTTGGTGTTCGGATCAGTCTTTCAGTAGCACGATGTGATCTGACGTTTATCTCGCTTCGTTTTCTGTTCACAACCTTCAAAACCTCACAAATGTGTTATATAATCATCGTATAATCAGTCCTTCCATCTACGCAGTCAGCTGCTTGGTGAATAATCAGATTTACGCTGTTTCTCTCGCTCCAAATGCTTAGGACATGCTTAGCATTAGAGGCTTGCTTCTTTAGCATTAGCGATGGAGCTATTTGAGGCTAACATAGCCAACAAGTAACCGGAAGCTTAGGGGCATTGAGCGTTAGCATATGGTGCTAACTGCAAGCCTAAATCAGTAAACATCCTCTCAGACCATATGGACCTGACTCAAACATATATGCTTCTGTGATGCTAGCACTGCTAAAAACAGTAGCATCTCAAGCTCCCCTCTTTAGCGTTAGCAGCGTTAGCATAGTGGAGCTATTTCAGGCTAACGTAGCCAACAAGTAATCAAACTGTTGTAGCATATTGTTTCAAGGTACACCCTGTTTTAAAGCATTAGCAGTCAGGGCTCCGATTAAACCGGCTTTGCCTTTACTTGCTAGCCGTTTTAGCCTTGTAGCTCCAGTGCTAACACCAGAGATGCACACATGTCTATTACGTTGTTAGCTTTGGAGCTGGTTTGGCCGATGTAGCATATGTGATTTTAGAGTTTTGCCAAGCTAAACTGAGTCTTTAATGGGAAAAACAGACGTATTATTTCACTAGCTTAGCTTAGCATGTCTAAACCGATAGCCTTCCAGTCGCTGACCGCACTGAGGGTGCTCTTGTGGACTGTAGTGACCATATCGTGTAGTAGAGTTACATATGGGAGCGTGTTCGCTGCGTGGTACTGAGCCGTGTGCTGCTGTTGTGGTGCTAATGCTTGGACGCTGTTACGAAGCTTTGTACACTATTAATGAATTATTGTAGCCATAGTTACTGAGCCCGTTAGCCGTTCCTACTGTGTTGTGTATGTGTTTTAGTCACTGAGCTGTGTAAGACAGAGGTTGAGGTGTTGCAGGTCAATCCTCGCTCGCCCAAATCTTTTATAGTGTGACGGTGCAGAGCTCCACTCGGCAGCTCTGTATGTTAATGTGCTAATTAAACGCTGTGATGAAACGAAAACGCCATCAGTGCTGCGTCTGTGCATTCACATGCTGAGAGTGTGAGGGGGTTTGGGTGTGAAAGGGTTTACAGTGGTGGTGGGAACCACCAGTGACCCAACACGGTGCACATGTTTTTATGGAATGTTGGGAAAATCTGGAAAGACATACAGGAGGGTTTTCTATGGGGGGACTATTTTTTTTCACAGCGCCCTGCAGCATGTATCCCTCCACCATGAATGGAGTTTAAGGCTGAGATCTTCTCCACACTATCATAACCAGCGTCTCAGACATCAGGCAGCGTATTCAGAACCACCTCCTGTAGGAACTTCCTGTGAGGGAGCTTTTAGAGGGGACGTCTGGTTACCTTCACCACCACTGGGAACAGTTCTGACTAGGTAAGTTCTCCAGGATGGAGCGTTTCACACCATCCCACTCTGAACGACTCCATGTTCACATCCATCAATTCAGGATTTGTTAAAGAATTTCATCCCATAAAAAAATTCCATTGGAATTGGTATTTAGCGGGAATGCTAAGGTTGCTAACAGAGAGTCAATAACTCTTAGCTTTCACTTGTCGTTAGCCATGTTAGCACACAGCTATACTGTAGGGCTAATTCCTGACCCGTACTTCATTGAAACTAGCGGTGATATCATGTGGGCCCTGTAAAGTTTCTAGCCAGCCTACGCCTGTGGGTTCTGTAAGTAGAGGAGGAGCGTATTTGATCCGGATTTGATTCCGATGGAGCGTTGGGACTGATGTCATTGGTAAGCGTAGTTCCCGATGATGAAATGAAATCTGCTTAATTACATTTGAATAATGGACGTGATCGTGTAATTAAAGTGGCTCTTGTTTTTGCAGGCTCTGAGGTAACCCAGGCTCAGGCCCTGGCCGCCTCCGTCTCCGGTGCGTGTCTCGGGTGAATGGGGGTCAGGACTCTCAAGCTGAAACCGTTAGCCGTTACTCAGCAAGGCAACACCGGCAGCTCTGTCCTACATTCCTTCGCCCGGTGTTCGGTGGCAGAGCCGGTGACTCAGCCCTGTTATATCATCACAGGTTACCGCATTACAGGAACTAGAGACCCAAACACGGTGTCAGGAGGGCAACTGTAGACGCGGCGGAGCAGGAAGACCACCTCCTTCTGCTCTGTAGCGATCAATAATGCATCTGACAAGAGACAGTTTGGCAGTAGGTAGCTTTCTTGTGCTCAGCTGTCTGACGCTTGGGTTTAGCGGAGGCTAACAAAGCTAACAAGCAATGGGATGGTACGTGCACCATACCGCCTCAGTCTAGAAACCACATACTTAAGTCCATTACAGGTTACCAATGACTTAGCACTATGCTAACTAGTGAAGCACAAGCTTTGATGGCTGGTTAGATACGTTAGCCTTGCTTCGGCAGCACTACAACTAAAGAAGCCCTGAAAATGTCATAGCATGACTGACCACATTCGTGTGGGTAAACGATGATACAGCCAAACACGCTGGCTGTAGTAAGTGACCTTGGTGTTTGGTTACTGGATTAATGAGGCAGTCTGTGACCTGTAAATAAAATCCTATGTCATCCGTTTGTTCCTCTAGCTGTGGAAACCCACACCTCGCCCATTAAACCGACACCCAGCACATCAAATATTTAACTATGGTGACCAGCAAAAATCCAGACAGCCCTGGAGAGCTGAACAGCAGGGCACCTGCTCACAGAATCGGGTGGATGCGACCCTGTGGTTGGGGGTTGGTAGTACACAACACTGTAGGACAGTTGTAATACAGTGTTCATAAGGCTGCACAACACTGTAGGGCAGTGTTCATACGGCTACATAACACTGTAAGGATGTGTTCATAAGGCTACATAACACTGTAAGGCTGTGTTCATAAGGCTACACAAAACCTACATAAGCGTTACACCAGCATTAAGTCTAATTTGAGGTCACCATAGTGGACATATGTAGCCCTTACAACATGAGCCTTATGTAAAGATGCTTATGTAGTTTTATGCCAGTGGTTATAGGGAAAGCTCATGTAGGTTTATGCCAGTGGTCATAGGGAAGGCTCATGTAGGTTTATGCCAGTGGTCATAGGGAAGGCTCAGGTAGGTTTATGCCACTGGTCGTAGGGAAAGCTCATGTAGGTTTATGCCAGTGGTCATAGGGAAAGCTCATGTAGGTTTATGCCAGTGGTCATAGGGAAAGCTCACGTAGGTTTATGCCAGTGGTCATAGAGAAGGCTTACGTAGGTTTATGCCAGTGGTCATAGGGAAGGCTCAGGTAGGTTTATGCCAGTGGTCGTAGGGAAAGCTCAGGTAGGTTTATGCCAGTGGTCATAGGGAAAGCTTATGTAGGTTCATGCCAGTGGTCGTAGGGAAAGCTCACGTAGGTTTATGCCAGTGGTCATAGAGAAAGCTTACGTAGGTTTATGCCAGTGGTCATAGGGAAGGCTCAGGTAGGTTTATGCCAGTGGTCGTAGGGAAAGCTCATGTAGGTTTATGCCAGTGGTCATAGGGAAAGCTCAGGTAGGTTTATGCCAGTGGTCGTAGGGAAGGCTCAGGTAGGTTTATGCCAGTGGTCATAGGGAAAGCTCAGGTAGGTTTATGCCAGTGGTCATATGGAAAGATCATGTAGGTTTATGCCAGTGGTCATAGGAAAAACTCATGTAGGTTTATGCCAGTGGTCATAGGAAAGCTCATGTAGGTTTATGCCAGTGGTCATAGGGAAAGCTCAGGTAGGTTTATGCCACTGGTCGTAGGGAAAGCTCATGTAGATTTATGCCAGTGGTCATAGGGAAAGCTCATGTAGGTTTATGCCAGTGGTCATAGGGAAGGCTCAGGTAGGTTTATGCCAGTGGTCGTAGGGAAAGCTCATGTAGTTTTATGCCAGTGGTCATATGGAAAGATCATGTAGGCTTATGCCAGTGGTCATAGGTAGGGCTCATGTAGGTTTATGCCAGTGGTCATAGGAAAAACTCATGTAGGTTTATGCCAGTGGTCATAGGAAAAACTCATGTAGGTTTATGCCAGTGGTCATAAGAAAAAAACTCATGTAGGTTTATGCCAGTGGTCATAGGAAAAACTCATGTAGGTTTATGCCAGTGGTCATAGGAAAGCTCATGTAGGTTTATGCCAGTGGTCATAGGGAAAGCTCATGTAGGTTTATGCCACTGGTCGTAGGGAAAGCTCATGTAGATTTATGCCAGTGGTCATAGGGAAAGCTCATGTAGGTTTATGCCAGTGGTCATAGGGAAGGCTCAGGTAGGTTTATGCCACTGGTCATAGGGAAAGCTTATGTAGGTTTATGCCAGTGGTCATAGGGAAAGCTCATGTAGGTTTATGCCAGTGGTCATATGGAAAGATCATGTAGGCTTATGCCAGTGGTCATAGGGAAGGCTCAGGTAAGTTTATGCCAATGGTCATAGGGAAGGCTCAGGTAGATTTATGCCAGTGGTCATAGGGAAAGCTTATGTAGGTTTATGCCAGTGGTCATAGGGAAAGCTTATGTAGGTTTATGCCAGTGGTCATAGGGAAAGCTCATGTAGGTTTATGCCAGTGGTCATAGGGAAAGCTCATGTAGTTTTATGCCAGTGGTCATAGGGAAAGCTCATGTAGTTTTATGCCAGTGGTCATAGGGAAAGCTCATGTAGTTTTATGCCAGTGGTCATAGGGAAAGCTCATGTAGGTTTATGCCAGTGGTCATAGGGAAAGCTCATGTAGTTTTATGCCAGTGGTCATAGGGAAGGCTCAGGTAACTTTATGCCAATGGTCATAGGGAAGGCTCAGGTAGGTTTATGCCAGTGGTCATAGGTAGGGCTCATGTAGGTTTATGCCAGTGGTCATAGGAAAAACTCATGTAGGTTTATGCCAGTGGTCATAGGGAAAGCTCATGTAGGTTTATGCCAGTGGTCATAGGGAAAGCTTATGTAGGTTTATGCCAGTGGTCATAGGGAAGGCTCATGTAGGTTTATGCCAGTGGTCATAGGGAAAGCTCATGTAGGTTTATGCCAGTGGTCATAGGAAAAACTCATGTGGGTTTATGCCAGTGGTCATAGGAAAAACTCATGTAGGTTTATGCCAGTGGTCATAGGAAAGCTCATGTAGGTTTATGCCAGTGGTCGTAGGGAAAGCTCATGTAGATTTATGCCAGTGGTCATAGGGAAAGCTCATGTAGGTTTATGCCAGTGGTCATAGGGAAGGCTCATGTAGTTTTATGCCACTGGTCGTAGGGAAAGCTCATGTAGTTTTATGCCAGTGGTCATATGGAAAGATCATGTAGGCTTATGCCAGTGGTCATAGGGAAGGCTCAGGTAAGTTTATGCCAATGGTCATAAGGAAGGCTCAGGTAGGTTTATGGCAGTGGTCATAGGGAAAGCTTATGTAGGTTTATGCCAGTGATCATAGGGAAAGCTCATGTAGGTTTATGCCAGTGGTCATAGGGAAAGCTCATGTAGGTTTATGCCAGTGGTCATAGGGAAAGCTCATGTAGGTTTATGCCAGTGGTCATAGGGAAAGCTCATGTAGGTTTATGCCAGTGGTCATAGGGAAGGCTCAGGTAGGTTTATGCCAGTGGTCATAGGGAAGGCTCAGGTAGGTTTATGCCAGTGGTCATAGGGAAAGCTCATGTAGGTTTATGAACACTAGTCTACAGCACAGTGTGCTAACAGTAGTCAGACATACTTCTGTGACCCTAACTGACCCGTTATTGAATTCACTGCTCACCAAAGCCTTTCAGGCCAACACTGATGTCATCCCAGCGATATGAAAGATCCCGTTTAGTTCGGCGTGGGAGGGTTTTGAATGAGGGGAATCTGGAAGACGACACGCTGCTATAACTATGCGTGGCTGGAAGACGTGGATCAACCCAGATCAAGCTAAAGCCCCAATCCAGAGATCACTCAGAGGTCCGGCGCACGGACAAATCCGCTCAATCTCACTTATATTGCTTTTGTGCTCAGGAGGCTTATCCTTCACTGCTAACAGCTGCACTGCTCGGGCCAGCCCCGGAGCGTCGTCCTCCTGGAGAATCACAGGGAGAATGAAACATGCTCGTCTCTCCGTGTTTGCTGTATCCTCAGTGACCTCAGTGGGCAAGTTTTCCAAGACCCCTGAAGAAAGGCGAGACAGGAGAGGTAGCTTGCCTGGTGCTTGTCTTGCGCTACATGGTCATGCTCTGTGCTCTTCAAGGTGGAGACTGAACTACAAAGGAGCCTCCTGATAAGATAGTGGGACAGACGGAGTCTGCAAAGCATCAGCATCCACGCAAACAGAGGAGATGCGCGGGGGTGGGGATGAGTAGCAGCCTCTGTGTCCTCTTGGAAGTGGTGTGACGAGGTGGGACTCCAGGGTGCTCGGAGTATTTTGATCACTAACAGTGCTATGATCTGTCTCAGTGCAGCGAGCTGATAAAGAGCGAGGGATTTGCAGCTTTGCTGATTGATTACTACTGTCTGGAGCAATAGAAACTATTGATTTGCTATAGAAACTTGATGGCACTCGATGGTCGCAATCTAAGTAGGAATGGAAAGAGCAAAGTAGGTGAAATGGTGTATACCAGGAGTGTCTTTATACATCTGTCCGTGCAGGATGTCCCCATATACCCTGACAATCGCTATATATCCGTAATGTCTTAATGTTCCCTAGATATCTGTGTATATCCTGATGTCTCCATGTGCCCAGAATGCCTTTATACACCCAGGATGTGCCTATACACTCAGTGTCCCTATATAACCTGGACTGTCTCTATATACCCAGAGTGTCTCTACGTACCTGAACTGTCTCTATATGCTCTGAATGTCTCTATACACCTGGACTGTCTCTATACACTCTGAATGTCTCTATACACCTGGATTGTCTCTATACACCTGGACTGTCTCTGTACACTCTGAATGTCTCTATACACCTGGACTATCTCTATACGTTCTGAATGTCTCTATACACCTGGACTGTCTCTATACACTCTGAATGTCTCTATACACCTGGATTGTCTCTATACACCTGGACTGTCTCTGTACACTCTGAATGTCTCTATACACCTGGACTATCTCTATACGTTCTGAATGTCTCTATACACCTGGATTGTCTCTATACACTCTGAATGTCTCTATACACCTGGACTGTCTCTGTACGTTCTGAATGTCTCTATACACCTGGACTGTCTCTATACACTCTGAATGTCTCTATACACCTGAACTGTCTCTGTACACTCTGAATGTCTCTATACACCTGGACTGTCTCTATACACTCTGAATGTCTCTATACACCTGGACTGTCTCTATACAATCTGAATGTCTCTATACACCTGGACTGTCTCTATACGCTCTGAATGTCTCTATACACCTGGATTGTCTCTATACACTCTGAATGTCTCTATACACCTGGACTGTCTTTATACACTCTGAATGTCTTTATACACCTGGACTGTCTCTATACAGTCTGAATGTCTCTATACACCTGGATTGTCTCTATACACTCTGGATGTCTCTATACACCTGGACTATCTCTATACGCTCTAAATGTCTCTATACACCTGGATTGTCTCTATACACTCTGAATGTCTCTATACACCTGGACTGTCTCTATACGTTCTGAATGTCTCTATACACCTGGACTGTCTCTATACACTCTGAATGTCTCTATACACCTGGACTGTCTCTATACACTCTGAATGTCTCTATACACCTGGATTGTCTCTATACACTCTGAATGTCTCTATACACCTGGACTGTCTCTATACACTCTGAATGTCTCTATACACCTGGACTGTCTCTATACAATCTGAATGTCCCTATACACCTGGATTGTCTCTATACACTCTGAATGTCTCTATACACCTGGATTGTCTCTATACACTCTGAATGTCTCTATACACCTGGACTGTCTCTATACAATCTGAA
>JAMWET010003551.1:45000-52500 GCA_024036415.1 Prochilodus magdalenae | reverse complement strand
ATAATACAGTAGTAAACTTGTAATATTCGGTATTTGGCAGTAATAAACACATTTAGTTTGTTGTTATGCAGTAATAAACACATGATGTTATTACACAGTAATAAACTCACTTTTGTTATTACGGTTAATTCATAAAGCTCGTTATTATACAGTAATAAACTCATAATGTTCTATGCAGTAAATTCATACTGTTATTAAAAAGTAGTAGACTTGTAATATTCGTTTTTAGGCAGTAATAACCGCATTTAGTTTGTTGTTATACAGTAATAAACTCATTATGTTATTACACAGTAATAAACTTGTGTTTGTTATTACAGTAAATTCATAATGTTCGTTATTATACAGTAATAAACACATTTAGTTCGTTATTATACAGTAAACTCAATGTTAATATTATACTTTAACAAACTTTAATAAATATATGGTAAATTGTATTATATATATGTAATCTATTGAACTCATATTTGTTATTATGGTGTTATAGCTATGTTATTACAGTGCACACGTTCACAGAGAGCTCGTTATAGCACCTCCGTGTTCCTCATTCTTTACTATTAGGCAAGAGTTTCCACTGTGTACCGGCTTCACTTTAATTTACCAGGGAACTGGACCATGTACTGGCTGTAGGCCAGCGTTCCCCCTCCTGATCCTGTACTGAACTCCCAGATAGGGATTAGAATTTTCCCAGGAATGTAAATGGATCTGATGGATTTTCCCAGGAAAGGATAAAGTACACTTACACATGGTGAGCTGAATAAGTGCCGTCCTGACTATACCATGAACCTGGGCCAGCGTAGACGGAAGCAGGGCGGAGGCAGTAACTCCCACCCAGCCTGGCATATAGCATACAGCTCATATCCCAAGTGGTTGCTGTAGGGTTGCTAGGACATAGCTATGGTGTCCCATGTGGTTGCTATAGTGTTGCTAGGACATTGCTATGGTATCCCATGTGGTTGCTGTAGTGTTGCGAGGACATAGCTATGGTGTCCCATGTGGTTGCTATAGTGTTGCTAGGACATTGCTATGGTGTCCCATGTGGTTGCTGTAAGGTTGCTAGGACATTGCTATTGTATACCATGTGGTTGCTATAGTGTTGCTAGGACATTGCTATAATATCCCAGGTGGTTGCTATAGTGTTGCTAAGCCAGAGCTATGGTGTCCCATGTGGTTGCTGTAGTGTTGCTAGGACATTGCTATTGTATACCATGTGGTTGCTATAGTGTTGCTAGGACATTGCTATGGTGTCCCATGTGGTTGCTGTAAGGTTGCTAGTACATTGCTATGATATCGCATGTGGTTGCTGTAGTGTTGCTAGGACATTGCTATGGTATCCCAGGTGGTTGCTGTAGTGTTGCGAGGACATTGCTATGGTATACCATGTGGTTGCTATAGTGTTGCTAGGACATTGCTATAATATCCCAGGTGGTTGCTATAGTGTTATGGTGTCCGTATGCCAAGCCACCTTGATTATGATGGGATGGAAGGTTGTTTACCAATGGTGGTGAAATGCTAACCTGAGTTTATTAGAGATAAAAGTATGTCATGTGATTTTTCAAACCCTGTATTAGTTATTTATTAGACATTTATTAATTTATTTATTAATGGGTTGCAGCCTAGGCTCTGCTGTGCTGCTCTGTTATGATGGTATGGAGCTTTGGCATGTCATTCAGACCAGCAGGGTCCTAAAAGGGAAGACCAGAGCTGGGCTAAGCTCACCTCCTGACCCGGTAGATGCTGGAGGTTCTGTAGAAACCCTCCTCCGCCGTTCATCGCCGCCTCACTGCAGTAACAGTGTGCTCTCCAGAGTGCAGTTTAGCCCGCTCCGCTGTAAGCAGAGATGACTGTAATGGTTCTCATTAGTGGTATAAAAGCCATCTCCATCTTTACACCCCTACAGTCTGAGAACAATTAGCCCACACGTTTCCTCCCAGCGTTCCCTTACTGAGCAGAAAGAAGCCCCGGTCCGTGGTGTGAAGACCTCAACCAGATCAAGGGCTTTGTGTGCAAAGCGCCCCAGATTAGGAGGCGGCCCCGGGGGGCCCTGCTGCGTCCGTATTTCAGGGTGAAGGCAGAGCACCTTGATGGGAGCCAGTAAGACGCAGGCCTTGTTTTGGTGTTGCTGTGATGCGTTTAAGAATGAAGATACTTCATCATTACTCATATGGTGTCCATGTGTAGATAAGAGCCTTCCTGTTTCCTCAGTCCGCGCAGCTCTCTGGGGGAGGTCTGAGTGCTGGTTCCGTTTGGAAGGCTGCCCCTTGTGTACACAGCGCTGTGCAAAAGTCAGAGACCCTTCGTTCAGTCCGTTTCCAGACAGTATAAGCCGGTTAGAACCGGATTCGTCCACTCTTTACCTGCACTGGAGCTTCCGAGACCCGATTTCAGCTCCTCAAAGAGTCACGCCTCCAAGGTCCAGTGGGTTAGCACTGTATCTGATCGTTTACACAGGCAGTGTAGTGTTAGGAGTCTAGCCCAAGGATCCTCATTGGTAGTGTTGGGTGCTTGCCCTGGTAGGGAACTGAACCCCAGTCTACAGCATGGAAGGCACTACATTCGGTGGTGTTGAGGTTCCCGACTCCGGGGTAGTCAGTCCATGGACCTGAGAACACCAGCAGCTCCCTTGTTGGATGTGTCTGTGTCTCCTTTCCTCAGTGAGGAGATTGTTGAACAGCTACACCTTCTTTCAGACCTCCGTAGTGTGGAGGTGACCTCTCACAGTGGAAGAAGGATGGACAGGAACACCTGTGGAGGTTCTCAGATCTGAGACAGGACCGGAGTTTGATGAGGAAGGTGCCGTTTGTCTGAAAGGGGACAGTATTGGTTGGTGGGTCCAGATTCCAGAACATCTCCTAAAAAAAAATTGGGTTGGGAATTCCATCGGGAATGAAGCAGACGGTGATAATGACATAGCGCTACATAAACATTCATAAACACTCATTCCAGTTTGGGAAAAAACTGTGGTGGGTTTTCCATCCATCGTTTTTGGGAATTTTATGGATGCACCAAACAACAAATGGATGGAAGCCTGGAATTTCGGAAAAGCAAAGACACCAAAATATTACACAGAGGGCCAAAGCTGTTCACGCACGCCAATCATACAACCCACAACCCACCAGTGGTCATCTTGTACAGGCCATTGGAGATTACCTTACCAATGGGCGCAGGTGACTGGGCATGACCAGCCCTTGGATGATCCGATCACGGAGCACAGCATCCTGAAGGTTGCCTTCCACTGCCTCCAAAGCCCATTCCATAGCTCCTTTGAACAGTGTCTCCGGGAACTGTCCAGAGTGTTAGCGTTCCCAAACGCATGGGGGTCATTGTTGGGGTGGTCTAGAGATTTCAGCCCCCTTTCGGAGCCACTGCTAGACCTGCCCACTCCGTTCGATGCAGCCCCATCCAGCAGGGGTCTTCAAATCCGGAGCTCACCTGGAATAACATGGCATAAACATGATTCTTGGAATAGACCGTTAGGGCTAGCTTATGTGTGTGTCACAGGTGACCCTCCTCTCTCTCCTCCACCCACCATCCCCGTGGCCCTTGAGGGTCTAGACATCATTGTGCTGTCTCAGTCAATGAGGCTCTAATCAGCTGTCACAATGAGAGAGGAAGTGTCTGTGTCCACAGTCAAACAGATAAGCCACAGCCAGCTCTGATAACAGCAGCCAGCGCTGAGCCGGCATATGTCCACACATCTGTGGGACAGAGCTCAGCTTGAATCCGGCCTGGGCTCTGTGCTTCATGTCATGTCCCCCAGCAGAACCCGTTCCAGGGCAGGCTCTCAGAAACGTGCACCAGGCCTTACTCAGCATGTCGAACAGTAGTCACCGAAAACTCCACCAGAGGGACATAGAGGGTCCCGTCCCAGGGGGTCACAACATTGTCCTGCTTAGGCTGTCCCACCACATCATTTCCATGTGACGGTGGTTACAGCAAAGCAGTGGTGGTGAAGGTAACCAGACGTCCCCTCTAAAAGCTCCCTCCCAGAAAGTTCCTACATGAGGTGGTTCTGAATACGCTGCCTGATGTCTGAGACGCTGTTTATGATAGTGTGGAGAAGATCTCAGCCTTAAACTCCATTCATGGTGGAGGAATACATGCTGCAGGGCGCTGTGAGGTCAGATATTCCCCCAAAGGAACTTAGTATTTCCAGGTTTTCCAGATTTTCATCACCAATATTCCATACACATTCCGTTCACTGGTGGGTTAGATAGTCCGTAAAGTGTCTATATGTGTGTTCTAGACATGAAGAACCCTGGTTCCCATCACCACCACTGTAACCATCTCACCCCAAACCCATTCTCAGTCTCTGGTTTACACCTCAAACACTGAAATAGGTTTTGAGTTTTGGAAAGCTAGTGGAATTCCTCCTGAACCGCTTCCCGTAACCCTCCCTCCCTGCTTCCCGGCAATGCTAGTCACCAGCAAAACCAGCATGTGTTGGGTTCTGGAGAGTGATCAGCTAAACCATCGCCAGTCCGGCACTTAAAGGGGTCCCGGTTTCTGAGAAAAGCGTTTTTTCGCCATGTCCTTTTGCGTGTGCCTGTCTCTTCAGGGTCCTTAACTCAACTGGAACAGGACACCTGACTGCTGGACATACTGTATGATCAAAGTTTAGGCCTCGGCTAATCTAGTCCAGGTGTATCGATAACAGAGTCATCAAGGCTATTAGCGATTAACTAGCAGTTAGCATGAACATGAGGACTGGTAGAGCACGGCTAACAGCTTTAGCTAAACCGCAGCTAGGTCAGCTAACTGACCAGAGGAGCAAGATTTGGATGGTGGGGTTAATCCATCACTTGTTAGCAACATTAGCCTCATTCGCTAAGGTTAAAGCTAAAAAGCTAACGTGCTATAGCTATAACATCAGACTCCAAGCATGTCTTGTCTAATGGACTAAATTTGATGCAAGGCGTGAACCGTGTACCGTTTCTTGCGGGAGAATGTTGGTGAGCGAATTGTTAGCATGCTAACATGCAGGGCATGGGTGGGTGAAGAGGTTAGCTTTGATGTCACTGTTTGAAAGCCAGTGTTGGCACATCAAAGGAGGCTGTGTCACAGGTGAAGGAACTGAGGGGACAAAAGTGCTAAGCCTTGCGGGCTGACGCTACAACAGCGTGGACAGGAACAGAGACAGCGCTAATGCTACTGTCCTCGGGCTAGACATGGGGTTAGCAACCGGAGACGCTGAGGCAGCGTTGAAAGGCATGTGCTGCGTTTGAAAAGGACTCCTCTCAGGGTCTCCTGGGATTGTGACAGCACACCTGGATGAACTTGATAATTAGCTGATGGGCTGATTGAGGTGGATCTAGAGGACCCAGCCCTCTGCTTCCAGGGCACTGATGTTTCTTTTAAACGAGCTCTATGTGATCTGTAGGATCCACGATCCTCTGCAGTCGGAGAGGTGGCTAATTAACAACGTTCAACAGAGCACCAAAAAATTCCAGAGCTACGGAAAAGGTCCGGTCACCTTTCAGCCTTACCTGACTGCATGGAATGGCTAAGCACAGCAAGATTCCCAAATGGTGCCTGATTTTCCTGACTGTGTAATATGGAAAAGTGAGGCCAGCTGGAGTCTTTGGATTAGCCAAAAACAGCCGTGTGCCATTCCACACAATTCCATAGAATTCCGGAGATTAGAGCTTGTCTTTATCTGGACTTGTGTAGAGTCCGGTTTATTCCTCAGGGATCTGAGAGCGTGTAGCCTGCTGGAAGTTGCCTGGTGTTCGGTTGGAGCCTCAAGCGCAGCGTTTGGTGGAATTCGGCGTCAGACCCCACAACCGCAGACAACCACAGATTTACAGGGATTCCAGTGCAAAACTGTCCCACGTGCCTGCACCAGCGGGGCCTGCTGGGTAATTTCACAGTGGGCAGGAGCGCGGTGCCTTCAGAACAAACCGCCCCGATGCTTAAATGTGGTTTAGTCCTTCTAATGGTTCCTGATGTTGAAGCCAGTGTTCAGCATTATGACAATGAGTCTCAGTACCTGCTCCCTGGTCCTACACAGGCAGCACATTCATCAAAGGGGATTTATAGGGTACTTAGTCTGGGTTTCGGGGTTTCGGGGTTTAGGGTGGATGAAACACAGCCGTTTTCAGATTGGCCCCCTGTGTGTGGTTGCGGGTGGGCGGTCAGGTTTTTGTCAGTTTATAAAATCTGCTTTAGGGTGGATATAAAGAACCCAGGGTTTGGCAGATTTGGGTGCATAATGAAGACTTCAGATGTAAGAGGGTGGATGGGTAAAATAGGGACACAGGGTGGATGTAGGGTGTTTAGCATGGGTACAAAGGGCTTTAAGGCTGGGTGTAGGGTGTAAAAGGCGTTAAGGCTGGGTGTAGAGTGTAAAGGGCTTTAAGGCTGGGTGTAGTGTGTAAAGGGCTTTAAGGCTGGGTGTAGGGTGTAAAGGGCTTTAAGGCTGGGTGTAGGGTGTAAAGGGCTTTAAGGCTGGGTGTAGAGTGTAAAGGGCTTTAAGGCTGGGTGTAGGGTGTAAAGGGCTTTAAGGCTGGGTGTAGTGTGTAAAGGGCTTTAAGGCTGGGTGTAGGGTATAAAGGGCTTTAAGGCTGGGTGTAGAGTGTAAAGGGCTTTAAGGCTGGGTGTAGGGTGTAAAGGGCTTTAAGGCTGGGTGTAGGGTATAAAGGGCTTTAAGGCTGGGTGTAGAGTATAAAGGGCTTTAAGGCTGGGTGTAGAGTGTAAAGGGCTTTAAGGCTGGGTGTAGGGTGTAAAGGGCTTTAAGGCTGGGTGTAGGGTGTAAAGGGCTTTAAGGCCGGGTGTAGTGTGTAAAGGGCTTTAAGGCTGGGTGTAGGGTGTAAAGGGCTTTAAGGCTGGGTGTACGGTGTAAAGGGGTTTAAGGCTGGGTGTAGGGTGTAAAGGGCTTTAAGGCTGGGTGTAGTGTGTAAAGGGCGTTAAGGCTGAGTGTAGGATGTAAAGGGCATTAAGGCTGGGTGTAGGGTGTAAAGGGCTTTAAGGCTGGGTGTAGAGTGTAAAGGGCTTTAAGGCTGGGTGTAGGGTGTAAAGGGCGTTAAGGCTGGGTGTAGGGTGTAAAGGGCTTTAAGGCTGAGTGTAGGATGTAAAGGGCGTTAAGGCTGGGTGTAGGGTGTAAAGGACGTTAAGGCTGGGTGTAGGGTGTAAAGGGCTTTAAGGCTGGGTGTAGGGTGTAAAGGGCTTTAAGGCTGGGTGTAGGGTGTAAAGGGCTTTAAGGCCGGGTGTAGTGTGTAAAGGGCTTTAAGGCTGGGTGTAGGGTGTAAAAGGCGTTAAGGCTGGGTGTAGGGTGTAAAGGGCTTTAAGGCTGGGTGTAGGGTGTAAAGGGTTTTAAGGCTGGGTGTAGGATGTAAAGGGCATTAAGGCTGGGTGTAGGGTGTAAAGGGCTTTAAGGCTGGGTGTAGAGTGTAAAGGGCTTTAAGGCTGGGTGTAGGGTGTAAAGGGCGTTAAGGCTGGGTGTAGGGTGTAAAGGGCTTTAAGGCTGGGTGTAGGGTGTAAAGGGCTTTAAGGCTGGGTGTAGGG
>JAMWET010003551.1:35000-40000 GCA_024036415.1 Prochilodus magdalenae | reverse complement strand
ATAGAGTGTTTATAGTATATAGTGTTTATAGTATATAGAGTGTTTATAGTATATAGTGTTTATAGTATAAAGCATGTTTACTGTAGTATAAACTATTAATTCTGATTACTAGCAGTATTAATAATTTGTGTGTGTGTGTGTGTGTGTGTGTGTGTGTGTGTGTGTGTGTGTCTTCCTGTTCCAGAGGGTATACGGGATGAACTGCCGACTGAAGGAGCGCATCCAGGAGAACGGCTACAACACCTACTCCTCTGCGCGCTGGAGGAACAACCGGAAGTCCATGTTCGTGGGGCTGACCGCTAACGGCCAGGCAATGCAGGCCAAGAACACGAACAAGAAGAACACAGCCACGCACTTCCTGCCCATGCTGGTCTGAGTGGACGCACCCAACAGCATGATGGGACGGCGAGGAGACTCGAATAAAGCTGATGCATGGCACAAACACTGCTTCCTGCTATTGGCTGGCACTTCCTGCGGACAGCTCTGTGTCTGTGTGTGTGTGTGTGTGTGATGTACTGAGACATGATCAGCTCATTTTACCAGATCAGCCTGGTGGACAGGAGCCACGGTGCAGAGATATGGCTTAATATAGAATGTGCTCCGCCCAACCAGAGTCCACCAGCAAAGGCTGGCCTGCTGCCCCATTCAGGACTGGAGCTACACGGCTAACAAGCTAACAGGTAATGGGATCTGCAATGAAGAAGTGGTTTCACACGTGGAACTGAGCTGGAATGGAGTCTTGAAGCCTGGATCTCATCACGGTATGAGCTCCCATCACTTGCTAGCTACATTAGCGCCAGTGCCAAGGCTGAAGAGGCGATGAAACCTTCATGTGTGAATAGCAGCGTTCATCCCGGCACTCACAGGCTAATGTCATTCTAAAGGGCCGAGCATTCCACTAATGAACGATGGAGGGGCATCTCTGGAGGACGCTGTGCGCTCTGAGCGCCTCTCTGAGGCCTGCTTCCACTAAACGAACTGAGGCTGAGATAGGGCCTGAACATCTCTGGAGGACGCTGTCAGTGCATGCTCTGAGCCTGGAATCAGTGCTGGAGGCCTGGAATCAGTGCACGGATTAACGGAAACCAGGTTGCCTGGAAACTGGATCCTGAAATCAGAGCACGGAACTGGATTCTGGAATCAGAGCAAGGAATTAGATCCTTGAATAAGTGCATGGAGCTGGATCCTGGAACTACAGCATGAAACTAGATCCTGCAATCAGAGCACAGAACTGGATCCTGGAATCAGTGCATGGAACTGGATCCTGGAATCAGTGCATGGAACTGGATCCTGGAATCAGTGCACGGAACTGGATCCTGGAATCAGAGCAAGGAATTAGATCCTTGAATAAGTGCATGGAGCTGGATCCTGGAACTACAGCATGAAACTAGATCCTGCAATCAGAGCACAGAACTGGATCCTGGAATCAACGCATGAAGCTGGAATCAAAGAATGGATCTTGATCCTGGAATCAGAGCATATAACTGGATCCTGGAATCAGTGCATGGAACTGGATCCTGGAAACAGAGCATGTAACTGGATCCTGGAATGGAAACACGAAACTGGATCCTGAAAGCAAAGCTTGGACCTGGGATTTTTTTTTTACTAGAGCCCGGAAGTGAAGGTTGGAGGGGGAGCTGAATCCTGGGTAGGGGGATGTGGACTGTGGTTTTGGGGTCGGTTGAAGACGCGAGGGTCCGCGGGATGGGGGGGCGGGGTTTGTAAACATGGCTCTTTTCCGCTTCCGGAGGAATTATTTATTTGTACTATTTAAAGCGAAATAATGGCGTGTATGAAATCTGAGCAGCTTTTCTGGACTTTGTATCAAATAAAGGATATTTTTCTCACTCGGTAGAGAGTCACCGCCTGTCCTCTGTCCCTGTCTCTCCGCTGTCCCGCCATTCCCTACGACCGGGAACGATACGGACTCCCTGCTCAGCTTTCACTTATCTGGGCAGCAGTAGTGAACATGATGGGGATAAAACCGAACCCCTGAACTTCTCCTCCTAGTGGTCATTTCTTATTGGAATTTCCCATTCCACCTTAAATGGTGCAGCTTTTGATGATGATAAGCATTGTAAGACTGTAACCGGTTAAGGTGGACTGGAGAGTTGGAATAAGAATGTGGAATAGGAGGTTAACTCCGGCTTCGCATTGTAGAGGGCCTGTCAACAAAGTCCCGCCCTTCAGGAGGAAGAGCCAAGCGGGTTGCTGGTTGTGGCGTGAGCGGATACGGGTCAAGTATCCCCAAGCCACGTAACCAGAACAAGCCGTTATTGATCCAAACACTACAGGCTATTTGTGAGGTTCTGGTCCAATTGGATCAGTGATTCCCAGTCTGTGTTTGAAACACATCTGGACTTCAGTCTGGAGGAGTCTGGCCAGTCTAGAGAAGTGACCAGACCTTCCTCGTTTCCCACCAATTAGCACTGATGCAGCATTCACCTCATTACACACACACACACAGGCCTTCATGTGTGGCCACACACACACCCACACCCCCACACACACAGAAATATTTTCCATTCTGTTCCCGATCCTTATTACTGTAGATCTCTCTCTGCTTCAGCTGAAACATTCCTCCGCTTCCTACTGCACGCACATTTACGGGAACACACACAAATGGAAAAACTCACAGGCCGCTAAGCGCACACGGCTAAACAGGCCGCTATCTGTTATCTGCTGTTTGTCTGCTCCGCAGCGCATTTACCAGCAGCTTTGGGGTCACGGTGGAAAAAGCTGAACTCTGGAGGCTAATGACGGACCCCAAACCACTTCCGATTAGGAGTTTACTGCAGGTTTCTAACAGCAGAAAGCCGCATGCTACAAACACAGCACTCTCTGCACAGCTATGCGGAACTATCACGTCTCAGGACTGTGTGTGGTTCGCTGTATGAGGTTGGCTCAGGTTCATCAGTGATTACACATAGCAAAGCCCCACTCAACACTACAGCTGTGAACGCATTCCAACACCATAGCCCAGCCTCTCGATCTGGCGTACAGGTTTTGTAAAATCCACCTTCATTTTCTTTCCTATAGTAATGAATGAGCAGAAGAGTGAACAGCTGGAGCAGATGTGCGGGAGGAGTACTGTCCAGACGGTGCGGTCACTCTTGGGTTTATTTGTTCACAGACCTGATTGTATACAAACATAACAGACTGCCACCAGGTGGCGCCAATGCACTGATCATTCTCTACCAAGGAGACTAAACCAGTCACCCGATTCAGGGCTTCAAGTCAATCAATCAATCAGTAGTGATCTATAGTGATCTAGTGACCCCAACAGAGTGCCTGGGATGAGCGGGGGCATGCAGCCCCCCTTGGCAAAGTCAGGTGAACTCACATGCCACAGGCGCACCAACCCCAGCAGACCAACACAGGGGCTCTGTTCTACCTCTAATTAGACTGAGCACTGTGTCCTCCTCCAGAGTGATCCGGTTTGGATACCTGTTTGCTACAGCGCCACCTTGTGGGGGAAGCTGCTAAACGATCACTCCCCCTTCGATCTATGAGGTAAGCTAGGGCATCCTGGACCCGCTCCCAGGACCTGACGTAGTTCGCTCCATGTTTTTCTGAAGAACATGAGAAAAACGTTTTATGCTTTAACACACTTGGTTAAGCAGTGGCACCATCCACCCATCCTGTACTTCTGTTTCTACACCTCTGAGTGTAACTGTGGGTGTAGTGATTGTAGTGGGGTGTGTGTTCATCAGAATGAGCCTCAGAAAGTTAAATATACAGGTCTGAAGATAAATAAAAGATGAACTCGCTTTAGAGGATCAGTTTTAGAGTGAACTAGCCGAGGGGAGCTAACAGCTAGGCTAACCGTATTTCAGGTGAACTGAGCAGCGTTAGCAGCAGCTAGCTCTAAACAGTGGATACAGTAATAACAGCTCTGAGGTAAATGTGGGTGTAGTGGTTGTAGTGGTGTGTGTTCATCAGAATGAGCTTCAGAAAGTTAAATATACAGGTCTGAAGATTAATAAAAGATAAACTCGCTTTAGAGGATCAGTTTTAGAGTGAACTAGCCGAGGGGAGCTAACAGCTAGGCTAACCGTATTTCAGGTGAACTGAGCAGCGTTAGCAGCAGCTAGCTTTAAACAGTGGATACAGTAATAACAGCTCTGAGGTAAATGTGGGTGTAGTGATTGTAGTGGGGTGTGTTTTCATCAGAATGAGCCTCAGAAAGTTAAATATACAGGTCTGAAGATTAATAAAAAATTAACTCGCTTTAGAGGATTAGTTTTAGAGTGAAGTAGCCGAGGGGAGCTAACCGCTAGGCTAAACGCATCTCAGGTGAACTGAGCAGCGTTAGCAGCAGCTAGCTCTAAACAGTGGATACAGCAATAACAGCTCTGAGGTAAATGTGGGTGTAGTGATTGTAGTGGAGTGTGTGTTCATCAGAATGAGCCTCAGAAAGTTAAACATACAGGTCTGAAGATTAATAAAAGATGAACTCGCTTTAGAGGATCAGTTTTAGAGTGAAATAGCCGAGGGGAGCTAACCGCTAGGCTAACCGTATCTCAGGTGAACTGAGCAGTGTTAGCAGCAGCTAGCTCTAAACAGTGGATACAGTAATAACAGCTCTGAGGTAAATGTGAGGTAACTGGTCATGTGACTGTATTAGTATACTATACTGTAGGTCAGAACTGGTTACTGTACTGTATACCGCACACAGCGGGGCGTATACAGTGTGCAGTACATACTACTGTAGTATCAGTGTGCGGTATAGTGTTGTACATAATGTATCTTATTATATAATCAATATAATGACATGCATAGAAAATCATAAAAATAACAATCAGTATATTTAAAATTTAAGATTATTAAAACAATTCTTAAAGATGTGATTAATTAGACCAAAAACCGTTTTAGAATTATATTATCTGCAGCTAATTTATTATTATAAATCACAGTTTACCACTGCCAACTAATAATTAAAAAAACTTGTGCATTAATCGGGTTATAATATAATTTATTATATATTTATTTATTTTATA
>JAMWET010003551.1:27500-30000 GCA_024036415.1 Prochilodus magdalenae | reverse complement strand
CACCTTATGAAGTACACGGACAGATGACACAGAGACGCATATTCTGATGTCAAGTGAGAATGAAAGGTTGTGTACTTTGATTTACAGAAAAGTGTGCACTTACTTGGTTAAACAAAATGTAAGGCAGGGGGCATAAATTTGGGCACTGTTGTTCCCATTTTATTGATTTCCAAACCTTTTTGAACTAATTCACTGGGAACTCAAATTTTTGGTTTGGTAAGTTTCAGTTGAACCTTGGACCTCCATACAACAGGTGACTACAGTCTGAGAAAAGGGTATTTTTTAAGGGGGGCAATTGGGTAAGTTTTTTCTCCTCTTTGCAATCTTCCCTCCTGAAGAGTTTTTTTGCAAGCATGGGAGTCCCCTTCCAAAAACAACTTTCAGATGGACCTGAAAAACAAATAGACTGTGCACGCGTCAATGGTTTTAGGGGGAAAAGGATACAGGAAAGCTCTCTCAGAGAATTTCAAGCTTTCAGTCCTCCACTGTGAGGAACATTGGTGAGAAAATGGCAGACCACAGGCACAGGTCAAGGTCAAGGCTGCGAAGTGGCAGAGAAAGTCAGAGCCAACCCCCATTACCAGCACCAAAAGACCTACAACAATGAATCTTGCCTTGGCTGCTGATGGAGTCACTGGCAACAATCGTTCAGGAAGGCTACTCGGCGCACTTTACACAAGGAGATGCTGTATGGGAGAGTGATGCAGAGGAAGCCTTTTCCTCCTCCACCCACATCCACAAACAGAGCCGCTTGAGGTATGGCTAAAGCACATTTGGACGAGCCAGCTTCATTTTGGAATAAGGTGCCTGTTGTGTATTTGGGCATAACAAGGGCCGTTATGCCCCATGGAGGAAAAAAGAAACACAGCACACTCCCCCACAAAAAACACCTGCTACCTTACAGTAAAAGTGGTGCTGGTTCCATCCATGCTGTGGGGCTTGTGTTGGGCCAGTACAGGACTGGAATCCTTGTTAATTGTTTGGGGGACGCAATGGATTCCAATCAATTCAGCAGATTTCTGGAAGAACCCAATGTCCCAGGGAATTCAGTGACAAAGCTGAAGCTTGCGCCGGGGGGGGGGGGGGCTGGATCTTCCAACAAGAACAAACACCGTAGAAAACCCACTCCTCAAAAGCTACTAATGCTTCATGCAGAGGAACAAGTAACAAAACGTTTCTGAATGGCCATCTCAGTCCCCAGAAAACCCTGAAAATATTAAAATTGAAAATCTTGTGGGGTCCCACTTAAAGGAGAGCTGTCCATGAGCTCGAAACCATCAACGGAAATGAAACCAGAGATGTTTTTTGGTAAAGAAGAAGGTGTAAAATACCTTACCTTCAGCCCACAAAATCCAGAAACTCCTCCATTAGAAGCTATAGGAAGCGTTTAGGAGGCTTGGTATTTTCTGAGAAAAGGAGGGATCTACTAAAAGGGTTTTGTTTTTTTTTTTTGGTTGCACCAAATTTTACGCACCTGCCTAATTTTGTTTTTAGACCATTATTGCAAAAAAAAAAACACTATTTCTGTTAAACTCATTTCAACCTTCAGTTCACTTCTTCCAAATATCGTGGGTGCTGTGGGTGGCCCCCCTATATCCATATAATTTTTAACACAATATTTTTTTTTTTTATCCAAACAATCAAAGCTTTACAAAGTAAAATCAGGAAAATTAACAACGCTGACCAAAAACCTCACAAACCCCACCTGGATGTAACTCCATGAATTACGCGCCCGTCATAGAACCAGCCTCCAATGTGGCCCTAACAGGGGGAACAGATGTGTAGAAATAACAGGGTTGAACAAGGAGCGGGTCAAAAATTTAAACAGAGTGGCAGGGTAGCAGAGTAATGGGGCGACAGGGAGCGGGTAGCTGAGTTGCGGGGTAACAGGGTGGTGGGGTAGCAGAGTAACGGGGTGACGGAGCAGGTAGCAGAGTTGCAGGGTAACAGGGTGGCAGGGTAGCAGAGTAATGGGGCGACAAGGAGCAGGTAGCAGAGTTGCAGGGTAACAGGGTGGCAGGGTAGCAGAGTAATGGGGCGACAAGGAGCAGGTAGCAGAGTCGTGGGGTAACAGGGTGGCAGGGTAGCAGAGTAATAGGGCGACAGGGAGCAGGTAGCAGAGTTGCGGGGTAACAGGGTGGCAGGGTAGCAGAGTAATAGGGCGACAGGGAGCAGGTAACAGAGTTGCAGGGTAACAGGGTGGCAGGGTAGCAGAGTAATGGGGCGACAGGGATCAGGTAGCAGAGTTGCGGGGTAGTAGGCTAACACCACATGGCTGCTTCTGTGTGGGGTTACTGTGAGATGGTTACTGAACGCTGAAACACTAAACGTTTCTCCCGGGAGTTCCGGTTTTGAACACTGCAGCTGAACGCGGGAGCCGAGGCGGTGCTCAGGGGCTGCACTGCGGCGCTGTCTTTATGAATTCTGATTATTAGAAAGTGCTGTATAGTGAAGGGTACTGTTCCCTGGAATGCCGGATCTTGATGCGTGGGTGTCTCTT
>JAMWET010003551.1:0-22500 GCA_024036415.1 Prochilodus magdalenae | reverse complement strand
CTTCAGCCGCATCTGTCCACACCTCACCCAGCCGGCGCTCAGCGCCATACTGAACGTAAGATACACGTACACCTCACCCAGCCGGCGTTCAGCACCATACTGAACACGTACACCTCACCCAGCCGGCGCTCAGCACCATACTGAACACATACACCTCACCCAGCCAGCATCCAGCACCATACTGAACACGTACACCTCACCCAGCCGGCGCTCAGCGCCATACTGAACGTAAGATACACGTACACCTCACCCCGTCAGCGTTCAGCACCATACTGAACACGTACACCTCACCCAGCCGGCGCTCAGCACCACACTGAACACGTACACCTCACCCAGCCGGCGCTCAGCGCCATACTGAACATAAGATACACGTACACCTCACCCAGTCAGCGTTCAGCACCATACTGAACACATACACCTCACCCAGCTGGCGCTCAGCACCATACTGAACACGTACACCTCACCCAGCCGGCCTTCAGCACCATACTAAACACATACACCTCACCCAGCCGGCGTTCAGCACCATACTGAACACATACACCTCACCCAGCCGGCGCTCAGCGCCATACTGAACGTAAGATACACGTACACCTCACCCAGCCGGCGTTCAGCACCATACTGAACACGTACACCTCACCCAGCCGGCCAACCCAGCGCTCAGGGCGCCCCCATACTGAACGTAAGATACACGTACACCTCACCCAGCCGGCGCTCAGCACCATACTGAACACGTACACCTCACCCAGCCGGCGCTCAGCGCCATACTGAACGTAAGATACACGTACACCCCACCCAGCCGGCGTTCAGCACCATACTGAACACGTACACCCCACCCAGCCGGCGTTCAGCACCATACTGAACACGTACACCTCACCCAGTCAGCGTTCAGCACCATACTGGACACGTACACCTCACCCAGTCAGCGTTCAGCACCATACTGGACACGTACACCTCACCCAGTTTCTGTTGATCAGAACTCTGAGCGTGCGGTCCTAAATACAGCTTGATCTCCTGTTCAGGTGCTGGATCCCAGTAAAGACGAGGATGAAAGTGGAGTGGTGGTGACTGACGAGAAGGAAGGAGAGCAGAGAAAGAAGCGTGCAGTGGAGGATAAGGAGGAGGAGGAGGATATGGATGAGGATAAGGAGGAGGATGGAGAACAGGAAGGAGAGGTGGGTGTGAACACAGCACAGACAGTAAAGTCCTCAGGGACTGCGTTCAGGACCTGCTCTACCACAGCGTGAGCTTTAACTGCCCGTCCAGCAGCGCTCCAGAGATCCCGAGACAGGGAGCTGGTATCCCGGGTTCTCCGGGGAATGCGGCTGGAGCGGAGGAGGACCGGACTGTGAGGCCAGCTGAGACGCCTATGTGGTGAAATGCTGAGTGTTGCTTTGTGACGCTCTGAGAATGTAAACAGAGCTGGGAGTGACTGAGCACCAGTGCCTCACTGCTCCACAGTGTTCTTGTTATGCTGTCCAGCTGGGCGTGTCCTGCAGCGCCGCCGTGTTAAGGCTCTACGGTACAGCTGAAGATGTCACCTCGCAGTTCCTCATGACTGTGATGGGCTGGAATGTCTATCTATGATCTCTGTTATCAGGGTGAAGAGGAATCTGACTCCTCAGACGATGATGATGATGATGAGGCGATGGAGGAAGAGCAGGAGGAGGTGGATCAGAATTTCCGTCTGGAGCTGATGAAGGTTCTGCAGGGACAGAACGCTCTGGTTGGTCTAGACTGAAGTCATTGCATCTCTCTCTCTCTCTCTCTCTCTCTCTCTCTCTCTCTCTCTCTCTCTCTCTCTCTCTCTCTTGCTCTTGCGTGCTCTCTCTCGCTCTCTCTGTCTCTCTCTCTGTCTGTCTCTCTCTCTCTGTCTCTCTCGCTCTTTCTGTCTCTCACTTTCTCTCGCTCTTTCTGTCTCTCACTTTCTCTCGCTCTTTCTGTCTCTTTCTCGTTTTCTCTCTCTCTCTCGCGCGTTTTCTCTCACTCGCTTTCTCTCTCTTGCTCTGTCTCTCTCGCTCTCTGTCTCTCGCTTTCTCTGTCTCGCTTTCTCTCGCTCTTTCTGTCTCTCTCGCTTTCTCTCGCTCTCTCTGTCTCTCTCGCTTTCTCTCGCTCTTGCTTTCTCTCGCTCTTTTTGTCTCTCGCTCTCTGTCTCTCTCGCTTTCTCTCTCTCGCGTTCTCTCTTGCTTTCTCTCACTCTCTCGCGTTCTCTCGCTCTTTCTGTCTCTAGCTTTCTCTCGCTCTCGCTTTTTCTCGCTCTCTCTCTCGCTCTCTCGCGCTTTCTCTCGCTCTCTGTCTCTTTCTCTCGCGCTCTGTCTCGCTTTCTCTCGTTCTTTTTGTCTCTCTCGCTCTCTCGCTTTCTCTCGCTCTCGCTTTCTCTCGCTTGCTCTCATGTGCTCTCGCTCTCTCTGTCTTTCTCTCTCTCGCACTCTCGCTTTCTTTCACTCTGTCTCGCTCTCTCTGTCGCGCTCTCTCTGTCTCTTTCTCTCTCTCGCACTCTCTCCCTTTCTCTCGCTCTCTCTGTTTTGCGCGCTCTCTCTCTCTCGTTCTCTCTCTCTACTGAAATGAGTCACGGTATAACATGCAGCCGCTCATTGCCTCATTAATTTTTGGGTGGGTGGTGAGGGATGCGGTCACTCTTTCCACTCCATTGTCACAGACCGAATTCCTAGAATATGCTGCTTCTGTGAGATGGGGAAAACCAAGCCATTTGGAAATATCACCTACCATCAAACTACAGCTGTTTAGCTCCGCCCACAAATATCAGACCGATGTGGAGTGTGGAGCCTATGAGCACAGCATGCTGAAGGTGATTTTAATTCATCCCTGTGCTCTCTGTTTCCCTCCCGGCTGGTCAGGCCACCGAAGCGGACGGCAGCGAGGAGGAGGACGAGATGGACGACGAAGCCATGATGAAGCTGGACAAAAACCTGTCTACTCTGTTTGGAGAGCAGAGGAAGAAGCTGCAGGCCAAAAAGGACGAGAAGGAGCGACTGCGCAGAGAGAAGACGCTAGTCCGGGACTTCAAGATCAAAGTGAGTCATGGTGGTCCGTAGAGTTTCAGCACCAGGCTGAGGTTCTCACCGGCCCGGTCTGAATCCACAGCGTCCGACACCAGGGCACCATGCTAGGTGGTGTAATCATCCATCGCTTGTAGGCTCCGTTAGCCTCGTAGCTCCAGTGCAAACCTGAGGCAGTGAACACCTATTGGGCCTAAGGCAGGATCGATAAGACCCCCGTGTTCTGTTTACGTGCAGGTGTTGGACCTGGTGGAGGTGTTCCTGACCAAGCAGGGTAACAGTGCTCTGGTTCTGGGGATGGTGGAACCTCTGCTCAGCGTGATCGAGAGCGGAATGAGCTCCGAGAGCGGTCAGCAGGAAGTGGACTTTCTGCGCAGAGCTGCAGACATCTTCAGGTCAGTGACGGGCTGGGCACCTGTTCTGGTTTTCAGAACCAGCACCAGGGGAAACACTCGCGGTATGAGCAGGGCGTGCCAGGGGGGTGATGGCACACCCCTGGATGGTTTCCCCCCGATCCCGGCTGGGTGTGACCGGTGTGTGCTCGTGTCTCTGGCAGGAACCAGCTGTGTCGTGGGAAACAGTACTGCAGAGACGTGGAGGGGCGAGAGGCGGAGCTTCACGAGATGCTGGAGCGCCTGATTGGTCGAGCGCAGAAGCTGCAGGAATCCTCGGTGGCGCTGTACTACTTCAGGTGAGGCGCTGCTGGGAGCTCGTGGTTCTAGAAGATGTTCTGTACTGTGTAGTCCACAGAACCCTGTAAGGTTCTCCGTGTTTGGATGTGTGTGGCTTATGTTGTGGTTTGTGTGTTTGGTTTGTTCTCAGTGCCGCCCTCTATGTGGTTAAGGTGTTAAGAGGTGTGATGAAGGAGGCGGACGCCGCTCACGCTCCTGCGGCCGAGGTAAAGCATGGTGCACTCACACTGCGGCGGCTTATCTAGGCTCAGTGTTGCATGCGGGTCATACTCTGTACTGCCAAAAGTATTCACCCCCCCATCTGAATCACTGAGTCCAGGTGTTCCAGTCACTTCCATAGCTACAGGTGTATAACACCCAGCACCTAGACCTGCAGACTGCTCCTACAGACGTTAGTGAGAGAATGGGTCGCTCTCAGGAGCTCAGTGAACTCCAGCGTGGTACCGTGATAGGATCCACCTGTGCTACAAGTCCAGTGGTGAAATTCCCTCCTACTAAATATTCCACAGTCCACTGTCAGTGGGATTAGAACACAGTGGGAGTGATGGGGAACGACAGCAGCTCAGACAGGAAGTGTTAGACCACGTACAATCACAGAGCAGGGTCAGCGGATGCTGAGGGTCATAGGTCACAGAGGTCACCAACTTTCTATCCATCACTACAGACCTCCAACCTTCATGTGTCCTTCAGATCAGCTCAGGAACAGTGTGTAGAGCTTCATGGAATGGGTTTCCATGGCGAGCAGCTGCATCCCAGCCTTACATCACCAAGCGCAGTGCAGAGCGTGGAACGCAGTGGTGTAAAGCTCCGCCCCTGGACTCTAGAGCAGTGGAGGCGTGTTCTCTGGAGTGACCAATCACGCTTCTCCGTCTGGCAGTCTGATGGACGAGTCTCTGTTTGACGGTACCAGGAGAACGGTACTTGTCTGACTGCACTGTGCCGAGTGTAGAGTTTGGTGGAGGGGGGATCATGGTGTGGGGGTGGTGTTCAGGAGTTAGGCTCCGCCCCTTAGTTCCAGTGAGAGGACCTCTTAATACTCTGGACCATTCCATGCTCCCAACTTTGTGGGGACAGTTTGGGGACGGCCCCTTCCTGTTCCAACATGACCGCACACCAGTGCACAGAGCAAGCTCCATAAAGACATGGATGAGCGAGTCTGGTGTGGAGGAACTGGACTGGCCTCCACCCGATAGAACACCTTTGGGATGGATTAGAGTGGAGACTGAGAGCCAGGCCTTCTTGTCCAACATCAGAGTCTGACCTCACAAAGGTGCTTCTGGAAGAATGGTCAGAAATTCCTAACCCTTGTGGAAGGAATTCCCAGAAGAGATGGAGCTGTTGTAGCTGTAAAGGGTGGAGCACCATATTAAACCCTATGGACTCTGTGTGTGAAGACAGAGGAGTGAATACGTTTGGCAGTGTAGTGTAAATGAGGTGTGGCAGTGTGTGGGAAGTGTTACTGTGTAATTGAGCCTGAGGTGTTCAGTCACCTGAACCCTGTGTATGCGATGGCTGCAGGTGAAGAACATGGGGAAGGCCGACGTTGAGAGAGTGACGCGCTGTTTCCGGGACGCCCTCTCGTCCTTTATGAGTCGGCGGAAAAGCCCTCTGACGGCAGACATGTTCATCGACCTCTTCAACAGATTCCCGGTGAGAACGCCGCACCCCTCACTCACATTAACACTCAGCAGCGCTCAGGAGGATGAGCTGATCCGTTAGTTCCTCATATCTCCGTTATAGCTAAAGCCTGGGCTTCCCAGTCCAGTACTGCTTGGGAAGACGTCTGGTTCCATTGACTTCCATTAGAGTTCAGTGAGGTGGGCCTCTCCTGTAACGTGATGAGAGGAACTGGATTAGTTCTGTCTGAGGAACAGAGAGTGATAACCACTGAGGCGTGAACCCAGAGTGTAGTATGAGTGATGAAAGGTCATGACCTTGTGGTCTAGCTTTTGAATTGACTGTGAGGTAGCGCCATGACTGAACCCGCTAGCAGACACTGAAGTCTTGACAATGACTGTGAGACGAGACGTCCCCACTTTTTCCAAGCTGGACTAGCGCAACCAGTAATGTCTCTGCACAGAGGATCGTAGAGGCCGTTTGTTAGACTGTGTGGTTAGTGGTTAGGTCTCGGAAACGACTGAGCAGGGTTGCCAGATTGGACAAGATCCCGTGCTGTAATAATCTCTATAATCTCACCTTTCCTTATTCTCACAGAGTATTCCGAAATTTCAGAGAGCAATCGACAGGCTGCTTGACCATGAGCTGGACGGTCTTTAGCATTGATCTGTTAGCATTATTAGCATTGATCTGTTAGCATTATTAGCATTGTTCTGTTAGCATTATTAGCATTGTTCTGTTAGCATTATTAGCATTGTTCTGTTAGCATTATTAGCATTGATCTGTTAGCATTATTAGCATTGATCTGTTAGCATTATTAGCATTGATCTGTTAGCATTATTAGCATTGTTCTGTTAGCATTATTAGCATTGTTCTGTTGACCTGAATCACCTGTGCTGTGATTTACAGGTGGTGTGCGTGAACCTGCTGGACACTACCGTGGAGAACATCACAGCCGGAGTGAGAGAACACCAGCAGGTACGTGTCTTAGACTCAAGTCTGAAGATGAGTCCACCTGTTCCCTGAGCCACTCGTACCCACTCGCTCACTTATTGTCCAGTCACAGCCTCTCAAGCCTGGACGCTTTGTGTTGGTCAGATTAGCTTCCCCTGCCGTGTCATGGTCTGGCAGGGGTTTACCAGACGCGCACCCCCGGTATTTAAATCAAGGTGTGAAGAGTGGTTTGTTCACTCGCACTGTTGTGTGCTGTGGTTTTGGGGAGA
Source organism: Prochilodus magdalenae (assembly GCA_024036415.1). Classification (NCBI taxonomy): domain Eukaryota; kingdom Metazoa; phylum Chordata; class Actinopteri; order Characiformes; family Prochilodontidae; genus Prochilodus; species Prochilodus magdalenae. Next base: position 15,951 of record JAMWET010003551.1, on the reverse strand, counting down.
CCACTGTGCTCTATTTCGAGACCCCAGGTTTCACTTTGACTCGTCACATACTAAAGGGTGTTTACTTACATTTACATTTAAGGCGTTTAGCAGGCGCTCTTATCCAGAGCGACCTACAGCCGCGCTCAGGGTTCCGTTGGAGAACGTTTCCCAGCTGGTACAGGAAGGGTAGAGTCTAGAACTCACCATGAGCCCAGACGCTGCCCGAACAGGGGGCCAGCGCTCAGACCTAGAGAGATCAGTACACAGACATGTATAAAGCAAAAGAGCACTACCTGGCAACCCCACCCAGCGCTCCGACCTGGAGAGAAGAAACGTAACTACAGTTCTGATGTTAGAGGGTGCGAACCGGGTTCTGACGTGCGGCCCTGTTTCACGAGCTCTCCTCTGAACCTGCACCCTGGGATTATTTATTATTGGAGTTATTAATATAAACTAGAGGCTGTCGTAATAAAACATGAATATTAATCCTGTGTGTGTGTACGTGTGTGTGTGTCTGTGTGTGTGTCTGTGTGTGTGTCTGTGTGTGTGTATGTGTGTGTGTCTGTGTGTGTGTGTGTGTGTGTATGTATGTATGTGTGTGTGTGTATGTCTGTGTGCGTGTGTGCGTGCGTGCGTGTGTGCGCGTGTGTGCGCGCCTGTGTGTGTGTGTGTGTGTGTGTGTCTGTGTGTGTGTGTGTGTGTGCGCCTGTGTGTGTGTGCGCCTGTGTGTGTGTGCGCCTGTGTGTGTGCGCGCCTGTGTGTGTATGTGTTTCTGTGTGTGTGCGTGTGTGCGTGTGTGTGCGTGTGTGTGCGTGTGTGTGCGTGTGTGTGCGTGTGTGCGTGTGTGCGTGTGTGTTTCAGAGCCAGGCGTGTGTTCTGGTACTGCGAGCTCTGCAGTCTAAAGACGTGAGGCAGTTGATGCCCTCAGCTCAGTGGACTCAGCTATGCCAGAAAACTACACAGCAGCTCACACAGGTAGGGTCCGGCATCAAACAGACCACTGGCCCATCAGCCGCACACTCACACAGTGTAGTCTGATCACCCTCATCGTTCTGATCCGGCTGAGAGAGATGAAGCCTGAGATTAGAGGACAGTGTGTCGGCCATGACACTCCCTCAGTCTTACCCTGTGTTCACACTAGCAGACGACACACAGAAGACCCCCCCCCCCCCCCGAAAGTAGCATAACTGGTCTGAGTCATTTTGCGCTGGATGATTCATCTCCACATAGACCTTCTCTCCACATAGACCTTCTCTCATGAGCCAGCAGCGCTGGATGATTCATCTCCACATAGACCTTCTCTCAGGAATCTCAGCCCTGTCAAAGCGGTGATGACACGCAACCGCCTGGAATTCCCTGCTCTGGTGTCGTGAACTAGAACAGAACAGACTTTCCCCTTGTCTTTCCAGTGTCTCCAGGCGGCCGAGCACAAGAACAAAGCTGTCCACGAGAAGACCGTGAAGGCCCTGGAGCTCTGCCACTACTTGATCAAAACCATTCACACTCAGGTACAGCAGCACCGCGTTACCCTTCACACCCAAACTGCCCGAAACCGCTGACCCGCCCACTCCACCTTACCCCCGCTACGCTGTACTCTCCCATAAAGCTGAATGTGTGTCCTGTCTGTTCTGAGCAGAAGCTGGAGGTGAATCTGGACACTCTCCGGGATGCCCTCAGGTCCAGGAACGCTGACGGGAGCCTCCAGAAGGCTGGGCAGCTGGAGGATACGTACTGGGGCGTCATGAAGCTCTTCGGCCTTCAGTGAGTTTTATATACAGTGGGCGTATATAAAATATAACGGCCAATTCGCTGACCTTTGACCCCTATATATATATATATATATATATATATATATATATATATATATATATATATATATATATATATATATATATATATATATATATAAATAAAATATGGGGTCGGTATCTTCTGGCTAGCAGCTGCTAGCGCTTTAGCGAACAGGGCGCAGTGATAAATCAGTGGTCTGAGTGATAAACCAGCCAACCGCCATCTGCTCACCAATCAGTGGTCATAAACCCCGCTCTCCCGTGTCTCCTCCCAGGAAACCCAAAGTGGAGAAGGTGAAGAAGGTGGTGGAGGAGCAGACGGAGCAGGAGGCCCCGAAGAAGAAGAAGAAGGGGTTCCTCCCAGAGACCAAGAAACGCAAAAACCGCAAGAAGCCGCAGGTCCTGGAGGGAAAGGAGGCGGCCGTCGCGGCGGAGGCTGCAGCTGCGGAGGGAGAAGGAGGGAAGAAGAAGAAAAAGAAGAAGAACAAGAAGAGGAAAGGACAGGGAGGAGAAGAGGCTCAGGCTCAGCCTCCCAGCAAAAAGGCCAAGGTGCAGCCTCCGCAGAGTAACCAGAGTAAGAAGGCCAAGAAGAAGAAGAAGAAGGCTGGTGGAGATCAGGCCAGTGCGGAGTGATGGAGAGCAGCTCACTCAGAGACTGACCGCTAGCCCTCCGGATCCTGAGCGCTGGTGGGGATCAGGCTTTCCAGTCTGATTGGATGATCTGGCTCCGTGTAGAGAGCTCCGCCTCCTCCTCCACTGGACAGACGTGTTGTATTGGAGTGTCTCATGTTGGCTGATTAAACTCGCCGGCCTGCTGCGGCTTTGTGTGGATGTGTAACGCCGGTTATGGTCCAGCTGTTCTTTATTAGAACCGTTCGGTTCGGTTCTAGTCACACAGGTTCTGGTTTAATCCAGCCCCGGATGAAGTGTAGCTGTGCTGTTCAGTAGAGGTGGGTCTGCGGTAAAGCTGGACCGCAGGCTGCTGAGTTTAATTAGCTAACGAGTCTAAGTCTGATTTTTGTAATGTAAGATACTACATTAAACTTCCTTTATTCTGTGGATCAGCATGTGCGGTGGGGTTCTGAACAAAGTGCTGAGGTTCACTTCAGAGGGATGGAAAACACAAGCCTACAAATACCTGTTCACTTCCTGTTTTTATTAAAATTCAAAATATGTTCATATGTTACAGCGTCAGGATTCGCTGGTTTCATTAATAACCATGTAGATCAGCGTTTCTTAACCTGTAGGCCACCCTGCAGTGGTCCGTGGCCCTGTACTCCGCGGGGGGCTGTAGCTTGTTGTGATATTTATCTATATGAAGTATATATGTGTATTAATGTGTATATAAAGCCGTTGCAGTAACGGGCTAATGTTAGACATCTCCAGTGTGAGACAACATGGCCGCATGACCCAGAGAGCAGGGTTCTTCTGGCTCCAAAAACTGGCCCACACTTTCATCTGGCCCACTTGCGCCATGGAGTGATGCCACCTGGGCAGCCTGCACCCAGCTGCAGGATGTGGGGCACATAAGCACCAGAGTAGGGCCACATGTCAGCCGGGAATAGGCATCTCTGCTGTATCTTAGTCAGAAGTGGACCAGATCTGTTTTGGAACATACGGACTCACTGCAGATAGACAGCGGACCAGCAGCGACGTGCCTTTGCCAGAAGTGGCCCGAGTGGTATCAGGGTAGCCACTGAGCCACAGGTGTGCTTTCACAGCCCCTTGTTTGAATTGGGCATTCCATATTTTTCTTTAACCGGCTTTCTCAGAGAAACGGTATTTTCTAAAAGCTGATCTTAGGCAGGCTGCTTTGCTGGGTAGCTATTAGCAGGTGGGCCTTGGGGTGGGAAAGGTGGAGAACCCCTGATGGGTCATAGCTGTTTAGACACCTGCCATGTTTACAGGCAGACCAATAATCCGTTAATAATCCAAATTATAGCTCATTCAGACCATAATGAGTCTGACTGGGGTCTAGGAATAATCTCTCGGGGGTTTTAGTGCGTCTGCGTTACTGTGGAGGTGTACAGCGACCACGGGAACCGGAAACTAGGCCGCATTGTATACCCCGTGCAATTATTTTGGGAATTCCAAATTAATATATTTACTTATTTAAAAATGACAAATTTCTATTACATTTTGTCAAAATTATATGAATTCATTCATGCCAGACTGTTGTGGATAATTCTAGATCGTTTTGTTTAGTATACAAACGTGTTACTGCATAAGCATAAATGTATTTTATTTAATCTCATAATAAATATTAAATACATAAATGCAGGTGATCAAAACATAAATAAACCTGTCCTCCACGAACAAATTCAAGCATTACCTAAATCTTTTAAACAGTTCAGCGATTTAAGAACTGGGAGGCACCTAATCCATGATGTAATTATTGAAATAATAATTTAATTATTTTTATTTTAGGTATTCTTGTTGAGTGTGTTGTGTTTAAGGGTGTATATAATATGCTACATCCGCAAACAATTACAGACTGAACAAAAAAAACCGAGATTGTGAAAGTGCTTCTCTGCGCATGCTCACTTTGGCTCCGATTAACGCGTGAGTAGCAACATCAGAGAGGGGGTTTGGAGAGGGCGGTGTTGTGGGCGGAGATTGTGATCATGGGTGTATGTATGACAAGCGTACACACACACATTCACAAAAAGTGCTCTACTTTCATTATATTGTTATGTGTGTAGTGATGCAAGGTGGTGATGTCGCAAGGGGCGGGGTCACGGGTGACGTAGAGCGCACACACGAGAGTGAGAGCCAGCCAGCTCCGCAGAATCCCTCTCAGCATTAATGTGGCCAGGCATGCTCTGCGCATCTCCTAAGGTCAGTATTATTAGGCTCTTACTTTTTCATTAATAAAATTATTGATTAATCCACTGAGCGCTTTTAAAACACGCCGCGCGGTTTACCTCTCGATCACATAATATTAATATTCCCTAACAGCCAGCAGTGCTGCTCCGTGTGCGCTAACCTGTACACCAGCACCGAGCGCCGGCTGAACCGGTCCGGTTTAAGGTCGCTCGTGGAAACAAGTGTGTAACTGAGTGTGAGGGGGGAGTGCTTTTCACGGCTTGTTCTAGTACTGGCATGTGACCGAATGAGTCCTTGAGGCTGTTGCGCACATGCGTTTCCAGCAGTAACGAGTTCTCTGACTTTCTGAGCGGTTCGGTCAGCACGGTCCAGATTTCTCCACCGAGATTCCTATAGAGCCTGTTTAACAGCTTTATGAACTCAGACCGCTAGCACGCTGTACGCAGTTTCCAGCATTCCAGCTGACTGCTAGGGCGCATGCGCAGACTACTATTAGGCTCTTTTTCATAAATAAAATTATTGATTAATCCACTGAGCGCTTTTAAAACACGCCGCGCGGTTTACCTCTCGATCTCATAATATTAATATTCCCTAACAGCCAGCAGTGCTGCTCCGTGTGCGCTAACCTGTACACCACACTAAACCCGAGGAAATAAGCCCAGATCTCAGGGTCCGTGCTAGTAAACACAGCGCCCAGGTCCAACTCGAATAACTGTCTTTATCGAGCGAGTGAGGCCGTACAGAACAAACCCCCAGCTGCTCCGGTCCTCGGTGCTCTTACTGGAGCGGTGACGGCTGAGTTCTGCTAGCCCCGACGCCGCCATTAAATCCAGTCTGTGGAAATTCCCCACTCCACCTTAAATGGTCCGGCAGTTCCTTTGGAATGCACGCGCGAGCGCAGTCATGTCACTCACTCTAAGCGCGCACCTTAAGGTGGAACGCATAATTCGGACAACAGGAAGCTAACTCGCGCTCCGGCGTCGTGCTTCAGGGACCGCCGCCGAGCAAACAAAGCGAATTAGCCGCTAGGAGAGCTCGGAGGGTCGCATAGGAGCTCCATGCGGCCTATTCCAGGGAGAAGAGTCTGCTGGCCCGACACCAGAGGAGAAAGTTTGCCTCCGGCGGGCCTGGATTTTCACATGTTGCATCACCAGCAGCACACAGCGGACTGGGTTTACTACGGGCTCCCCCTAGCGGCCAAAGCTCAGCATTATTAAAATACGGCACATGAGTCACGCGAGGTAAATAGGCCGCCGCTGTCGCACGGTGATGTCATATAGCTGCAGCGGAATCAGACTGTTGATGCTTCCTCTCGCTCTGGAACTGTAGAGCTTTATTTTAGACCGGAGAGATCCACAAAGATTCCAACCGCACAAACTTAACTGTGCTGATAGACGCTGGAGAATGGTTCTTGTGGACTCGGCAGTTGTAGAAGTTTTACGTCATTTGAAGGTGAAAGTTCACGACCTCTAGGGGTTAAATAAGTGAACTACAACAACACTGAGTTGATTTGTTTTGCTCACCTCCACGCCCCGGGAATCAGTGAGCTTGCCAGCATTGTGGACCATCATCATGACTAATAAGCCTATTGCTTGTTATGTGTTATTTAGGGATAAATGATAAAAGGTTCTAGCGGTGACTGCAGAAGACACAAGCCTCAGTACATTAGGAAGATCTGCTCTAACGGTTCTTCAAAGACTCGTTAGCAGAGAACCATGAGCGTTCAAAGGGAAAAACAGTTGACGTGCCCGGCACTATAAAAATATGACATAAAAACCACGTGAGGAAAATCCTCTACTAACAGGCCGCCGCTGTCGCACGGTGATGATGTCATATGGCTGCTGTTTTGCTTGTGTTGCAAATGTACAGGAAATATACATTACATAAATACAGAATCTAATAAGACATGTAATATAAACCAGCACACAACACAATTACTCACCTGATATCAAAAAATATAAATTAAAAATCGACCATTACAGGAATAATATTTATGTAGTATTTTAAAGTTCTAGCTAAAGCTAAGAAGACCTGATTCCTGATTGGATGTGGGCGGAGCTATTCAAATAATCAGCTGCGTTTAGAAGTAATGTAGTTAATGTTTACATATTCTGTTTAAAACCGGCCCAACTTTCATCCACCCAGCAAAGGACTTCTACTCGTCCCCGAGTCCAGCTAAAATGAGCCCAGTCTGGCAACACTGGCAAACAAGATGGCAGCTACCGGTAACAGGACTTCATCTATTTTTAAAAATAAAGAGTGTTAGGATTTAAAATCATATTTTATTGTTATTGTGAGGGAACGATGTCACGTTTCTGAGCACAGCAGTGGTTTTAGAGTGGGTTTAGCGTGGGTAAGTGTGAAATGGTCATCAGTATATTTGGTGTTGCTGATATTGGGACATTATTCCAGTCTCAGACACAGAGGAAATAAACCAGAGACCCCACCAGTTCCTCCTTAAATCAGCATCTCCACATGTACAGCAGGTTCTCAGTGAGGAACCGAAGGTTGGGTTCTAGCTTTACTGGCAGATACAGTGAGCGTCTGGTTCATAAGAACAAGGTCCAGCAGCAAACACACAGGACAACACAGCTACAGACTGGCAGAGGGCCAAACCCCCTCTCTACTGACCGTGATGAGCGCCACCTCATTCCAATGTCCCTTACCCACCGTAAGATGACCTCAGGTGACCTACAGAGAGACTGGCGAGCGGTGGCTGGGGTGAAACGCACAGCGAGCATGGTTCTAAAAACAGGCTTCTGGAGGTCATTAGTGATTTTCTAAATACACAGATCTAATACAATATCTGATCTGGAGTTTGGGAGACATGCTTCCAGTAGTGTAGAGAATCAAACAGAACCAGCACAAACCCAGAACCTGTACAGCTACAGAACCTGATCAGGTACATGTGGGATCTTACATTCCTCCAGAGCTGGATATGAATGAGCTCGGTTTTGATTGGCTGCCCTGTGGTAGGCCTTATTCAGGAAGCGGCCTGCACTGATGATGTCAGTGTGTGAGTGGGCGGAGCTAGGCTACTGTAAGCCGGGTGTGTTGGCTGATGTCACAGTCACGGTGAGTATAAAAGGGCTTGTTTCCTTGACACTCCCTGATATCTGTTGGCGGGCTGGAGAGTGAACAGCCGAGTGTTCATACGGCGTACTCATCACCTGGTCTGATCCTCACTTGTCCTCCACAGATGGCTTCCTGGACGGCCCCTCTGGTGCTGTTTGTGGTGTTCGTCGTAGGTGCGTATGAAGCTTTATTCATGTAGTAGTACTTTAGTATACATGTGTTCAGAAGAGGACGGCTCAGACTTTGTGTCCTAGGAGTGTTCAGGTGTATGCACCTATACTCTGATCTGCTTTACTGATCACTGCAGCTGCACTGGTTCAACGGTCAGTCCTTTCAATGTCTCTGGAGCCGGTGTTTGTGGCTAGTTAGGCTCAAACACACTAGCTAGAACCCAAAATACACAAGATCAAACATCTCTATCCACTAAAAGGGCACATAAACGTCCAATAATACACGAATATAAACAATTATGACCGTTTACAGCGTGCGTCTCGTAGACCATGCGTAGACCTGGGGTAGCATGTTGGTCCTAACCCCCAATTCCACAGTAGCATAACTAAACTAACTCATGTCATGTGACCCAGTAAAATGACATAACACCAAGTTCTAATTTTTAATCGATGGTTATTTTAAAGATGTATATATTAGACACATTGTACTCTCTTTTTAAACCTGTGAACTGAAATAACATTTGATTGATAACAAGCATTAAATAAACATTTAATAAACCGTGTCACTCTGACGGTTACAGCCACTCCTCCCGTTTTGTATCTGTGGAGCTTTATTTTAGACCGGAAAGATTAAAAATAGAGGAACATGAAAACGAACATGAAAAAATTCCTGTGCTGGTAGGAATCGGTTCAACTGCAGCTCCAGAAGGTGTACAGCGCTTGAAGGTGCCGTAGTCAAACCTGGACCTCTAGTGGTTAAATAGGTGAACTACAACAACACAGGAATTGCTTTGGCAAGTCTCAGTCTACTACTACTACTATCCGAGTACTCTCCGAGTACTGTCCTGATCCTGCTTCTTCCTATGGTGGTCATAGGAACCACCATGGTGCTCCCCATATGGACAAAAGTATTGGGACACAGGCCTGTTTGTGACATTTCCACCCTACTCGAAATTCCACCATGGTGTCGTACCAGACTGTCATGGAGTGACTCAGAATGGCAGCGGGTCCCGCTTTAGTCTTGGTGGAGACGCCCAACAAATCCGTGTGTGGAGGCACCGTGGTCAGCACCAAGATGGACGGTTTGTTGTCACACGTCCAGAAGGCCTGGTGTCCCTCCACCTCCACCCCTACCGCACCATCTGCAGGAACTGTGTGAGGATGTTCAAGCTGCATGGGATGGATTATCACAGGACTCCATTAGGAACCTCTACAGCTGCATACCGAGACGTCTGGCGTGTTGGGTTAGCGAACACGGCGGCCCGACGCCATACTGAGAGACAGACTTCTGTATGTGTAGCTCAATAAATATTGATCATATCAGTCTAAACTTATCACCAGTTATTGATCCTGGTCATCTTATCTTCCTTCCCAACACACCTGCACTCCCACACCTCCTTCTGGGTGTGGCTGTTCTGATAAGTGTATATTGTCCAGCCTTTTTCTAGTGAAAGAACTGTAATGACAGATCTGTGGTGATGACGGTGTTCCTCTCTGCTGCAGTGCCGTCCAGTGCCACCGACACAACCTTACCAAAGACCCGGAAGAACCTGAACGAATCCGCTGCTCTGAGCTGTGACGTGCCATGCCAAGGTGTGGCGCTGTGGAAGAAGGGTGACGAGGAAGTGGCTAGGTGTGGTTCTGGTGCTACAACCCATTTCAAGTTCAGCTGTGAAGTGAAGGAGGGGAAACGGGTCCTCCTCATTCCTTGGGTCAACTACTCCACCAGAGGGCTCTACTCAGTGTACTGTGGTGAAAAGGAAATGTTCCAGTGTCGCCATTTCCTCCAGCTTCTCGGTAGGTACCAACTACACATCTCCAGGCCCCGCCCACAAATGTGTCTGTTCTACAGTGTCTCATTAGGTGGAGTGTATAACTCTAAGCTCTAAATGTAGGTACTGTGGTATAGACTGAGTCTGTTCTACAGTGTCTCATTAGGTGGAGTGTATAACTCTAAGCTCTACATGTAGGTACTGTGGTATAGACTGAGCCTGTTATTTCTGTTTCAGCTCCTGAGTCTGCTTGTGAGCTGGATGTTGGTAGTCACCTCAGACTGGACCTACAGATCTATGGACCTGTACAGGTATGGTTCACCAGCAGAAGTGGCTCTGCAGTCCAGCTGTGCAGCGTGAGCGGACGAGATGTCGATTGTAGCCCAGAGTACGCGAAGCGAGTCCTCGTCGTTGGAAACACCCTACTCCTGATGAATCTGGTGCCGTCCGATAGCGGCAACTACACCGTGCGGGAGGAGGACGGTACACTGGTCAGCGTTTTGAACATGACCGTCAAAGGTGGGTACAATTCCACGATTAACCCGCTTCCCGTCATCATAGATCCTCAGTGTACCGGAGTGTAGCCGAGATAAGATCAGGGGGAGGGGTCAAACTATAACCTCACTAACGCCGTCAGTAAGGCCGCTCCACCTGTGGCGTATCTAGAGCCGGTGGGTGGAACAGGGAGTCAGAAGAGGAGGCGAGTCTGTTTCAGCCACACAGCAGTTTACTCAGTGTGATTCAGCGTAGCAGGTACAAGGGTACCAATAGCAGGTGCCAGGTCTATCATTGACCACACACTGACCGCACACTCAGTACTCTGCTCAGAACAAAAGCCAGATGGTTTGATATGCATACACACAGCTGTTATAACACTGTACAGCCATAAAGTCACCTGCTGGATGCAGTAATATTTGGGGTGGGGGAGGGGGGTTTGGTGACGGCTACATCAGCGGAAATCAAACACTTCAAGCTCCGCCTCCTTAAAATCACCTAAAGACTCCAAATCAGTGTAAACACGTATGGTTGGAGTCCGAGCTCTGCTGGGGGGTATACAGTCATCGCTTTGCTGGAATGTGGGATAGGTCACATGACCTCACCAATAATATCATATTAGTGCACCTTTAGACTGAGGTACTCCCTCCTGTGTGAGGGCGGAGCTTCGGAGGGGCCAGGTCGTATGTCAGTTCTCTCCACACGCTGAATGTTGGGCTCGGAGAGAGCGCTGAGTGACGCTCTGTCATGTTGCTCTGATTTTAAGGAGGACGGAGTTTGAACATTCCCACCCCCGAGCAGAAGCAGGACCCCACTGACCTCTTCGTACGCGGCGTACACGGCGCACACGGTACATTCCTCACTGTTCCTTACTAACACCAAACACTGGGCGGGGTCAGTCAGGAGTAGGGAGGCCACACGTCCGGTCTTAAGCTGAACGAACCTGGACGGTCACCTGTTAGTCCTCTTTTCAGGATGAACTAACCAACAGTATTCTGTGTGCCTGGCATTTCATTGGTTAAAAAGGTCATGTGATGTCGCTGGCCTACCGGCTAACTGCAGGTCAGTTAGTAAGCTCCTGTCTGACTCACTAACGTCACCCATTCCACCCAGTTGGGGGAGTAAAGCATCAGGTATGTGTTATATAGGTTAGGTTATGGTTTTAATCCTGTTCTAGGTCATCGTAGATGACCCCGCCCCTTCATAGACACGGGGGTGTTTTTATTTCAACAGGGATATGATGTACTGTATATCTAGTATATATACAGTGCTGTGCATAAGGCTAGATTTATACACTGACTCTTCCAAGCAACTTAGTTCCTCAAAATCACCATAAAACTTTTAACACTAGTTGAGTTGTGACTCACCTGCAACTCGCTCGCAACAGTTGCAAGTGTCTCAGCTATGTGTCTCAATTTAAATGAAACAGCCAATCAAAATAGCAGTGACGTATCATCTGATCACATGGAACTGCTTCCTGTAAGCGTCAAGTTGCATAAAACCGATGTTGGCAACTCAACTAGTTGCATGAAGGTTTTACTGTGTAAAGCCAGCACAGCTGATCTCCTTTCACAGAGCCCCATCCATCGTAGTCCACACTCCACCAGCTCCATCTTTTTACGTTTCTTGTCCTCTCTCTAAAAACCCTGCGTTCACACTAGCAGGCCACAGGACGACAAACGTCAAGCGTCCGGTCAGGTCCTGAGGGAGTACGCGATTCATAGCCGTGAGGGGGAAGCAACAAACAGAGTTTACATTTTTGAATTATTATATAAATTATTGACTATTGTAATTGTATAAATTATGACACAGCAAAGCGACACTGTAGGCCATTAATTCCAACAAATTCTGCAGACCAATCGTAGACACGGGTGTCCCAGGTTCCCCCGGCTTCTGCTGTCTGAGCTTTCGGTTCCTCCCAGGACTTGGTTCCAGTTCTCAGCAGTGTGGTGGAGAAGCTCATCGCCACCATGTCCTTTTTTCCCAGTTGCGTTATTGTTCATATACATCTGTAGAGAAATGAGGTGAGGAGGAAGGTAGAGGATATTGTTGGAGTCTGAGGTGAGTTAGGTCGCTAGCTTGGTTAGCCAGAATGCTACCCAGCCAATAAAGCTAGCCTTCCTGGACCTTGTACACACGGCGACACCAGTGGCTAGGAACACCCCCACTAGAGACCACTAGACCACTTTTTTTTTTTTTGAGGCCATGAAATCAGTAATAAGGGCGTGTGAGTATGAAGTGTGCAGTGTTGATTGTAGCACCGCCTTCACGCTTCACCCACCAATCTCTGCGTTCCTGTTTTTCAGATGTGCAGCAATGCCGCACCTGGATGGACGAGTTCGGGACGGTAACGGTGCTGTTCGGATTTGCGATGCTGGTCCTCGGGGTGTTTCTCGGGCCGGTTGTTGTGCCCTGGTGCCGTTATCAGTTTGATAGACTTTACAAGAGGTGCAGAGGTTCCTCCTGTGGGCAAGGTGACGAGCCTGGGGAGAATGCAGTTCCTCTGAAGGAAGACGTTCAAATCAACATGGAGCCTGAGGGATGAGGGCCTGTCTGCCCCCTACTGAAGCTTTACCGTATATATTCATCTCAGAACCTTCGTCTGTATGGAGAGAGAGAGAGAGAGAGAGAGAATGTATATAACGCTACAGCCGTCCTCCGGAGTCACTGCCTCCACACAGGTCTTACACATACTGCACTGCTGAGTATATACTGTATGTCGTACGCTGTCCGGGGTCAGAAAGAGGGCACAGTGAAAGGGAACCACCCCTAAGTGAATTTATCACTGAACATAAAGTGCCTGAGAGTCTTAACGCTGTTTATACACACATATAACCCGGATTATTATGATGATGATGATGATGATGATGATGGTTACACCAGCAGACTGTGACTTCCTGAACTTCATGAACTCAGACTAGTGCCTTGCCTGCTCAGCGTGCCTCAGCTGTATCACTGTCCTGTATGTCTATGCACTGATGCTGTAGGGTCTACCCACTGAGTGCCAGGAGAATCAGCTCCTCTGGATTTGTTTACGGTGTAGGTGCCCCTGTAGTTCAGTCGTAGGGTTTGGTAAGTTCTGTATTTATGTTTCCTAAGCCCGTCGGACCAGAACTGAGCCCCCTGTAACAGAACCGTGCCTGTAACCCCTCCACTGTAATGTGCCTGCTCTTCTCTAGGAGCCCCCTCAGTGAATGTGAATCAGGTCTCCGTCGGTGCTCCATATCTCCTCCTACATTCCCATGTGGGAAGGTGTTTGGTGCTTTGTGAACTCCAGCTGTGGAATCCTGGAGACGGTGCTTTTATCTCAGGCTGTAGAAGCAGGATGTTCAGTTACTGTGGGGTGATTAACATATCAGTGTGTGTAATCAATAAAGCGTGTTCAGTCCTCTGTCTGAGTCGCACTTCAGTGGAATTGTACATTTCTCAGCTTTATGCTAATTACTGATTAATGACTTTAAGTGGTGAATGACTCTTCATTGGTGATCTGCTAAATTCCTGGTGTGGCTCAGAAAGCTCAGCTCCAGTACAGTAAAGGGTGAGGTGCTTTTCCCCCTCACCTGCGGGTTTACTGTGAAGTGTAGTTTGTAGACGGTCCCTTATCTCAGTGTTCAAGTTTTGCCCCTGTAACCGAACCGTTCCAGCTCCTGGAACCTGAACATGTCCGTATGACCAGGAGTGTAGCTCCTCCGCATCTCTAAAGTGTGTGGTGTGAAGGTTCGGAGGAGGAGCGCCTCTGAAGCTGTAACTGCTACGATGATATATCTTCCCCGTTCCACCTTAAATGGTGCAGCAGTTACGCTCTGAGACACATTAGAGGTGAGGCAGGCTGTCTCTCCTCACACGTCACCAAAACATGACACGCCCCTCCTCTCGCCCTAGCGCGCGCTGATTTAAATCCTTGGGTGCTCCACCGCACATGTCATGTTTTGGCTCAGTGGGGGCGGGGCCAGTATCCATAGCAATAGGAAACCACGTGGGACTCTCCCAGTTTCCCTGTGACAGTCAGAGAGCATGCTGGCTCTGTAGCTGGTCCTGTGAGCTGGTTCAGGAATAATCACACTCTTGAAACAGCGTCATATGGTAGCCGGTACTAAGGAGTTTGATGCTACGGCTGTGAAAGAAACACTCATTCAGTTACTCCAAAGAGAAGATGCTAGGTCAATATACGGATCAACTGCATCAAGAGCTGGACAAAGAAGTCAGGAAGGAAGGTGGATGCAGCAGCACGTCTAGCGTCAAAACGTGCTGAAATGAACTGGGAAAGGGAAATCTCTGCCCAGAGGAAAGAGGTGCTAGCCCAACAAGAGAGGTTAAAAATGCTGGAAGATCAGAGGGACCTTGAAGCCATAGAGTGCTCTAGCGAAGCCTCACTAGTTCAAGCCTTAAAGGAATCCTTGGGAATGGCTAGACTTTCAGCACCAGAGCCATTTGTGTTTACAGGCGATCCACTGAAATGTACTGAATGGCGCACCTGTTTCAAGGCTCTAATTGAAACAAATTGCTCAGAACCAGCACATAGGCTTTTCTATTTAAAAAATATATAGGTGGAGAGGCACTTGGTGTGCTAGAGGGAACCTTTTATAGAAACGATGAAGAAGCATACACACAGGCCTGGGATACTTTGAACAAACGCTATGGACACCCCATTTGTAGTCCAGAGAGCATTTCGAGGAAAGCTGAATAGCTGGCCAAAGATTGGTCCAAGAGAATCTCTTAAACTAAGGGAGTTCAGTGACTTCCTCACCTCCTGCAAGAATGCAATGCCCCATGTGCAAGGTCTAAAGGTTCTAGATGATTGCGAAGAAAGTCTAAAATTGCTACAGAGACTTACTGATTATGTAAAGACTCACTGGAACCGGTGTGTCACTAAGACATTGGATGAAGCGAAGCCATATTCCAGTTTTATGGAATTTTCAGACTTTGCCCGCGTTGCATGCAGTCCAGTTTCTTCCCTTCATGCATTAAAACATGCAGATGAAAAATCTACGAAGGAACACACGCGACTCAAGGCTTGCACCCTTGAAGGCGGCTCAAAACACAAAATTCACTTCAAGTGATTTGAGTGCATTAGAAAGTGCCAAGAACTGCAAAACCAGGCCTTTTGTCACTCAAAACAAGAGGCAAATAGAATGCATCTGCTGTCGGCAAAACCACTTTATATGTAAGTGTGGAAAATTTGCAGCAATGGCTCTCAAAGAGAAGATTTGTCATTGACAACAATATGTGCTGTGGTTGCCTCAGAGTAGGCCATATCTCCAAAAACTGTAGAAAGAGGGCCACTTGCAACATCTGCAGGCGGAGCCACCCTTCTCCACCTCATGAAGAACGTCCTCAAGGAGAAACAAGAGGACAGTGTTTCCATAGTCTTATGCAGTGTGAGAATGGACAACAGTAACCGCACTTCAATGATTGTTCCTGTATGGCTTTCTTGCACAGCCAAAGACAGCCCAGAAACGTTGGTGTATGCATTACTAGACACACAGAGCAGTAATACATTTGTTAACCAAGATGTTTGTGAACAAATTCAGGCAGACACAGAACCTGTCAAATTAAAGTTGTCAACAATGACTGACAAGGGTACGATACACTTGAGAATACATCCCACTGGAGCAAAGTACTATTCCCACTTGTGAAACAGCAAAGGGATGGACCCACCTTCTCCACATTGCAGAAGAGATGCCGGACCTGTTAGACTGTCCTGTAGGCCTTTTGATTGGCTATGACTGTGCAAGGGCCCTAAAACCAAAACAAGTGATATCAGGGGAGAATTATGATCCTTATGCAGTCAAGACAGATTTAGGCTGGAGTATAGTTGGATCCATAACTCCTTGTACTGGC
>JAMWET010003550.1:20000-24967 GCA_024036415.1 Prochilodus magdalenae | reverse complement strand
CATACTTTATATAGTATTGTCTCTATTTGTACAAATCTATCTTGCTTCTGTTGTTACTTCTGTATAGTTTGTTTGTATACCTGCTACTGGATGCCTTGAATTTCCCTCTGGGATCAATAAAGTATCTATCTATCTATCTATCTATCTATAAAGCTGAAAAAGGTACATAGCCCACATATCAAATGTCAAAACAACACAAAATTGCAATGAAAGAATGGTAATGATAGACGGATGCAACATATCTCGTAGAAGATCTCACCGCTAATTAGGTTAACTGGTAAAAGTTCATCAACATGATTGGGTATAAAGAGCCTCCCAGAGAGGCAAAGACTTGGTAAAGATGTGGGGGGTTGGGGCACCACACTGTGGACTACTGTGGAAGTAAATACTGCAGCAGGTCAAACTGAATTTCTTGGGTTTCTCAACCTAAAATAGCAAAGAATTTGGAGATGATCATCATATACACTACATATTATCATTCAGAGAATCTGGAGAACCTCTGTACACAAGGGACAAGAACCAGAGCCAGTACTGGATAGTCATGATCTTTGGGCCCTTAGACCGGACTACATTAAAAATAAACCCCACGATTCTGGAGTGGAGTTCACAAACCATTTTCAGTAAACACAGTTCATTACTACTCCACAAATACAACATGCAGAGAAGAAATCAGATATAAACAGATCTAGAAACAGTGCGACCGCTTTCTCTGGGCCTGAGCTCTTTTAAGATGGACTGAGAAGAAGTGGGAAAATCATCTTTGGGAATTAAAATCTGGAATTCTTTTTTGGAAATCATGGATGGCACGTCATCCAGACTAAAGAGGAAAGAGACCATCCGGCTTTTTCTCAGCTCACAGTTAACCATGTGGGTGGGGGGCATTGGTGCATGTGGCCTGGGTGACTATACATCTGTAAAGCATCTGTAAAGCTCCTTTAATGCTAATACAGGTCATACAGATTTTGGAACAACATATGCTGCATCCAGGCCACATCTTTTTCAGGGAAGGTGCTTATTTTAACAAGACAAAACCACATACTGTTCCTCAGTTCCCAAGCACTAACGAATGCTGTTAAAGGAAGACCTGATAAATTGAAAGATTGAATAGCTGTAATAGCACCTCTGTATGTGGTATAAATGAATGAATCACTCACGCCATTGTCCTGCAGAGCTGTTGTGTGACATGAACGTATTTCTCCAGCTGGTAATCCAGAACCTCTACATTGTCCAGGCAGGGCAGAAAGAAAGCTTTGGCATCTCTTTTGAAGTGGAGGAGTAATGGAGAGACAGATGTGGCAGTGGAGATGACGGTTTGAATGGCTTCCCTGGTAACACCCTTCATCAGGAAGACCTCATCTGTGAACACGAACAGGGAGGTCACTGCTAGTCTCTCCAGTGCATCTACGAAGTGCTGCAGTTTCTCCAGCCCCGCCAGAGTGTCCCTGAGAACTACTCCCAGGTCCTTCTCCAGCCTCTGCCCTGTGCTCTCTGCACGTCGTTTGATATTTCTGATCCTCCATATCTCAGAGTTTCTCTGGCGGGTCCAGGCTTGTTCTCTGTCACAGAAGTCTCTCACTGTTTTGATGTATGTCAATGTGTCCAAGATGTATTCCTGCAGTTGTATCTCTGAACGCGCTCTGTTCCAAAAACAGATAAATGAAGCATTAGAAAAGTCTGCTGATGGAGAGGTAGGTGTCAAAGAATCGACAAGCAGATCTGGAAGTCAAAGTCAACTCTTGGAGAACTGAATCGAGTCGAAATGCTTGCAGTTGAATTTTGACTCTATTGTATTTGGCTCGGGGGACATTATGACGGAGTTCAGTGTACAGCAGTGAAGGGGGCTGAATTTGAGTAGTGAGAGTTTGTTTAGCAGCCTTAGGAAATGGCAGCAAAGCTCACCAGCTGCTGTAGCACAAACTCTGCGGGAACGTTTTTGATACGGCTTTTGAACAGCTTGCCATTTTCTTCATGATTTCGGTAGCAATGAACAATCATTAGCGAGAGTACAAATGCCAAACACTGATTTTCACAGGATGTTGTGGCAAAGAAGCTGATACTTGCTTCTTATTTCAATTTCTGTTCCACCTTAAATGGTGCTGTGCTTGCATTTTGCCACCGGGGCACCTTGTGACCACTGCATCACTTAAGGTGGGCTGGAAAGGTCCTAAAAGGAAGCTGGCGAGTATAAAACTTTACAGTATTGGTCGTCATGTCCCAATTCCCTTCTGTATAAAAACATAGGGGCTAGATGATTCTGGTCCTCAGGTCCTCACATACTATATTACACTGCTATTTGACACTGCTGTACCAATGACTGGATTCAATATGCCCAAATATTTAATGGGACATGCATGATGAATATCAGAGGACAGGATACATACCTGTTTCTGGAGTTCGGTACTGTGCGGGTAGAAACTCTACTGGCGCTAGTGCGTCCCCCCCATTCACTACCAGAGGATGAGGGTATGTCCTGTATGGATGCACCAAGAATGGAACAGAATAATATCCTAAACTAATTTGCATTTAAAGACCAGAACTACAGAACTGCTAGAACTACAAACGGTCTTAGATAGGTGATGATGTTGCTGGGAAATGTGAGGTTTAATAGGCAGACTAGCTCACCCTCCAGTAGCTGTAGGGGTTTAATGCAAATGAGGACCTGAAAGAGGAGATAGCAGAGACTGTCAGCGAGAGAGTTCAATTACTTCATCGTACAGGTAGCATGGAAACTGCCCTGTGTAGGAAAGGAAGGCTCCATAGCTAATCATCAAACCAGCACAGTCCATTTCAGAAGCAGCCTCAACTGACTACAGTGTAAAAGAGAAAAAGACCCGTACCTGCTTTCTGTCCTGGAGCTCGGTGCTAGGTAGGTAGAAACTCTATTGGGGGTATCGTATCTCCCCCATTCACTACCAGAGGCTGCGGGTATGTTCTGTCCAGGAGCACCCATTCCCTACGGATAAGAATGGGTTAATATACAGGTTAATATCATAAACTACTTCATAAATCACAGATCCCTAAACCAGAGCAGGCTGCTGAAGGTACATGCGGTCTAAGGTCTTGGACCGGTAATGAGGTAGCTCATATCAGACTCCAGTCCTAGCAAGCCACAGTCCTGTAGAGCTCAGCATTCAGCCTCATTAAATGTACACTGAGCTCAGCTACTAGTTAGCTTTAAATGAGAGTGTATGAGGAGGGAGAATGCTAATCTCTGCAGAGCTGTGAACCAGAGAGAACTGAGTTTGGAACTTCTGGTTTAGAGAGGTGTTGGGAAATGTGAGGTTCTAATAGACAGTCTAGCTCACCCTCTGGAGGCTGAATGGGTCTGATGAAACCGAGGACCTGAAGGAGGAGAAGATAGCAGAGACTGTTAGCGAGAGGGATCATGTTATTTTGTTTATTTGCTTTATTAACCCGATCTGGGTAGGGAAAGGAGGAGATGATAAGCTAGTCCAGCTATAAGCTCAAAAAGGTAAAGAAATAAATATACATATGTATATACCTGTTTATAACTTACACAGTCATCGGTAATTTGATTGTGATGTAATTGAAGGACTAAGAAGTGAAGAGACAAAAGCACATACCTGCTCTCTGCTCTGTAGTTCAGTGCTGAGCGGGTAGAAGCTCTACAGGGGTTAGCGCGTCCCCCCAATTCACTACTAGAGTTAGAGGGTATGTGTTACCAGCAGTTACCTAAATAATGATCTCACCATTCTGTTTTACATATGGCGACCGGTGCAACCCCTGCATTAGTACTGTGTGGCTTCTGTACGACCCCAGGTGGCATTTATAATTAACGTACTGAAGGTGTGCTAACTATATACTTAGTATGCTACATCTAATCATTAGTGCTATTCATTTATTATATATACTTGAATAGGACTAATTGTACTTTACTGTACTATTTTGAGACACCACTTCACTTCACCACCATGCATTCATTTAGATACTTAATACATAAAGTATATACAGCTCTGGAAAATTTAAGAGACCACCTTATTACAATCAGTGTCTCTAGTTGTACAGTTTCTGGGTTTGTATTTGACCAAAATGAGCCCTTCTGTTTAACCCAACCTTCGGTTCCTCTCTAAAAACCTGCTGTACATGTGGAGATGCTGATTTAAGAAGAAACTGGAGTCTCTTATTTATTTTCAGAGGTTGAATGTACTTGTAGTTATTACAGTTGTATTTAACACACAAAACAATAATGTGCCGTAAATGTACTTGCTGGTGTTAAAGTATATTTCTAGTACATTGGACATACTTCATTTTTACCTGGGACAGCCATTCTTTGAGGCATTGTTTAGCAAAACTCCTAAACAGCCTGACTGAAATTTTTAAAACTGAAAGTCAACAAAGTCACTAATTTTCTCAAAATTAAGTTATTTTGACCCAATTTGGAACATCAAGAAGAATGACTAGGAAAAACCCTGTTCACACAAGATGGTGAAATAAGTGGTGTTTTACTCCCCACCTGGTCCCCACCTGGTTCCGAGGTTCATTTCACTTGTGGCTGTACACCTTGGCTCACTATCCCTTTTTTAACAAGGTCCAGGTCTTTGGAGTTGCTGTTCATGCTTTATTCCACTAAATATGGAGTACAAATGTTTCCCAAAACTGAAAAACAAAAGTTATTTAAATAGACTTTACATACAACAGCTTTACATTTTCATCTCTGCTTAATATCAAAATATACAAACCAGTGTGTTAAAACAGAACTGTAGTATAGTTCAATAAAGAGGTATGTAGGTATGACTCTACAGGCTTACACTTACAACAGCTCTAACTGATGAGAGTCTGAACCAATACATATCCTGATACACCACATATACTCTCCATGTACCACAGTATCCTATTCCTCCATATCTCCACCTCTAATATATATTTAGTGGTGTAAAACTTTGATCTCTTTTTCTGTACAGTGTAAAAGCTCTAGTTCTCCTTTCAGCTTAGTGAATATTCATGAT
>JAMWET010003550.1:0-15000 GCA_024036415.1 Prochilodus magdalenae | reverse complement strand
AGTAGTAATAGTTGTGTAGTAGTAGGTAGTAGTAATAGTTGTGTAGTAGTAGTAGTAGTCAGTAGTAGTAATAATATGTGTAGTAGTAGTAGTAGTAATAATAATTGTGTAGTAGTAGTAGTAGTAATTGTGTAGTAGTAATAGTAGTAGTAATAGTTGTGTAGTAGTAGTAGTAGTAGTAGTAATGAGTGTTGTAGTAGTAGTAGTAGTAGTAGTAGTAGTAGTAGTAGTAAATAGTTGTGTAGTAGTATTAGTAGTAGTAGTAGTAGTAATTAGTTTTGTAGTAGTAGTAGTAGTAGTAGTAATAGTTGTGTGTAGTGTAGTAGTACGTAATAGTTTTGTGTAGTAGTAGTAGTAGTAGTAGTAGTAATAGTTGTGTAGTAGTAGTAGTAATAGTTTTGTAGTAGTAGTAGTAGTAGTAGTAGTAGTAATAGTAGTAGTAGTAGTAGTAGTAATAGCATTTACATTTACATTTAAGGCGTTTAGCAGTTGCTCTTATCCAGAGCGACTTAAAACAGTGCTTAGTGGTTCCGTTGGAGAATATTCCAGCTAGTAAAGAAAGTTTTAGAGCCTAGAACTCACCATGAGCTCAGGACACTGCCCAAACAGGGGGGGACCAGTGCTGATACCTAGAGATTAATACACAGACATAGAGCAAGTAAACCACCATTACCTGGCAACCCCAACCCAGTGCTCATTCCTGTACAGGAGAAAAGGTCATTATAAATACAACACAATACACACAATTCACACCTCTACTAGACCTCACTCACTAATAGCAGTAATTGTAATAGTTGTGTAAGTAGTAAAATAGTAGTAGTAGTAGTCGTAGTAATAGTTATAGCAGTAGTAGTAATAGTTGTGTAATAGTAGTAGTAGTATTAGTTGTGTAGTAGTAGTAAAAGTAATAGCAGTAGTAGAGTAATAGTTTGTGTAATA
Organism: Prochilodus magdalenae; assembly: GCA_024036415.1. Taxonomy (NCBI): domain Eukaryota; kingdom Metazoa; phylum Chordata; class Actinopteri; order Characiformes; family Prochilodontidae; genus Prochilodus; species Prochilodus magdalenae. Next base: position 14,061 of record JAMWET010003550.1, on the reverse strand, counting down.
GTAGTAATAGTAATAGTTGTGTAATAGCAGTAGTACAGCTAAATAGTGTGTAATAGTAGAGTAGTAGTAATAGTTGTGTAAATAGTAGTACAGTGGGTCTAGTAGTAAGTGGTAGTAGTAGTAGTAGTAGTAGTAAGTAATATTACTGTTCTGAAGTCCCACATGCCATAACTACTGGCTGAACGGCCAATAAAGATGCTTATGCTCCACATTTTTTGGATTTCTCCATACCTGTCTAACACTCTCTTGTACATATACTTATTCCAAATTCATGTCTGTTTGATATACATACGCACTCACACTTTGCACTACATGGCACTTTGCACTTTCCTCCCCCAATCTACTGTCAGTCCTTGAGAAACCTGCGGCGACGTACAGGCAACCTGTTACTAGTGTAAACGTACAGGGTAACATAGGCCAACATCTCGTTTCCATAGAGACACAAGCTCACACAACCTCACTATAAGACCAGACACACTTGGGAGGAGAGTGCTTTTGGCCCAATTCCTGCTGTAGGTGAGGTATTTATACATGCTTGGCTCTGAACATGCTTTTTTTTCTCAAAAGAAAAAAAAAGAGAGAAAGCACTCTTTTACAGTCGACATGGAGACAAGTTTCTCCAAGTATACAACTTTTTGCAGTGAGAGAGCAAAAATCTATTTTAACTTTAATGTCAGTCAGTTGTAAACAGACTTCATACTTGATTAATTCTGGGTCACTTGTGTTTAGTTGGTCCAGTCATCCATTATGCATAAAAAGTAAAAATGGATGTAAACGTTTTTCTTTAGTCAGTGACAATAGGCTTTTGTTTAGTCCCACTGATAGCAGGAGGATAGCAGGCCACTGCTGGCCCACTAACCCCAAACCTGGTGGTCCTCTGGTGTTTCACTCGTGTGTTGTTGGGCACCCTGTGAATTGGTTATCTGGCATATTGGACGAAATGTTACTTTACATACACTCCTTTTTCAGGAGGAAGCCCAGTTTACCTACCCATCCCTTCATTTCTCACTTTCATTATCCTGTAAATTAGTTCAGTAAATAATTTATTAGTATTCAGAACCAACATTTGTAGCGCTAAAATAAATATCATTTCACATTCAGTTATTAAGAAAAAATATGTGTCTTGGGGCAATTTCCTACAAATATGAAAGACATTTTACACGTTTTAAAAGCTGTTTGAAGGAGATTATAAAAACTAGGTTAGATACATGTACTCAGGACAGCCATATTCTGGTGGTTCCAAGAGGAAGACCAGCAGTGGTAGGATTCGGTGGGATGCTGACCAACATATGCTTGCTATGTGGGTCTCGTTGATGACTGTGTATTTCCATGGGTTTGAAAGTCACTTTGCACCTGCACCTACCTGACTTAGTTTGACAGGTTTTGCACTGCTTTGAGTCTCATTTCTCGGACATCTAACCACTGATATACCTTTTTACTGCTGCACCTATGCACCCTGAAAGCATTTTAAAGTCTAGAAAGAACATGGTTTTGCTTTCCAGAAAAGTGTGGAAGATTCTGTTTTTTATCTGACAACTTGACATCTCCTGTCAGAACATCACGGGTCATTAAGCAGTTGGTATGACAAGATTCTTGATATTCCCGTCTGGCTGGGTCAATGAAATCATTGATCAACCACAACATGCCAGACGTCTCAACGTGGTACTTGTAGAGGTTCTCTCTCACTGGTTTCCTGCAGATGGTGCGGTAGGGGTCGAGGTTTGAGTGACACCACGACCTTATGGACGTGTGATTGCATGACAACAACCCGTTCACTGGTGCCTGGTTGCTGACCACGCGTGCACTCCACATATCAGATTTCATTGGCCTTGTCTCCACCAAAACAAAAGCAGGGACTCGTCACTGAAGATGAGTCACTCCATGACAGGTCGTTTGGTGACGTTAACGTTGTGTTAAGTACAGTCATTGTAACGGTCTGCAAGCATGTAGTCCTGGCGTGGTGCAAGACCGTCTGCAAAATGGTGTGCTACACTAACAGGATGACTCATGGTGGGGCATCAGTAACTCGCTTGCATGTCTTCAAATCTGGCTGTGGGGTCTGTTCAGGTACAGAGATAAGGTCCGTCCTTGTTTCGTCACATGCAAAGCCAAGCGGAAACTTGAATCATTAACATGTCTCATGATGCCAAAATCTACCCACCAAGTTTCATTCTGGTGAGTTGTGATTCCCTTCTTGGGTGCAGTCTATTTCCAATATATATATCTATATATAGGCCATTCTTCATGATTGTGAGTGTATACTAGGAAGCTCTAGCAAACTATAAACTGGTTAAACACTTGTTTATGATAGAACAGGGTTTTCCTGTGTGGCTGCCCTGTTTCCCGTGTAATTCGCATTGAATCTCAACTTCCATCGCTTGAACTGGCAAGGAAGCTTCCCTGTGTGTCATGAATTTGATAGTAGAACCACTACCTAATATAAAGGACAAGCCAAAACGGTGGTTAGCTTATTTAACAGCTTGGTCTGTCTTTCGTGTAGGACTGGCTACTGCAGACACATCAGCCACACTTTTCAGCAAGCGTTGGACCAGTAAGTGTACAAATCTGTTCATGTTGCTTCATTCTATCTCCGTGGAAAGTGAGTAAAGGGAAATCTCTGACCTTTGTTTTGCAGCATGATGTGTCAGATTTGTAAAGGTCTGTTATGAGGAAATGCGGAATATGAAATGGATTTGAATTGAAAAGCTTTATTGGGTTCATCGTGGTCACCTCTTACCAAGTCGGGATCCACAAGTTTCAGTCTGCATGTTTGACAGGAGTGGTTTAGAGTGGTTTAGTCTGAGGAAAACCTTCTTTTGTCTTCCAGAAAGGAGAAGAAGCTTTTGTGAGCACTCTCAGGAGTAACGCTGATTAAGGAATTAACCCAAGAAGCTCCCGCCCAGGGTTGTCTATCCACAGCTTTGATTGAAATGGGACCCCCCAGAAACCAGGTTGGTAGATTGAGCTACATGTTGTTGTAGCATTTTCAATAAACCCCGCTGCTACATAACATTGATATAACCATGCCATAAACACGCCACATCGAGGAGTTTTCAATGACAGATTAGTATGTTACTGGGTGATCAATAATTTATCATGACAGATGCCATAAAGTCATGACAGTGAAGCTCTGTGTATAACATGCAACCTCAAAACCCACATCCCTGAAAGGCTGTTTACCATCAGGAACAAGCAGCTGATGAGGGGCACAAAGTGTTCCATGACGTGGGCACACACACTCCCTGTTTACTAGAGAAACTCGGTTCTCTTGGACGGAGTGATACAGGGGGTTGTAGAGTGCTTTAATGGGGGGGAAAGCACTTATTCATTACCAGTGCTCTCGTTTCATCACTGAACCTTCGTTTCTGTTTAGTCCAGAAAACTACTCGGCTATCGCTCTCAGCTCATCTCTGGCCCAAGATAAGAAAAAACTACTGAGAGTTATCGCTCTAGCTCTTTAAGGAGAGGAAACAGACGCCGCTGATAAGCTGAGTTACACTTCTTACACCAATAAGATGAACCAAGTTTGGTCCCAGTGGGTCTCTAATGTTACCTAGCTCTAGTCTAGTCTACGTACCTAGTGTTTGAGCTCCCTACCAACAAAGCCAAACTGGTCCTTTGTGGAGACCCTTGACTAGATAATTTTTATTGGGTGTTTCTTGCTAAAAACCCACATCTTCATGTTCTGGTTTTTAGCTGTTTAATATAGCTAGCTTTAGCTTCCCCCAGCCAGGTAGCTAGCTATCTTCCTCAGCCATTTTCTGACACATTCTAACAAATAAAAAAACCCTATAAACCAAACAAGACTATATAGAGTATCCAAAGGGCCAGTTTTGCCTTGCCAGTGGATGCTAATGTGAGCTAGGTTAGCTAGCTAACTATCATTAGAGCCTGTGGCACCAAACTTTTGCGTTTCCTTCACATGGTGTAAGAAATCTAATTCAGCTTATTAACTGGAGCCATTTTACTCTTCTCTTTCTCATTACAAGGGGTAAAGTGCTAGAATTATTACTTGAGTAGTTTTTGGGCCTAGTGTAGTAGATTAGGACACAACCTGGATGTGAAAGTCACTACAGCACGGAATGATATGTTATATATAAGCTGCAAAGATTCTAGTATCCACTTCTGTTCAGTGCTGAATCTCCAGAGGCCAAAACATCGTATTCGGGCCAGCCCTAGTTCCAGCCCTCTATGCACTTACAGATTACAGATCATTTTTTTTATTTAGCATTGATAACTGGCTTTCAAATCAGTTGGCAAAATTAGCTGTCATTATCATTTCCACTATCTACAATTGTGGTAGGAGTTCCATTTTCGGACCCAGAAATAGACATGGTGCCAACCAACCCTTGGAGCCGGATAGAACCAATCCAGTTTTCCCTACACCTATCCATGCCTCACTTTTTAAAATTCTTTTTGCACTTTGCAGATTCTCCATTATCCATTTTGGGGCTCGTTTTCTGATCTTTACAGTGACCTCTACAGGTGGTCAATCATTTAGTGCGGTAGCTCCCAAATGATGGAATACTCTTACCAGGTCTGTCTGGGATGTGTCTATCTCTATCTCTGGTAAAGATTTGTTTTCATGGCATCGTCAGTCTTCGTCTTGTGATACCTGTACTGACGTGTGTTCTTGTTGTTTGATGGTAAAGCTGACCTTGAGAGTGGGAGAGGTGCTAAATAAAAGTGATGATGCTGATAATGATGTTTCTGTATGCTTCCTCAGGTTTGTGAGGAAGCAAGTTTCATGTGCTGGAACGAGCAGTTACAGCAGTCGCAGGGAACTCTCTAGAATGCTGCCGCTGCCTCTTCCACACCGCAAGCTTCTCAGTAAGTCCAAACTTTAGACCACTAAAGGAACTAAACTCGGTGGGTAGGTTTGATTTCGTGAGACAGGCATATGCCTCAAGTTTCACGCCGTGCATATTACATGAACAAGGACAGACATTATCGCTGTACCTGACTGGCTGTATAACTGTTGTCTGGTTGCTGGTGCTTTCAATTCTTACTCGTGCCGTGGTGTTGGTAGCATCCTTCACAAGTGACGTATGCCTCAGAGAAGAGTCAGAAAGCAATCCAGACAGTTTGAAGAGCTGGAGAGGGGGGCATCATAGGGCTCTGGGAAGTGGGATGTATTGCGCACCATACTAGTTGTGCAAATACATACCATATAGCACACTGTGGCACACAGCGCATAGCAGTGATATCCTCCATGAGTCATCCTGTTAAGGCCAGCACCGTTGGCAGACGCGGCTGCACGACACAGACTACATCCCACAGACTTGTTACAATGACTGTCCTTAACACCACATCAATGTCCACCAAAGACTGCAGGCTGGTGTCGTACCAGACTGTCATGAATGACTCAGAATGGCAGCGGGTCATCTTCAGTGATTGAGTCCTGCTTTTGTCTTGGTACGAGACGACCAACGAATCCTTGTGTGGAGGTGCTGTGTGTCAGCGCCAAGATATTTGTTGTCACACGTCACCATGTCTAGAAGTTTTAAATACAAGTGCTGTACGAAATAATGAGGCTATAAATACATACAGGGTGTGAGTGACGGGATCCATAGATTGGGAAGAGGTTGCTACAGTGCAGGGGAATGTCTCGTTCCATGTTGTGGGGAAATGGCTTCCAGAGCAGATGTTTAAACTGATTGGCTAAAAGGAGTGGTTTCTACTGCATTTGGACGTGCCACGTTAGAGCATAGTGTGAAGGAAATAGTAGGCTGAATCTGCAGGGGTATGGAAGCGCGTACGGTCATAAGGGTCCTACCAGCAGTGGCTAAAATTCCCAAGTCCAAAGCTACAGGGAATTCAGATAGGAACTGCTGGGCGTGGGTTCATGGTATGTTCATGGTATGGCAGTTCCCTGTGGGGGAGTGTATTTCCGGAATTGGTTGTGCTTGACCTCCGATTGCAGTAAAAGCAGTAGTCTTTTTTCTATTTATGCCAGCAGTTCTTTTTCCTTCAGTTCCGGCTTTCAGACAACAATTCTGAGGAGAAATATGGTGAAGTAATGCAACTAGGGGTAGCTAATTATATACTTTAATTACATCATAAAAGGTTTTACACTGAAGGTCACTGGACTGACAACAGCCAATCATGAGTCGAATGATGCAGATGCCATCAGTTTATACAGAAATTAGGACCTAAATTTTTTTTGTCCAAAGTCAAAACCAAACAAAATGAACCCTTTTGGATGATGGCTGAATACCAAACACAGTTTTTCAATGTTTTTTCATCAAATTTTGCCACTTTTTCACCGTTACACTAATTAAAATCCCAGATTAGTGCCAAGATATAGCACTGCTGGCATACTGTCGGCACTGGCAATCTGCTGTGAGCCAAAGGTGGCCCCCATACTTAAAACATGCATTTGGCCCTACCAGTTCCCAAAAACATCTGGCAGAGATGCAGCAGAGTTGCTACTTTTGAGACGTGGACCTAATCTGGCGTGTATGCGGTCCAGCATCTTGCTACTGGGAGAGGTTTACCCCAACTTCCGTCAAAGCAAACTAGCGTGACTCCACGCTTGCTGTGATTGAGGTCACGTTGTTGTACAAAATTGAGGTTTTATGTTCTGTGTGTGTGTTTTAACCGAGAGAGAGAAAACAAAAGAGAGAGAAAAAGCAACAAGGCAAGCAAGCATGTGTGCGATGCGCACTTGAGAACGCTCCTGGTCTGCCATCCCTGTACCAGCTGTGTCCTGTTTTTTAATCTGTCTAGAGATCGGTTTTTGGCTGGAATGCTAGAAACCTGCATAACAGAATAACACGTCATTAAAAACGTTGTTGCTCGGTATTAATAGTCTTTTCAACCTTGGTGCATCCCTCATTATGACCTACAGTTGTAATTGAACACTGCAATGTCAAACTACCCACCAAGTTTCAAGAATTGAAACTACGACTTGTCCGTAACACCACGTCAGTGTCGTTCTCTAAATAACTGAATAACACTCCGGTTCCCATCTCATCCGGTAAGCTAGAAAAAGATGCAGCGTCATTAAAAACGTTGTTGCTCGGTAGGGATGAGTCTTTTCAACATTTGGTGTCATCCCTAATTAGGACATCCATGTATATTTTACCACTGCACCTGTCAACCTACCCACCAAGTTTCCAGAATGAACTTGTGGGTAGGTTTACCTTGTGAGCCTGCCAATGGTCAAGCTTCCATGCTCTGGGGGGGGGGGGGGGATGGGGGGGGAAAAGAAGGGGGAGGGGGTGGGGGGGGGGGGGGTCGGCCATGCATGTGATGTAAGCAAGGATGGCCTTATCTCTGTACCTTACAGCCCATTGCAGACATATAGCGAGAAGTGTTCCTCCTTGAGTCGTCCTGTTAGTGGCAGCACAATGCAGGGGCTACACCAAGCCCGGACTACAATGCATGCTGACCTTTTACAACGCTGCCTTAACACCACCTCAACTTGTCCACAAAGAACTGAATAACACTCCGTTTCCCGTCTACATCCGGGAACCAGAAAAAGATAACAGCGGCATTAAAACGTTGTTTCTAAGTATAAAGAGTCTTTTCAACCATTTGGTGCTCCCTAATTAGGACCTCCATTTATATGACCACTGCATGTCAAACTACCACCAAGGTTTCAACGATGAAACTATGCTGTCCTTGAACATACAGCCGTCGTTCTATACATAACTGAATAACACTCCGGTTCCCGTCTACATTTGGGAACTAGAAAAAGATTAACAGCGTCATTAAAAACATTGTTGCTCGGTATGAATAATTCCTGTTCAACCATTGTGTGTGTGAATCCCTAATTAGGACCTCCATGTTATATGACCCACTGCAATGTCAAAACCTACCCACCAAGTTTATCAAGGAATGAAACTAGGGGGGGGGGGGGGGGGGGGGGGGGGGGGGGGGGGGGGAGGGTGTGGCTGGACTGTTCTTAAAACACCACGTTCAACCGTCGTTTCTATAAATAAAACTGACCTAACACTCCGGTTCTGTCTACATCCGGGAACCAGGAAAAAAGATAACAAGCGTCATTAAAAAAAACGTTGTTGCTCGGTATGAATTGAGTCTTTTTAACAAATTTGGTGGCAATCCCTAATTAGGACCTACATGTATATGACGGCTGCACGACAGTGCTATGCCATGCAGTGCCATGCAAAAGTTTGGGAGTTCCTGATCAAATGATGCCTGACTTTTTTTTTGTTTGATGGAAAGAAAAACAATTGTTCATTCTTTACAGAACACATTCTTTGATAAATATGAAAAAGATAAAAACTTGTGGTGCTTTTAGATGTAGACATTTTTTGCGGTGTATGATACCTGTACATGTAAAGAGTGTTTGCTGTAAGAGGTCATAACTCCGGGGGCCAATTATCCTCCCAAAGCTTTCAGTCACAGGACCCATTTAAACGAACCTACCTCACTGACCTCTCTTTTTCCTGTATGGCAGGAAATCCACAGCAAACAAGCGGGAACAGTACGTGACCAAAACCATCCAACCTACATCAACACGGTGAAGGACTTCTGTGACAGAGAAACACAGGCTGACCTATAAGAGGAGAGTCAGGAGGATTTTTAGCAGGACATGCGAGACATCAGAAGACGTACAAAGGAATGCTCTGTGCTTGCTTGAAGATGAAGAAACTGAAAGAAGGATCTGAAGGACGTTCCGAGAGGCACTCTGGAGGGGCCCTGGAGGAGCTCCGTCACTTTCTGGATGCAAGTAGAAAGTCTAGCAGTCCACCTCGCTGACTGTTTTCATGTAACAAGAGCGTCCTGCCGAGGGGGGAGAACACTGAACAGCGGTGACGATCGGTTGATCTCAGCCAAAACTGTGTCCCTGCTCCTCCCATTTCGAGGACAGATGGATAAGCTTCTTCAAGCCTGAACATTTACAACTTGACCTTCTGGTCTATCAGCTGAGACAAATACATCTGCATCACAAAGTAGGCTGTGCAAGACTATGAGGTGAGCTGTGTATTTATTTATCTATATACAGTATTATATTTATCTATACACCGCACATCTGTCCGGTAAGATGATTTAGCTCTTGCTTTCTCTTATATGCAGTGTACACTTTTTATATTTATCTACTGTGCTTGAGACAACCTGGTATCTATACAGACAAAAGGAAACTGAGAGCAGGTGATAATTACCAGTACTCAGGGAAGAATAATCTGGAGTCCTTGATTGGTAGCTGTGCGACATGTACCTGTGACACCATATACCAGTCAATCCTAGGAGTTGTAGTCCAGAGGGGAAGCATGTGCAGAAGGAAAACTAGGAGTCGTGACAAAAAGCCTATAAGCACATAGCCATGCAATCTCCATAGACACACATTAGCTGAAGAATTAGTATACAGGAGGTGAGCATCGGTCACTTAGGGTGGGACGTCACAGGTGCTTTTGATGATTACGCCATACTAGATCGTGCCCCATCCAACTGTTGATGCTATCTTTTGTGCAATGGGATTGGTCTAGGAGCAATGGTAACCTGGAGAGTGGACTGAAATAAAAAAAAACAAAAAAACCATTTACAAAAGCTGTGGTCCAGTCCCATTAGAACCCCTCATATTCCTCTGTTTGCCATCGTACACTTACAGAGTTCTTCTAGAGAAGGTTTCTCTAGAAGTGACGATAACTATGTACTATGGTGATGTGGTTATCATATAAGTCAGTTTCTATGCCTTTTGGCTGGATAAGGGTTGTAGATAAAAAAAATACGGGTTTATCCTTCGTGATTGCTCTCTCTGTCCTGATTCAGAATCAGAAGGAATGCTGCACGAGGCTGAACATTAACACGCACACCACGCAAGCTCCTGTGTCACGCAAGTCTGTAATACCGTCCTGCAGGTCCTTTGCTTCTGCCAAAATTGGGGTTTTGCTTTGCATTTTTTTTTGGCTCGCCTTTATAAGTATGTCTCTAAGCGTAAGAGGGTTTTTTGGTGTTTTTTTGATCCCCCCTTTCTTGTCTTGACTTCCATAACTCACCCTTAATGGTGCCTGATAAAGAATGGAAATCTATATTTGCAGTGGCTGATAATTGGAACAAAAAGAGTTTTTCAGTACATAGAACTAGGATCAGTGAAACCATAAGCATTAAATCTGTTAACCATTCGTGTTCAAGTCGTCAAGGAGACTTTAACATGTTGTACATCACATGTGGTACTGCATTGGAACGAAGGTGTCCAGTACCGCATGGGCCCAGTCACAACGAGACATTTTGAGAGAACGATTTCAAAATATATTCATCTTCTGAAACACTTTATTATTGCTGGAGACAGCTCAAAAGGTAGCAGAAGGGCGTGTTTAAATGTGACCATCTGGACAGAGTGTCTGTGCACCAGTCCATTGACATAACATCAGGAACAATTTAAATACTAAATATGAATATCTAAATGCTCTTCAGACTGAAGGCAGTTGCTACATTGGAGATGCCACCAGTCATCAGGGGACATCATGGAACGGGGGTGGATATAAGAGTGTTATACTAAATGTTTACAGTATTATAAAAAAAGTAATAGTGTAGTGCCATACAAGGTTTAACGAATTAGGGAATGTTCCCAATGCTCTGGTATTGTCATCTGGCTGAACAGTATTGCCTTGCCGCACCAGGCCTAATGAGTCAATTAAGGCGTTAGCCTTAGGGCGTTTGGAGTTAATCCAAATATGAGCTAATAGAGTTGTGCATCTTTTTCATTTCATCACTCATGTGTGCCTGCTCTGGGGGCACCATTCAATCTGACTGTTCTGTTTCGACTATTTCAAAAAGTCCCAACAAAACCGCCAAACGAAACCTGTAGTTCTAGACCTTTTTACTGGAAAAGGCAGCATTTAGAAGCATATTTCCATGTGACTTACTGGAATCATTCAACATGATTGAAGGACTTGGGTTGGTCGTGCAGCAAACGACTTCATCAAGAAGTCTGGTAAGGCTGCATCTTGAACCTTCTGAATCATAGAATCAAAGAGTAATTCAAAATGTGGAGGAAAACCTCTGTGGGGTCGATTCTAGATTAACGTGGTACGTACAATACTTACAAATTACACACTACAGTAATTCCCTGAGTGGAAATAATGGGAAAAGATTACATCTCCTCTTAGCGCCTTTCTTGATTACTTCGCTTTAATGTTTCCAAATGAAAAACCATAAGGCACTGAATCAGGATCGGAACGTTACGTCTCCTATATCACATATTCAGAAATTCTGTCTTGTTCTTTCGTTATTAATAACAGTGCGTCCTGCTTGCTTAATGGAATGCCGCGGGGCGATAGGGCTCCGTTTTACTGCGTAAGTAGTGGAGGCGGCGCAGGGACTTGGGGGGGAGGTCATTAAGGCACACCGTGGCGGTCTACCGGGGATATCAAGACAAGCATTTGTAGTGCGAGGGAGAAATAACAACCACTCGAAATAAGCTCTGGGAGGGAGGGGAAAAAGTTAATTACAACCCAAGTGTTGTAAGCTGAGGGCTAGCGTGCAAAGCGCCTGTGGAAGCAGGAGCGGCAGGCGGCGGATGACCCCGCAGAGCTAGCGGCGGCTCCCGTGCTTACCCGGAGACGAGGAAAAATTTTATTATATTCGCTCTGTTTTTCTAAATTTTCACACTACATCAACGGGTTCTGATTTTAGCTCCCAGGATCAAACCCGGAGTCACCCAGAACACACTTAGAATAGGTTGCCACTAGGTCGGGTTTAGTGGAGGAAAGGTCGGACAGCACTGTGCAACTTCGATATGTAGTAAACATGTAGAGACGACACTGTGAGTGTACGTTAGACAGAGGCTAAAAGGCCATTATGGAGATGCTCGTAATGTTGAGCTGTCCAGCTTATTGGCCTTCGTATTGAACATCATAAAAGAACCTCTAAGAGGCTGATACTACTGTAATGGAAGTACAACAAACAGGTCCATGAAACCAAACAAAACAAATCAGTCATATTGGTGGAATGACTTTTTGGGCTCCTGGCAGATGGCGCTGGCATGAAGGAGGATGGGGCTACACATACTGGTCAGTGGTGTGAGTGACGGGATCCATAGATTGTAGAACTAGGTGGTGGTACACTGCAGTGAAATGCCCAATCGTTCCATGTGTGAATAAACGGCTCCCAGAGGCAAGATGTTAAATGATTGGCTAAAAGGGAGTGACTGCATTTTGGGGCGTGACCAATAGACCATAGTGTGAAGGAGTAAAAGGCTGGATCTGCTGGCGGGTGTATGGAAGCTATGGGTGGCCCCCAAAAAGGAGGACATCATAAAGAAAGGGGTGTCGGGAAATGATGACCCTGACCAGAAATTAAAATCATAACGCTAACCTTTAGTAACACATACATGATTACTTTACTCACACGAAACTGGTTGTAAAAGGTATGACGTGAATCAGACTCGTGTAGCTTACTAACTGGACCTAGGGTCAATTGAGAGGGCTGATCCTGCGGTTAGCCGGTTATGCGAGTTACAATGTCATGTGGACCTTGTTAAAAACTAACCAATGAAAATGCAGAGGCATGATGTCCTGGGGAAGGGGGGGGTTGACAGACTACGGACATAAGCCCAATGGCACACACATCACAATATTTGTCTCACCCCTAAGCTAGATAGCGTATGTGTCTTACAGGTCTTACCAGCAGTGACTAAAATTCCAGTCTACGTGAAACTCTTCTTCGAGAATTGTTTAGGTGGGGCCCAGGGAAGAAGGGCACCGTTCACCCAAATCTGGCCCCAACTGTGGGCAAAATTCTTGTATGGAAATGAATGAAATAGTGTCTGCACATTTGATGTGGCCTACATCCATCATAAACCTGTCCAGTCCATGCCAAATCCAAGTAATTACAAATAACTTAATTACAGGTAATGATATGGCGGCAGACCATGTCTTTCCTCCAGAAATGTAATTAGTACGCCATATGGTATCATACTGGGCTCATAATATGATCAAATAATTTTCACCTCACAATCTGGGACCCATTAGGCTTTAACTATAGGCTGGATGTATTACATCAAGGTAAACCACTGTGGGATCATTACCCTGCTATGTAAATTACTCACATTTCTGCCACCCCTGTAACCAGGGTTAATCATTCGAGAATTGTAAACCTATAGGTTGAAGGTCAAAGACCTGTAGGTTAAGAGGGCGCTAGGAAAGTTGACCATCCGGGTAAAACAACAACCTGTTCGCACATTAATGGGTTGAAAAAGAGCTGGGACCCTTGAAAATAAACAACTCAACCTGAGCCATCCCCCTGGTTCCTCGTTCGGGTAACAATAAAAGATCAGCTCAGCATGAACTGGACACCACACTACAGCGTTCCGCAATACAAGATACCAGTACTAAAATCGATTCATTATGACATCACTAATGAACCAGTTTGTTACCTGAACACCAGTATGCAGGAGATTTGGACTTTGTCAGGATAACAAAGTTTGTGTCTGTGCTCTTTGCATGAAAGTTCTTGGTAGATAGGTTGTAAATTGTCCACCCCCACCAATGCAGGGTGTCACAGACCATGCGTAATTGTCCCTCTTTAGTTTCATCTTGGTTTCAGACCAGGTAGAAAATATTTTAAGGAGAGTTGAGAGGGCTTGGCCTCCTGCCCACCCAGAAAGTAAACCCCTTGGGCCTGTGGCATTGCTGGGATAGACAGTGGTGCCACATAGGAAGCCCATATACATACATAAAATCTGTGTTCATACTGCAGGCAAGTCAGGTTTATTTCAAAATCAGATCTTTTAGGACGACCGCCGCACTGCCATTCACAAGAGATCAGATTTGTGGTTCAGCATGGCTCATGTGGTAATGACACTGATTGAAAGGGGCCTTTTTTGCATACTGGCATTTCTCACTGCTCCTCTCTGATTCAGTTTATGCTCCGTCCTTGGCACATTCATTCACCTTGATCGATCCAAAAACAATATAAGCAAAAATGCCCAAGAAACGATTGCACTGTATCTGCTCAAACAGCAAACAGTTTATCAGCATGACTGTTTGTGGTTGCTCAGATTAAAGATAATATATTTCAAAAATCTTGATTTTCTGTGTTATTGTGTTTATCAAGAAAATTAATAATAAATAAGCATTGAATGCTTTCTGA
>JAMWET010003549.1:55000-76053 GCA_024036415.1 Prochilodus magdalenae | reverse complement strand
GCTCCGATGACATGCCCTTTTTAGGTGTCAGTGTCTGAGCTCATGCTGAGTTTTAGGCTCTTTTCCACCGTCTACTTGCGTTGTCCTGGTACTAAGCTGGAACTATTATCGCACACGAACGCCTAAGAACCTTCCTCATTGGTTTGTAAGGCTCGCCTCAATGGATAAAAGCGTCTGCTAATATTGGCCTTAAATGTAAAGGATGGCAAAGTCCACATGTGCCCCATTGTCAAAGGACAAGGCATCTCTTAACCATTTACACAGGTAGTAGGAGTATAGACCTATCCCTCTAGTAATAGAGCAAAAACACATGCTAGCACCGAGAATCACCATAGGGCATTTTGAGGACACCAGTGGATTACATAGAGCATGGAGCACATGGAATTCCGTGACTACACAGATGAAATCAGGGAGCCATCAGTGTGTTGTTGATCAGTACGTCACAGACCAAACTAAATCGGTTTTGTGTGGTTTGCTCTGAAGCACAAAACATCATCAGCCTGTTTACTTTGCACCTGAGGGTTACCTGGACCTGATTTCTGAAAGTGTTCCTAGAGCGCATGCAGTGGTTTTCCTTGTCTGTAGAGGATTTTCAGAGTATTGCCTGGAAATCTTTTGATTTTATTACGTCATGCTGTAGTCTGTTGGTGGTATCCAAAATCTTTTTCAATGTTTTAACTTAAGGAGGACATTTTACACTGACAGATTGGTTATCACAATTTATTTAGATGCAGTTTGATGGTTTTTTTTACAAATGGATGAATCTTTGCCCCCTACCTCCGCAAGAGACTCATTAGAAGACTGCTGCCTCATCTAAAACATCCTCTTTTTATACCTACCGTCATGGTTTTTTTATTATTTATTAGTACCACTTACTTTTCCAGTGACCTTGAGATTGCGTTGCTGACATCCACACAGTTCTAAATCATTTTTCAATTAAAAATGGTTACAATGTTATCACTTTTAACTATCTGACATGTGTCCTATGTGCTATCTGTAAATAAAAATGGGTCCTATGAGATTTGCAAGTCATTGCATTTTGATTTTTTTACTATTATGTTTTATTTCACATTTTACATAGGCCTCACTCAGCTTTTTTTGGAAATGTGGGGTTGTATATATGTATGCTCTTCTCACATGTATGTCTGTTAGCCAGGTATTTGACAATAAATAATTTACAGTGTCTGTGTCATTTTATACTTGAAATATTTATTTATTCATTTACAGGCATGTCAGCTGCTGTTATACGCTGCCCCTAGTTTGGTATCTGTGAAGAACAACATATGTGGTCCTATGTACACAAGTAACACTGTGAGAATGAAAAGGCCACTTGAAAATAGCAGGTACAGCATAGTATTAGCTTATCTAGATGTTACCAAGAATTGTGAGCATGGCTGTGTTACTCTTATGTAAGGTGCAGCTTATAATTACTCATTCAAACAATTAATGTTTGACCAATCAGTGCGTCAGTTAACAGCTACACACGTCCGCCCTGGTACCAGACTTCTTTAAGCTTTTCTCTTTTCTTTGCATTTAGTATCCACCGATACAATTAGAACCCAGCCTAGTCTTTCATTCACGGTTAGGGGCAAGAACACGCGACCGCTCTAGTGCATATAGTCTAGTGCACAAGCCGTATGTGTCTTTTATAACGCTAGTTTAAACAACATTATAAGGAGACCTGTGCAAAGTTTAAAGCATTAGATAAAACAATGTAATGTATCAATACGTATTTCTTTAGGTGCAACTATAATCAAGCCTTGTAAAAATCATCTTTGAATCTTTGTATTATATACAGGCTGCATATGAAATACAGTCATTCGGAAGTACCTATACACTTTTTTTGATCTCGGAACTGCCGTAAAATAAGAGGACCTATGAGCATAGTCCTTGGTAAATATTATGGAGCACTAGAATAGGACAACATACAAGGAAAAATGGTTTCTTATATTTGGGGAACAGTGCTAAGAGAGAAAGTAGTTGATAAGTGGAGTAACATAGGTGAGCATACAGAGACGGGAGCTGCAGGCCATGGAGCAAAAACGTGTTTTCGGGCTTTATTATCCTGGCAGAAAACCTGATCAGAACGTTTGCGGCTTTAGCCTGCCAGAAAGAATCTTCAAGTAGGTGAAGTAGGAAAGAGTCGTCCCCACACGCATGATAAATGAATGGGCCTTTATAGTGAATTGAACCTAATAAGGTGGCTGATTTGACAGCCAAAAAGATTGATTATTATAGCGGCAAATTATGGATGTCCAAGAAAAACACTGATGGGGCTGATTTGCCAAGACAATTAAGGATATCCAGTTAGCTGCCAGGAACAAAGGTCAGGAGCCATATCAGGCTGATGAGGTGATGTAGGCCCTGTTCACTACTATGTCGAGCAAAGCTGAGGGTGGTGCAGTGGTTTTTGGCAGATGGTCGACGTTAGCGCTCTGTCAGTATGGCCATATTGCGGGCTGGAGGGGGGGGGGCTTCTAAATTTAGTGGGGACTGTTTTCGAAGTTTACTGAGGCAAAGCTAGGAAGCAGAAAGCTGCAGACTGTGACATTCACAAAGGGAACGACGCGTAACTGCTCAGGAACATGTAGAGTACTGAAAGAAAGAGCATGATGATGTCCATTGATGAACCTAAGGTGGACGTACAGGATGTATCTGGGTGTCCGTTGTAGAAAACTGGATTATTAAAAAGACGGCAACGACAAAGAGATTCCCATTGATGTGTAGGTTAATGATGACAACCTAACCCGACTGACAACAACACAGTTCTTCAAGAAGGCGTCTTCAAAAGGGTGCCCCGGCTCGAGTTCATTCTTCACTGAAAATAACCTTTAGATGTATTCTCACATTAACATTATATATATTGGTATAGAGACAGAAAGGAGAAATAAATAGTATAATAGTAATAATAATATAATAATAAAAAGTAAACAATCTACATTTAAAAATGATCAGGATAACAATCCTCACATCGTCTTACACAGAAATGGCGAGAATTGGGACTGTCACCTTAGAGAGGTCCTGTCAATAAAGTCTAACATGGTAAGCTGTTCCTTGTTATACTTCTGTGCTGCTTGCTTGCTAATCCCCTATGGTCATGACACCCAGCAGCCAAAATTAGACGACGACAACAACAGATGCATTTAATTAATATAACACATTTGCCCTTTGGTCCTCAAAGAGCACCAAGAAACATAGAAATCTACAAGGGTGGTCAGGTAAATGGGCAACACTGGGAATTGGTATTTTTTCCATACTGAAAAGACCAAGTGTTATTTGTTGACTTTTTTAATGTTTTATTAATTCTTTACTTTATTCACATAGTATTCCCCTGAATCTTTTAGTCTCTTTCCACCTTCTCCATGTGCAATTCTTGGTCTCTGAATATTCCAGCTTCATTTTACAACACACTGATGCGTTTTGATTGCATGACACATGTACTTTATATGTCCCAACACATGTAAGTCTTCGCTAATAAATTAGGTCTGTTTTAACTACGTAGTAGGTTTAACCTGTGAATCCGTGGTAGTGTGTAAGATTGTATAGGGGTAATTCCCTGTTATTAAAGTCCTAGGGCCAGGTTTACAGAATCATACCTTCGTATGGTTATATATGGCCGAGGAGGTCAGATCCTACTTTGTACTTTTACTTGGTCTCTTTTTAGCTTCTACACCTGCACAGGGTAGGGCCACACAATGCCCTTTAATATGCCGCGAGCAGTGGCTGGGGCTGCCAGGGGCAAAAATGTATCAGCAAATACCTACCTGATGGCAATGGTCAACACTCAAAGTGTGCCTTTGTCCCTTCAAGGCAAGCAAGACACATCAAGAGCATTCTCTGGTCTGGCAGAGACCAATCAGCGGTCAGTACACAGTTCTCCATGTACCAGATTTATTTAAACTCTCCTGTTTTCTGCCATTAACACTACGGTTAAATACCAATGTATGCATATTCAGTATTGTCAATATCTGTTTATACCTGCTGATATCTGCACCCCATGCATGCTGTTTATTACTGCACTGAATATGTTTAGATAATTCCTACTGGTAATCTACAGTGATATTTGTAGATAAGATTTTTTTTTTATTCTTGCCTCATTGTAATAAATGAGATAAAATTATCTATAGCTGACAGTATTATTGGTAGCAATTTACAGATCGGTAACAAATAGGTAATATTATGATAATTTTACGGTAACAAATATTATTTAAACATTAATTAAATGCCAATTTCCTAGTGGTTACTAAATAATAAATCAGAAATTAAGTGTGCATTAACAAGGTCTTTATAAGATCGTAAAATAAAGCGCTACCATATTATTTATAGAATTTTTTGCTAAGCCAGTATTTACTTATGTTCACACTGTACCACTCTTAATACTGTTCTGTATTACTGTGCCGTCTTGTGTAACTGCTACATGCTGCTACATTTCCATCGGGATAAATAAAGTATTTATCTACCTGTCTATCTATCTATTAGGATGCTGATAAAAGAGAACCCAGCCAAGTGATACATGGTATGGCAAAAAAAAGTCTAGTGCACAATCCTAGTGTTTTCATACACAATTTATACATACATTACAATGCGACTCTGCAAAGTTTAGCATTAATATACAATGCAATATATCAACACTTATTGTTAGGTGCAAATGATCAAGCCTTGCCTTTGCATTTAGGTGCTTTGAATTTGGATTCTAAACTCACCTTTTATTCTTGGTATTACATACACTACATATGAAATACATCTGGACGTACCTATACATTTTTTG
The DNA here is from genome assembly GCA_024036415.1 of Prochilodus magdalenae. NCBI lineage: Eukaryota > Metazoa > Chordata > Actinopteri > Characiformes > Prochilodontidae > Prochilodus > Prochilodus magdalenae. The sequence continues at coordinate 71,285 of JAMWET010003549.1, read as the reverse complement.
ATCTCTGACTCCGTAAATAAGAGGACTGAGCAGTCTTGGTAAAATATTGGACACTAGATAGGAAACATACAAGACAATGCTCTTATATTTGGGGAACAGTGCTAAGAGAAAGTAGTTGATAAGTGGAGTAACATAGGTGAGCATACAGAGAAGGAGCTGCAGGCCATGGAGCAAAACAGTGTTCCGGGCTTTTCTGGCAGAAACCTGATCAGACGTTGCGGCTTTAGCTGCCTGAAGAATCTTCAAGTAGGTGAAAAGGAGCGTCATCCACACGCATGATAAATGAAGGGCCTTTATAGTGATTGATCTAATAAGGTGTTGATTTGAGCCAGAAAGATAATTAGCATAGCAAATTATGGATGTTGAGAAAAAACTGATGGGCTGATTCGCCAAGACAATGAAGATATCAGTTAGCGCAGGAATAAAGGTCAGGAGCCATATCAGGCCGATGAGGATATAGGCCCTGTTCACCGAGCAAAGCTGAGGGTGATGCAGAGGTTTGCAGATGGCGACGTAGCGCTCCAAGGCCATGGCTGCTAAATTCAGTGGGGTGTTTTCTGAAGTTAGTGCAGCAATCAGAAGCAGAAAGCTGCAGACAGTGACATTCACAAAGGGTAATGCGTAACTCAGGACATGCAGAGTAACTGAAATAAAGAGCATAATGATGTCATTGATGACAAGATGGATGTACAGGATGTATCTTGTGTCTGTGTAGAAAACTGGATTATTAAAAAAGGCAAACACAAAGATCCCATTGAAGTAGGTTATGATGACACCCAACCCGACCGCAACAAAGTTCTTCAAGAAGGCGTCTTCAAAAGTGTCCCGGCTTGAGTTCATTCTCACTGAAATAACCTTTAGATGTATTCTCACATTAACATTATATATATGTATAGAGACAGAAAGAGAAATAAATAGTAATAATAGTAATAATAATAATAATAATAAAAAGTAAACAATCACATTTAAAAATGAACAGGGTAACATCTCACATCGTCTTACACAGAAATGGCGAGAATTGGGACTGTCACCTTAGATGGTCCTGTCAATAAAGCCTAACATGGTAAGCTGTTCCTTGTATACTTCTGTGCTGCCTGCTAATCCCCTATGGTCATGACACAAGCAGCCAAAATTAGACAACGACAACAACATGACATTTAACATAACAAGCCCGGTCTCAAGAGCACCAAGAAACATAGAAATCACATCAGGTAAATGGGCAACACTGGGAATATTTCCATACTGAAAAGACCAAGTGTTATTTGTTGACTTTTTTTAATGTTTTTTAAAAATAATTATTTATTTATTCACATAGTATTCCCTGAATCTTTCAGTCTCTTTCCACCTCTGTACAATTCTGAAATATTCCAGCTTTATTTTACAACACACTGACGTTTTGATTGCATGACACATGTACTTTATATTCCCAACACATGCAAGTCTAATAAATTAGGTCTGTTTTTAACTAGTAGTGGTTTAACTGTGAATCCGCAGTGTGTAAGATTGTATAGGGGTAATTTCCTGTTATTAAATCCTAGGCCAGGTTTACAGAACATACCTTCGAGGTATATATGGCCGAGAGGTCAGATCTACTTTACTTGCTCTTTTAGCTTCTACACCTGCACAGGGTAGGGCCACACAATGCCCTTTAATATGCCGCGAGCAGTGCCTGGGGCTGCCAGGGGCAAAAATGTACCAGCAAATACCTACCTGATGGCAATGGTCAACACTCAAAGTGTGCCTTTGTCCCTTCAAGACAAGCAAGATATTTCAAGAGCATTCTTTAGTCTGGCAGAGACCAATCAGTGTTCAGTACACAGCTCTCCATGTACCAGATTTCTTTAAACTCTTCTCTTTTCTGTTATTAGAAAGCTCATACAACAGAACCCAGCCAAGTGTTACGTGGTAAAGAGCAAAATAAAAGTCTAGTGCACAAGTCTAGTGTCCTCTAATACACAAGTTTCAAATATTATACATACATTATGATTGAGATGAGATTAATGATGAGAATTTACAATGTGTATTATAAATAAACAATGTCATGTATCAACACTTATTCTTAGATGCAAATGATCAAGCACTGAGGTGCTTACCATTGTTAACTATTTTTTTAATCTTTGTATTATATACACTACATATGAAATGCATTCGGACGTACCTATACATTTTTTGATCTCGGACTCCGTATATAAGAGGACTGAGCAGTCTTGGTAAAATATTGGACACTAGAAAGCCAACATACATAAATATAGTTCTATATTTGGGGAACAGCGGTAAGAGAACAAAGTTGATAAGTGGAGTAACATATGCGAGCATACAGAGAAGGAGCTGAAAGCCGTGGAGCAAAACAGTGTTCCGGGCTTTTCTGGCAGAAACCTGATCAGACGTTGCAGCTTTAGCTGCCAGAAGAATCTTTAAGTAGGTGAATAGGAGCGTCATCCACACGCATGATAAATACAGGGTCTTTATAATGACAGATCTAATAAAGTGCTGATTTGAGCCAAAAACATTTTGAGGATAGCAAATTATGGATGTTGAGAAAACACTGATGGGCTGATTTGCCAAGACAATAAGGATATCAGTTAGTGCAGGAACAAAGGTCAGGAGCCATATCAGGCCTATGAGGATATAGGTCCTGTTCACCGAGCACAGCTGAGGGTGATGCAGCGGTTTGCAGATGGCGACGTAGCGCTCCAAGGCCATGACTGATAAATTCAGTGGGGTGTTTTCTGAAGTTAGTGCAGCAAACAGAAGCAGAAAGCTGCAGACGGTGACATTCACAAAGGGTAATGCGTAACTCAGGACATACAGAGTAACTGAAAGAAAGAGCATGATGATGTCATTGATGACAAGATGGATGTACAGGATGTATCTCGTGTCCGTGTAGAAAACTGGATTATTAAAAAAGGCAAACACAAAGATCCCATTGATGTAGGTTATGATGACACCCAAACCGACTACAACAAAGTTCTTTATGAAGGCGTCTTCAAAAGGGTCCCGGCTCGAGTTCATTCTCACTGAAATAACCTTTAGATGTATTCTCACATTAACCTGTTTTATCAAACAGAAATACATATATATCTATACAAATAAAATATTTTCTGAGTGAACAGTCACATTTCAAAATGCACAAAGTAAGATACCTCTCATTGTCTTATACTGAAATAGTCCTATAGAAACGATGAGGACTGGGGCTGTCAATTTTAGTAACACCTTTTGTTACCTGCTCTTGTCCCATGTGATAATGACACAAGCAGCCAAAATTAGACGACAATAACATGACATTCAATACAACATGCCTCGTCTCAAGAGCATCAAGAGACACAGAACTCACTTCAGGTAAATGTGTAATACCGAGATTTTTGGCATACTCAAAACACAAAGCAATACTTTCCACAGTGTTTAACGTTTTATGAATTGTCAATTAAAATATTATTTCCTGTATGACCACAGTCTATTTTCACCTCAGTACAATTCTGAAATATGACATTATGACAGCATGTATACACATATTAAACTACCTTTGTTTTTTACTTGTAGTGCTTTCACTGTGAAACCACAGTATGTGAAATTTTAGAGGGCTAATTCTCAGTTATGAAATCCTAGTACTTCTTAGGTATATATATGCACTTACACTGTTTAGGAATAACATTATGACCACCTCAATGTATCTCCACTCACTATCCATCTCATCAGCTACACTGACCATATAGGACACTCTGTAGTTCTACAGGTCCAGACTGTAGTCCATCTGTTTCTCTGTATACTATATTATCCTGTTTTTCAATGGTCAGCACCCCCACAGGACCACCACGGAGCAGGTATTCAGTTATTAAACTGAACCCAGAACTACATGTGCCCTGGTTGAGTACAGTGTAGACAGACCATGTATCTAAATTAATGTTAAAAACCCTGAAGTTAAAATACTCCTCCAGTGTCAGTAGAAGTTCCTCCCTATATAGCTCCACTGGATGAACAGATATGAAGTATTTACCTTCAGATGTTCTTTAGTATGGAGAGTAACAGGAGCATGATTTATTATGGCTCTAATGTCCTATTATCATTTCTGGAACAGGACTCTTCATCAGCTCAGTTTAAGCGAAGAGACAATCTCAAATGCTTCATCTGCATGGCCCATAGGGCTGGAGATGGCCCAACCCAGTTATGGACTCCGGACCCCCTTATCATCTGGGAGAAAGTTCCGGTAGGTTTGTCTCCCCACCCAAAAGACTTTGCAACAGCTTCTTCTCTGAGGCTGTAAAACTACAAAACTCCCTGATGGAGATTGGATATACACCACTATATAACCACTACTGCACATCCATACCTTGAATTATTTCAATACTGCTATGGAGCCCCAATTAAGGTTTCCTGTATACCGGTGTTTCCTAACCCTGGTCCTGAAGGCTCCCTGCCCTGCACATTTCAGTGTTTTGCCTGTTCCAAACAGACCTGATTCAACTCATAAGCTCATCAACATGTCCTTTCAGAGTCGCAGGGCATGTGTTAAAGCAGGGCATCCACTAAAGTGTGTAGGGCAGGTTGCCTCCAGGACCAGGGCTGAGATTTGCTGCTGTACACTGTTCTGTATATGAATGCATATTGTTATGTGTTCTGTCTATTTGTCATGTATACTTATTGGTCTGTATATTTTGGATAAATGGGTGGGTGGGGAGGGGGGGCTCAAGAATAACATTTTGCTCTAATTTTACCTAAACCTGTTTAACTTAATCTTAATTACTTATATTTTTAGTTCTTGCTTTTATATTTGCCTTTAATTTTTATATAATTTACTTTTATTAGTGCTGTTATTACTACTATTTTTTAATTTACTATTATATAATAAAATATTATTTATATTATTCTTACTTAATTTTGGTTGTATGATTTTTTGGCTTGTTTAGCTTTTTTTATTATTAGTCTTGATTAATCTTGATTTTATTTTGCAGTAATCTCATCACTTTATTTTCCTTTACCCTTTGTTCTTCATTATTTTATTCTGATTATTTAGAAGTTAGTTTTAGCTTAATTTTAAGTTTTCTTGATTGACCTTTTTAAAAAATATCTTTTCCCTGCCATGTTGGTTTCCTCTTTAAAAAAATTCTTTATTTACTTATAAATATTTATTTTCTCAATCTTCTTCTTTAAACTGTTATTATTAAAACTTACGTTATGTGTATAAATTGCTTCCTTTAAAGTTCTTAGCTTGCTTAAATGTGTTTGTTGTTATTTATATGGTGAATAAATAGTTTTTATATATGATTGTTTCTATATATATTTTTCTCTTTATCAACCCCTGATCACTGTGAGCATCCGGCTACATTGAAAATGAGGGTCACGCTCAATGTACTTCTGGGTCAAAATAAAGGTTGACTGATTGATGAGAGGTTGACTGATCAGCGAGAGGTTGACTGATCCTTATTGCCATTCCACAATGTGGAATGACAATAAGGACCACTTGAACAGTGCAGCACAAGACAGCACAGTAACTAATCTGAACAGAGAACTATCCATACACTGCTTGAGTATAACATATGATGCCCATATTTCATCATACAACAATGCCTGTGAAAATAGGCCAGGCTTTTCCAGAAGGGGGTGAGGGTGGTGGCAAATTCCCACAACTGTAAGCAGTATGCAAACAACGGCAGCAGAACCATAAAGGAGCTCTGATTTACTTTTTACTCAGCCTTTTGTATTACAGTCACAAACCGTGATTCTGCTTTGTTCATCTGCTACAACATGTAATGATTCTTTGATGATTATATTTGACCAATCAATGTCCAGCACACAGTTCTCTATGCACCAAACGTTTTTTTCTGCAATATGGATGCGGATACACCAGACCACAAACAAATCATAACATGCTAAGATGACAAACAATATACAACCGCCGAGCCTTTCATAAACAGTATTTAAAAACATAAATTATGTAAATTTCATTGCACAAGTTTGTGATGTGTAGTATTAATAAACAATGTAATTCATTAACACTTATTCTAAAGATACAACTCGCCAAGCCTTGCCTCTGCACTGCCATACTTTGGATAGGGTCTGTAAAATTTATACTAGTTCTCATTAGCTTTGGGTTTAATCTTTGTATTATATACACTGCATATGAAATACATTCGGACATATCTGTACATTTTTTTATCTCTGACTCCGTATATAAGAGGACTGAGCAGTCTTGGTAAAATATTGGACACTATATAGGCAATATACATAAATATGGTTTTATATTTGGGGAACAGTGCTAGGAGAAAGTAGTTGAGAAGTGGAGTAACATAGGTGAGCATACAGAGAAGGAGCTGCAGGCCATGGAGCAAAACAGTGTTCCGGGCTTTTCTGGCAGAAACCTGATCAGACGTTGCAGCTTTAGCTGCCTGAAGAATCTTCAAGTAGGTGAAGAGGAGCGTCATCCACACGCATGATAAATAGAGCGCCTCTATAATGATTGATCTAATAAGGTGCTGATTCGAGCCAAAAAGACTCTTCTGGTAGCAAATTATGGATGTTGAGAAAACACTGATGGGCTGATTCGCCAAGACAATAAGGATATCAGTTAGCGCAGGAATAAAGGTCAGGAGCCATATCAGGCCTATGAGGATGTAGGCCCTGTTCACAGAGCAAAGCTGAGGGTGATGCAGAGGTTTGCAGATGGCGACGTAGCGCTCCAAGGCCATGGCTGCTAAATTCAATGGGGTATTTTCTGAAGTTACTGAGGCAAGCAGAAGCAGAAAGCTGCAGACTGTGACATTCACAAAGGGTAACGCATAAGTCAGGACATGCAGAGTAACTGAAAGAAAGAGCATGATGATGTCATTGATGACAAGGTGGACGTACAGGATGTATCTGGTGTCCGTGTAGAAAACTGGATTATTAAAAAAGGCAAACACAAAGATCCCATTGATGTAGGTTATGATGACACCCAACCCGACCGCCACAAAGTTCTTCATGAAGGCGTCTTCAAAAGGGTCCCGGCTTGAGTTCATTCTCACTGAAATAAAATTTAGATCTATTCTCACATTAACCTGTTTTATCAAACAGAAATACGTATATATCTATTCAAACAAAATATTCAAATTTAAAAATACATAAGGTAAGATACCTCACATCGTCTTATACTGAAAACGACTGTTCGTTATACATTAAAATCAACTTGGATTGACACCTTCAGATGGTTCTGTCAGTAACGACTAACAGGTAATGTTATATATTTCATATGGTGCTTTAAATAGTAGGAGAACTACGCTTTGAGTAAACAATCACCTTTAAAATCATAGATGAATTTAAATAAAGAGCATCATGAATTGTTGACCACTTCTGACTTAACCTCGATTTTAAATTCCTCACATTATAAACAAATATAAACCATTCTACAGAAACGATTATATAATATATTAATTATACAATAAAATGAATTGGGATTGTCACCTTTGGATGGTCCTGTCAGTAGAGACTAAGTTAAGCTGTTGCTTTTATACCCTGGTTGTGTCTGGGTGCTTACCCCCTGTGGTAATGACACAATCAGCCAAAATTAGAGAACAAGAAAATGACATTCAGAATAACAAGCCTCACCTCAAGGGCACTTCAGGGCACGTCAAATGTAGAAATGACTTTAGGTACATGTGTAATACTGGTGATTTTTGCAAACTGAAAACACAAAGGAATATTTTTCTACTGTTTTAACACTGTGCGCAGGTTTGACTTTGAGACATGCGAATGATTCGAGTTTCATGCTCAGTCGTGCATGTGATGTATGCAAGGAAGGGTCTTATCTCTATACGTGGTGTAGAAAATCTGCAGGAACTGTGTGAGGATATATCACAGGACACCAAAAGGAACCTCTACAGCTCCATGCTGACACGCCTGGCATGTTGCATTAGTCATACTGATACAATACAATTTTTTTTGGGAATTGTAAAGCGGCATTGGGTATGTGAAAGGTGCTACAGAAGTGTAACCTATTGTTATTATTATACATCTAAACAATAAGAGGCCATTCTAGTTTTCCTTTAAAATCAGCATCTCCACATGTACAGCAGCTGTTCTGAAGAGAATTTCTTCACACCATGCCAGCAGAGCTGAAGAGAAAGGTTCTTAGTGAGGAACTTAATGTTGGGTTCTAGCTTTACTGGCAGATACAGTGAGCGTCTGGTTCATAAGAACAAGGTCATGAAGTAAACACACAGGACAACACAAGTGACCTACAGAATGAATCGCCTCCTTCTCCATCACTTACCTCCATTCAGACCCGCTTCTTCAGTCCTGTCACCCTCCTTCAGCTCCTTTGCCTCCATCTCCTCCTTCTCCATCACTTACCTCCATTCAGACCCGCTTCTTCAGTCCCGTCACCCTCCTTCAGCTCCTTTGCCTCCATCTTCTCCTTCTCCATCACAAACCTCCATCAGATCAGTTCCTTCAGTCCTGTCAGTCTTCTTCGGCTTCTTTCTCACCCTCTCCTCCTGCTTTATTTCATAAACACATTGATTTATAAAACTCATATTTATAAGAGCTCAAGAATATAATAAGTGAACAATCTTTTTTATTACATTGTTTAATAATATTAATCTACCAGTCATCTAACTATCTCTCCACAAAGTTGTCGGCTCTTAATCTCCATCTACACATCAATGAACTGAGAAATATAAAACTGCATTATGACCATTATCTATCGTTATATAAACTTTTCACTGGCTTAACTTACTGTAAACAGCAACATGTGACAAACTTTGGTGTCACCGTGTCCAAATACTGAAGGGAAATATCAAAAGAGTGAATATAAACATCAGAGAATGACTTCTTTCTATCTCTGTACCTCGTTTATACCATCACTGTGCTAGTCGTCTCGTTAGTTAGCTAGCTAGCTAGCTAAGATTAACGTTAGCCTAGCCTCTTTTGTTTACCTCAGTAAACCCAAAGCTAGCGAGCTTACAAACCCATACTGTGCATAAACTACCTCAAATCCATATTAAATGTGGATATAGTCACTTTAATAATCTAATTCTGTGCATTCCAGATTATAAAGACTGCTAATTTTACGGAGCATGTAGCCAAACTCCTCACCCCTCAGTCTTCAGCTGCACGAGCTGCGAGTAAAGCCCGCCCCCAGGCCTGATATGATTGGCTCACACCTTACGTGGCCGAATATGATTGGCTCACAAGAAAAAGAGCTTTGATATGATTGGACGAGCCGCTGTTTCTGAGTTCCGTGTTGCGTCACAGGCAGCACTGTAATAGAGCAACAGCAGCTGAGAAATAAATATATAGATCATTTAATAGATATATTTGAAGTGCACGTATTTGGGAAAAGGGGGTTATTGGCATTAGGGGGTTGTTAAGGGGGGCAGAGGGGCAAAGGTGTTCTGTTGGCATCCGCTGTCTCTGACAACCCAGTTCCACCAATGTGGTATGGGTTTTCTTCATCCAAGAATTTAATTATTTGCCACCAAAAATGTTCTGGAACCTTAAAAGTTTGCAATGGCGCTACCCAGGGTTCTACTGAAAAACCTCTTCTGGATATAAACAAGCATCTGGACTATTAGCACTTGGGCTTGCAGGTCATCTATACGCACCGCCATCTTGGCACTACTGTTTACTACTGCTGGGCAGTGCCCTCTGTTGACTCTGCTGATTTTTTGATGTCCCTTGGTTCCAGCATATACTGGGGCAGATGCGGACTGATTCTCTGATTAGCTCCAGGGTTCTTAGAAGCCGGAATGGAACCAGTTCAAGAACCAGGGTTCGTTTAGGGGGAAAAGGGCCTGAGTTACTTCCTGGGACAATGGAAAGGGAAGATAATGATTAAAAATAAAAGAAGCAAGATTTGACCATACCTTGGTTGAACACCTGTATCTGTTTTTTTATCATACTACAGCTCCTTTAAAGGAGGCCAGGTTGTCTAGGAGGGGGAGATGGTGACGTGCTTTCCCACATAGTCCTTTAGTTAACAGTAACTAGTTAGTATGACTAATTTTTTCATGGCAGGTTTCTTACTCAAGGTACAGCGTGTGATGACTCTGTGATGACTATCAATCAGTGGTCTGCACGCCTGTACCAGACGTCTTCCAGCTTTCTCCTCTCTGCTATCAGACCGCTGATACACCCAAGCACAAACAAGGCATCTCCAGCACATGCAGGAGTATCATGCTTATAAATGCAGTGCCTTCATCCACATACACTCATCATTAACTACAGTATATCTGCACCCAGAAGGAGGTGTGGGATTGCAGTGCTGTTGGGAAGGAAGATTTACCAGAAACCATAACTGATGATAAATTTAGACTGAGATGATTAATATTTATTGAGCTACACATACAGAAGTCTGTCTCTCTGTTTGCTAACTCAACATGCCAGGCGTCTCGGCATGGAGCTTTTAGAGGTTCCTAACGGTGTCCTGTGATAATCCATCCCATGCAGCTTGAATATCCTCACACAGTTCCTGCAGATGGTGCGGTAGAGGTAGAGCTGGAGGGAAAGCAGGCCTTCTGGACGTGTTACAACAAACCGCTTATCTTGACTCTGACCACGGTGCCTCCACACACGGATTCGTTGGTCGTCTCCACCAAGACTAAAGCGGGACTCGTCACTGAAGATGACCCGCTGCCATTCTGAGTCCCTCCATGACAGTCTGGTACGACACCACTGCAGTCTTTGTTGACGGTGACGTGGTGTTCAGGACAGTCTTGGTAACGGTCTGTGTGCATGTAGTCACACATCTGCCAATGGAGCTGCACTAACAGGATGACTCATGGAGAACACCACTGCTCGCTGAGTGTCTGTAATGGCGGCTGTTGGGTCAGTCACATATATATATATCAGCTTACATCACATATGCGGTTGAGCATGAAACGTTTTGCATGTCTCATAATGTCAAACCAACCAACCAAATGTCAAAATAACCAACATCCAGAAAACACTGATGAGCTCAATTACCAAGACAATGAGGATATCAGTGCAGGGTCAAAGGTCAGAAGCCATATTAGGCCGACGTGGATGTAGGTCCTCGGAAATGGAATATTACTCTGAACTGCTGTCTGACAATAAGATCTTTTATGTAGCTTCGGAAACTGGAGCGAGCACTGAGCAGCTCTTGGTTCGTTTATTATCTCATTGCATTAACACAGGAAACCTGGAGAGACCCTTTTAGTTACTCTGCTTCTAAACTTTGAACTCAGGTTCAGCTTCTCTTAGACAGCCCAGCGCAGTGCTCACTCATAACAAACACCTGGAGGCGTCTCTCTTTAACTCAGCGCTGAACTAAAACTACAGTACTGTGGAATTTTAATTTGGATTTTGTGTCTTTGGTTCATTAAAACATGCCATTTCTGATATTACTGATAGTCTTAAAGCTGCTAATGGTGTGAAAAATTCTCTAAATAATAATAATAATAATAATAAGAATAATAATAATAGCAACAATAGCAATAATAGCAATAATAACAATAATAATTAATCATAACAATAATAATAATAATGATAGCAAAATAATAATAATAATAATAATAATAATAATATGGAGGATTATTTTTTATTTTTGGAGAAACTAGTTCTCAAAAGTAGGTTTGCATATTATGCAAATTATCAAAACATCTAAGTAGGCGGAGCTTAATAGTCAAAATTTGCTTTTTTTTTTGGCCCAAAGAATCAGATAAAAGAAATTGTGTTTTGTCTGTCAAAATTCTCCTGTAGAAGAACCGAGGCCAGACGCAATGTGCCTGGTAATAGCCCCCCTGAAGTTTGATTCCCTTTACCAGCTGAAGTGAACTACCCCTCAACTGTTCCCGGGGCACAGTGAATAGGGCTGCCCACCATTCCGAGCGAGAGTGGTTACTGCCCCCTAGTGTGTGGGTGTTTCACTGCATGGACGGGTTAAATGTGGAGGGTGAATTCCTCAGTGTGTCAGCACAATGGTTCTAGAATCTACTTCTGCATATACAAAACTCCTAAAGAGCAAACCTAATGATAGGGGGAGCAACTCGGTGACTGCTACCCGTGCCCATCTTACCATGCATCACAGTCAATCCACACTTTACTACCAAACACTGCTACATAGCACGAACCAGTTATTACACCATGAGCTGACCGTCCCGGTCGATTTCTTATGGTACTACAGCTCCTCTTAAAGTGGGCCAGGTTGTCTAGGAGGGGGAGATGGTGACGTGCTCTCCCACATAGTCCTTCAGTTAACAGTAACTAGTTAGTATGACGTATTTCAATGGCAGGTACTCAAGGTACAGCGTGTGATGACTCTGTGATGACTATCAATCAATGCTCTGCACGCCTGTACCAGACGTCTTCCAGCTTTCCCCTCTCTGCTATCAGACTGCTGATACACCCGAGCACCAACAAGGCATCTCCAGCACACGCAGGAGCAAGGACATCATGTGCACACATGCAGTGGCTTCATCCACACGCATTAACAGCCCTATAGTGACTCTAGATTAATGTATATCATTCAGCAGCTGGACTATATGTGGCATCATTCCTATACTCACATGTCTTCTTAAGGTGGATCTCCTGCCTCTGCATTGCGATACTACAGATCAGGCATTTAGGCTCCATCTATAGCTGTAGGTTTGACCTTTGCATTGAATAACCCACATGCTAAATACATTCTGGCATATCTGTACATTCTTTGATCTCGGACTCCATAGATAAGAGGACTGAGCAGCCTCGGAATAATATTAGAGACTAAAAAAGTAAAATACATAAAGATGGTTCTAGATCTGGGGAACAGTGCTAGGAAGTAGTAGTTGATAAGTGGAGTAACATAGGCGAGCATACAGAGGAGGAGCTGCAGGCCGTGCAACAGTATAGTGTTCCGGGCCTTTCTGGCTGAAACCTGATCAGACGTGGCGGATTTAGCTGCCTGGAAAACCTTGAGGTAGGTGAAGAGGAGCGTCATCCACACACCGGATAAATACAGCGCCTCCACGGTGATCGTCTTCATGAGGTGCTGATTTGAGCCATAAACGTTTTTGCTGTAGCAAATCACAGACATCGAGAAAACACTGACGGGCTCGTTCGCCAGGACAATGAGGATATCGGTTAGCGCAGGGGCAAAGGTCAGGAGCCAGATCAGGCCGATGAGGACGTAGGTCCTGGTCACCGAGCACAGCTGAGGGTGGTGCAGAGGTTTGCAGATGGCGACGTAGCGCTCCAAGGCCATGGCCGCTAAATTCAGGGGGGTGTTTTCTGAGGTTGTGGCCGTGAGCAGAAGCAGGAAGCTGCAGACGGCGACGTTCAGAGAGGGTAAGGCGTAACTCAGGACATACAGGGTGACGGAAAGGAAGAGCATGATGATGTCGTTGATGATCAGGTGGACGTACAGGATGTATCTGGTGTCCGTGTAGAAAACCGGATTCCTAAAAAAGGCAAACACAAAGATCCCATTGATGTAGGTTATAATGACACCCAACCCGACCGCCACCAGGTTCTTCATGAAGGCATCTTCAAAAGGGTCCCGGCTCGAGTTCATGCTCACTGCACCTTCTGGAGGACTCCAGATAATTATATGGTACACTAAATATTGAATATGTAATGGAATGTAAATGGTGCTATAGGGATGTGTGTCGGTTACATGACGGAGAGGCTCGAGGTGATAACCTTCAGTGGTTCTTCAGAGGAGACGAACACGCTGAGCTTATATACTCGGGCTACACTCTGTTGTTCCTTGCAGCTGGTTTCCCCCTGTGGTGGTGACCAAAATTAGAGACACCAACATGATATTCAACATCGTCCCCGCCTCAGGAGCGCCAGGAAACTTAGAGAGGTGTTTTTTTTGGCGCCACTGTTTTTTTACCGTTTCAGTGATTTCTACACCGTAGAAAATGAGGCACTGCCAAACGAAGTGACCCTATATTGCTGATAAAGCTGAAAAGTCTCAATTCAATTTCTTCAAATTTCCACACACCCAGTTTTGAGCTCCTTGTGTGACTGAGCATCTTGTTTCCAGATGTTTGTGCTTGTTATAACCTTAAATGGAAATGTCTCAGAAAGACACCTGGAGATACGACAAAGTCTTCAAATGAGTTTACAACAACCTCAAAATCGGAATTTTTAGATATTCTGTCTCAACACTACTGCCTCTACCTCAATACCACTGCCTCTACCTCTAAACTACTGCTGCTACCTAAATACCACTGTCTCTACTTCAACACTATGGCTCTACCTCAATACTACAGCCTCTACCTCAACACTACTGCGTATACCACAATACCACTGCCTCTAAACACTATCTAAACAATACTGCCTCTGCCTCAGTGCTACTCAATACTACTGGCTCTATGTTACTATCTCAATGTTACTGTGTCTAGCTCAACACTACTGCCTCTGCCTCAACACTATTGCCTCTACCTCAGCACTACTGCCTCTACCTCAATGTTACTGTCTATATCTCCACACTACTGCCTCTACCTCAATACCACTGCCTCTACCTCTAAACTACTGCCTCTACCTCAGTGCTACTGCCTCTACCTCAATGCTACTGCCTCTAGCTCAAAACTACTGTCTCTACCTCAATACTACTGCCTCTACTGCTTCTACTTCAACACTACGGCTCTACCCCAATACTACTGCCTCTACCTCAACACGACTGCCTCTACCTTAACACTATGGTTCTACCACAATACTACTTCCTCTACCTCAGGATTATTCCACGGCAGCACTGTGGAGTCTGTGAAGAGCACCACGTTTCTGCACATTGCAGACGACCTGATGTGGACCACACACACCACCTCCCTTGTCAAGAAGGCACAGCAGCACCTTCACTTCCTACGAGTATCTTGCATCCTGACCAGCAGCCTCACCGTCTGGTACGGCAGCTGCACTGCTTCAGACCAGACATCACTCCAGAGAGTGGCGAGGACAGCAGGGAGAATCATCAGGACCTCACCTACAAGATCTGTACCCGTCACTGTGCTGCAGCAGAGCAACCAAGATGGTCAGAGATCCCACCCTTCCACCTAATGGACTGTTCAGACTGCTGCCCACTGGCAGTATGCGGTGCAGGACTGACAGACTCAGCAGAAGCTTCTTCCCACAGGCCATTAGACTGCTCAACACCATTAGACTGCTCAACGCCATTAGACTGCTCAATGCCATTAGACTGCTCAACACCATTACACTGCTCAACGCCATTAGACTGCTCAACACCATTAGACTGCTCAACACCATTAGACTGCTCAACGCCATTAGACTGCTCAACACCATTAGACTGCTCAACGCCATTAGACTGCTCAACACCATTAGACTGCTCAACGCCATTAGACTGCTCAACGCCATTAGACTGCTCAACACCATTAGACTGCTCAACGCCATTAGACTGCTCAACACCATTAGACTGCTCAACACCATTAGACTGCTTAACACCATTAGACTGCTTAACACCATTAGACTGCTCAATGCCGTTAGACTGCTCAACACCATTAGACTGCTCAACACCGTTAGACTGCCCAAAGCCATTAGACTGCTCAACACCATTAGACTGCTCAACGCTGTTAGACTGCTCAACGCCATTAGACTGCTCAACACCATTAGACTGCTCAACGCCATTAGACTGCTCAACACCATTAGACTGCTCAACACCATTAGACTGCTCAACACCGTTAGACTGCTCAACGCCATTAGACTGCTCAACACCATTAGACTGCTCAACGCTGTTAGACTGCTCAACGCCATTAGACTGCTCAACGCCATTAGACTGCTCAACACCATTAGACTGCTCAACGCCATTAGACTGCTCAACACCATTAGACTGCTCAACGCCATTAGACTGCTCAACACCATTAGACTGCTCAACACTGTTAGACTGCTCAACGCCATTAGACTGCTCAACACCATTAGACTGCTTAACGCCATTAGACTGCTCAACACCATTAGACTGCTCAACGCCATTAGACTGCTCAACACCATTAGACTGCTCAACACTGTTAGACTGCTCAACGCCATTAGACCGCTTAACGCCATTATACTGCTCAACGCTGTTAGACCGCTCAACGCCATTAGACTGCTCAACGCCGTTAGACTGCTCAACACCATTATACTGCTCAACGCTGTTAGACTGCTCAACGCCATTAGACTGCTCAACGCTGTTAGACTGCTAAACACCGTTAGACTGCTCAACGCCATTAGACTGCTCAACGCTGTTAGACTGCTCAACACCATTATACTGCTCAACGCTGTTAGACTGCTCAACGCCATTAGACTACTCAACGCTGTTAGACTGCTAAACACCGTTAGACTGCTCAACGCCATTATACTGCTCAACGCCATTAGACTACTC
>JAMWET010003549.1:32500-50000 GCA_024036415.1 Prochilodus magdalenae | reverse complement strand
CCTCTTTTAACTTGAATGGAAGTCAATAGAACCAGACGTCTTTCCAAGCAGTTCTGGGCCATTTCTGTTGGCCCATTCCTGATGAAATTTCCCCACAGTGTAAACTGTGATTAAATGAGGCAGGAAAGTGTAAATCAACAAAAATGGAGATGCATGTGTTTCTTTGGACAGCGATGATATGAATTATAAGAGCAGTTCTTTGTCCTGATTGCTAACTCTAGATCTAGGTAGGGCACAGATGCTTACAGAATGCATAAGCCCTGTACAAAGTGAACCAGATTATTTTTTTTATTTCAGACTGGAGGATAAAAATATAAACAGTCTTACAGTTCATTTTATTGCACGGTGTTGTGAGGATAACGTTACACGCAGTAGGTCTTATTTCCCCAGCTACCTTTAAGATCTTCATCTATACAGCACTGTGCAGTCAAGCCCAGGTCTTAGGCCGGCCAGGAGAACAGGCTGATCCCATTTACGTGGGCAGTGTGTATGTGTTTTGCTTGTC
This sequence comes from Prochilodus magdalenae, assembly GCA_024036415.1. Classification (NCBI taxonomy): domain Eukaryota; kingdom Metazoa; phylum Chordata; class Actinopteri; order Characiformes; family Prochilodontidae; genus Prochilodus; species Prochilodus magdalenae. The sequence goes on along the minus strand of JAMWET010003549.1, from coordinate 49,495 downwards.
AGTGCAGTTTATGAGTTGGGGCTAATGGTTCTCTGAGTAGGGGGCTTTAAGGCCATTTTATGCCGAGGGTTTCTGCACACAGAAGAGTTTGTCTTCTGTGTTTAACCCCTCTGTGAAGGGAAACACCTATGCACACTCCCAAACACACCCCCACATACACACACACAAGGGGGCAGCAAACACACTTGTCCCGAGTAGTTGGCAGCTCTACCCATGGCAGGACACTTTAGTCGTCACTGAACCGGTGACCTTTTTGTCTCATAGCTGGTTCCCCAACCTCCAGCCTACGACTGCCCCATGTAATATAACATTCCCAGCCATTTTATGGATTTGTTTAAATCGGAATTCCACTGACTTTTCCCAATTTCTGTAGATTCAATCAATGATATATAAACAAACTCATTCCGACTGAGTTTGGTGGGAAACGGTTGATTGTATAGATTCCTATGTTCTTTACAGTGGTGGTGCTGGTGGGAACCATGGGTCACCATGTCTACAACACACATATAGGAATTGTATTTATTTGGTATTGATTTTTTTATGGAATTTTGTGGAATTCCTTATTAATTACATGGTAACAACAAATACTGCCCTGTCTTTAGGGATGTTTGGAATGGCTAGTGGTTTGTTATACTAATCTATGTGACCTTCCCAAACAAATATAAACTAACTGGCCAGGTAAACAGCTTTACAGACTTCTGCACAGTACTGTCTGTATAATCGTGCCCAGTGATATATACGCACAGTGATATACTGTACATGTGATCCACTGTGCCAAGGTGTTGATCTCCATCCTCACTTCGGTTTCTGTGGCAACTGCCTCTCCGGCTTCACTCTCCTGACTCTGTGAATGAGGTACCTGGTCCAGTACTTTCTGAACTTCTCGTCCCTGAACCCGTAGATCATGGGGCTCATGAAGCGGGGGATGATGTAAACCAGCAGGAAGTTGACGTAGCGGATCTCAAGGCTGTACTGGGGGAACAGCTGGATGAGCGGCGCCTGCATGGAGGGCACCACAAAGGCCAGCATGCAGAGCAGCAGCTGCACTCCATGGAGCAGCACCGTGTTCCGGGCTTTTTTCACTGATACCAGGTCTGTGGAGGCTGCCCGCGCCGTCAGCATGATCTTGCAGTACGTGTAGAGCAGCACCAGGAAGACGAAGGAGAAGTAGATGCTGTCAAAGGCACAGTTTTTGTAGTAGATGATGCGGTCCCGGAAGAGCAGCGAGTGGTCACAGAAAATGGACGTCTTGAAGAATGAGGGGGGCTCTTTGGCCAGAGTTATGAAGAGGTCCGTGAAGGGGGGTGCGGCGCTCAGGACCAGAATGACTCCCACGAGCCAGATGGTGCGCTGGATGGTGCACATGTGGCCGTAATGGAGGGGGAAGCAGATGGAGATGTAGCGCTCGATGGCCATACCGGCTAGGATGAGAGGGGTGGAGCGTGTGGTCAGCACGGCCGTCATGATGAGCAGGCAGCAGGCCGAGGCCAGGATCTTGGAGAAGGCGTAGCTCACCTAGGGGAGAAGAAGGAGCGAACATGGTGGTCACTGGCATCTGAATGCAGCAGAGGTCACAAACTTTGTCCATCATCCAGGTCCCTCCAGCAAATGATCTCCATCAAACACCATCCTCGGCTGCGACTATGGGACTATGCAGTTTTGAACGCAGCCCTGGATTGACCTGATCAGATGCATTAGCTCTTCAGTCGTCAGGACTTGCTCAGGACCACCACAGAGCAGGTATTATGTGGGTGGTGGATCTTTCTCAGCAGTGCAGTGACACTGACGTGGTAGTGGTGTGTTAGTGTGTGTTGTGCTGGTGTGAGTGGAACAGACACAGCAGTGAGTGGAACAGACACAGCAGTGACCCTGCAGACACTATCGTCCTGACCCACCAAAACTAGCACAATGCAAAAGAGTTATGGACACAGTGTCTAAACACTCCAGCAGCTGAATTCACACCAGCACCACCCACACTAGAGACTGACACAGACAGGTGTTTCCTGACAGCAGATCAATGACTAAAAGGCTTATCGGAAAGGTTTGGCTTTGATTGTGATGATATTGGAGAGAACATGTTCATAGTTACATAGCTTTGGGGTTAAAACGTCTCTCAGAGCGGGTTTAATGTGAGTTGGTTCAATCAGTGGTGGTGGTGATGGGAACCAGGGGTCACCATGTCTACAACACACATATCCACATTTTAGACGTCTGGTTCCATTCACCACCACTGTGAACAGTTCTGAGTCTTAGAAACTATAGAAACTATCCTACAGAAACTATTCCCCTTTAAAATGTGCAGTTTGCTTGCTGTTATTAGACTAATGGACTTAATCACACAACATGAGCGACCAGTACGGGAACACAGCCATAATGCTGATGCTGCAGTGCTAGTAAACAGGGCCCTGAAGAGTAAACTCTGTTCTCATATTTACTCCTCTAAATACGGGTCTGATTATACATGTAAACACATCCTCGACAGGGAGCACAGTTAAATATGGAATGTCTCTGCACACAATCTTAAATTCCTTATTTAATGTAACACATTTGCATATGCACATTAGATATATGGTGATACTTTTGGTATGTGTATATATATATATATGTATATACATACATACATACGTATAGCTGCTAACAAATCATACAGTCATGACTGTAAATAATATTTTCATTAACATAACAAACATGTCATATATATATATATATATATATAAATAATAGAATTATTTATGAGTTTATGAATTATTATGACTATATATAATTAACATTATATAATTAACAATTAATTATAATTAATTAACATAAATATAACATATATATATGTTAAAGATATGTATATATGTTAAAGACAGAATTATTTACAATTATTACTATATGACTAACTAATGGCTGACTATATTTAATTTATGATATTTATGACTAATTCTATACCCTATCTTTTGTGCAAGCTGTATTGCAATATGTTAACTTGTACAAATTAGCATTAAGTCCACATAACTTCATTTTAGTATAGTATACTTCACTGCACTCATGATTAATGTACTGGCAGTGTGCTATTTTCATATACTAATGCTGTAGTTAGTAAGTTATGCTAAATATAATCATTATAATCATCGTGCTATTAAATATATACTTAAATAGAAAAACAGAACTAACTGGACTTAACGGTGCTGTTTGAGACACCTCTTAGATTCATTTAGAGATACTTTCATTTAGAGAGGTACATACTAAAGCACATTTCTGGTATATATATATATATTTCGTCGCTGTCCAAAGAAAAACAGGTATCTCCAAATTGACAACTTTACAGGAGAGGCCAAAAACCTCACTTAATTTAAATGGAAGTCAATGGAACCAGACATCTTTCCAAGCAGTTTTGCCCCATTTCTGTTGGTCCATTCTTCATGAAATTTCCGCACAATGTAAACAGCAGCTCATGTGATCAAATGAGGCATAAAAGTAAAAATCAACAAAAATGGAGATACATGTTTTTCTTTGGACAGCGACGATATATATATATATATATATATTCACACTTAGTATACTTCTATTAAGTATGTTAAAGAACTACAGAGGTAAAATGTACTTGTGATTATTAAACGTGTAGTATATACATTTTGCACTTGTATATACTGTAGAACACATTTCTAGTACATTGATATACACTAGTTTTTTACCTGGCTAAGGTGTGCAGAAACATGATCTCTGTAGAGGATGTGCAGAACTTCAGTATAAACACTAAACATGTCATTTGACCAGGGGGACCCAAACCTCATCACCGTATAACATGTGAAGTTTTACATTATGGACAACAACAGGCACATATGTCTCTCTCCGGACCTCAGTCAGGACAACCACCACAACAGCAACTCTACCGCACCCCGCACCCTGAACAACCAGCTCTCAGCGCCGGCACTCAACACTCACCACATATAAACCAGTGACCAGCGTGAGCTGCACCGCATCGTTCACAACCATGTAAATGAACATGATGTATCGCGGGTCCTCATAGAAGAAGCTGTGTCTGAGGAACGTGGACACCATGGTGCCGTTGATGATGCTGAGGACCAGCCACACCAGCATGGCCACCGTGTTTTTGGTGAGAGCCGCGCTGAAGCTGTCCCGTGGTGTGGCATTCTGGAGAGGCAGGCTGAAGTTTCCGTATTCAGAACCAGCAGAGATGTTCATGGTCTGAAATCAGAAGGACGTGAAGCTGTGAAACGAGAGCAGGATAAACAGTTTCTCACTGCCGCAGTGATGGGAAATACGGAGAAACGCTCTCACGAACAGTCATCAAACAAATCGAACGCTCTAAACGGCATGAGCAGAACCGAATCTGGGGGTCTCAGAGCGGCTTTCCTGATTGGACATACTGCATCACATATAGCTGGACTCGGAATCAAACACACTACACAAGAACTCATTTCAGGAAAAGGTAAAAGTGATATTAAATTTAAAGTGAAGTTTATTCCTACACAGGTTCAACCCATGCGGTAGACTCACCTTCGCTGCCTTGGTCTGACCTCTTAGCACCGATCCAGATTATATACCGTGAGGGTGCCATTCATTGACGATGGTTGATTGGTGAACAGCCATAGGGATGCTCCATAGGGAAGATCTGTTTTTCACCATCTCGACCTAATACCCCAGGGACACTAGAGGAAGTAACCAAGGTGCCGTATGCCAAAAGTTGGACGCCCCTAGCCAAATGCCCTGTTTATGTTATAGGAAATATAATAACATGTTAAACTCTTCAGCACTGAAACCCAACAAGGCATACTATTTGACCTTGGGTGTTTAAACCTTGGCTGTAGAACACAACAGTAGGGCTTTTACCATCACTGGGATGCATGCAGCCGTTTGGTTGAACCTTAATATATATGGATACGTTGACCATTATTTATCTATATAAGGACTTTTATATAAAGGAGGCATGTATAAGTCAGCCCAGGCGTTTTCCACTAGTAGCTACACCGGTCAGCCATGACATCCAGGCCAGACCACCTGCCTGTATCTACATTCAGTGTCCGGTTATTCGCTTTCAGACTATAACTCTCACCCAAATTATACCCGCTCTGTGGTGGTCCTGTGGGGGTCCTGACCATTGAAGAACAGGGTAACAATGTGTATAGAGCAACAGATGGACAACAGTCTGTAACCACCATCTCCTATACGGTCAGTGGAGCGGATAGAATGGAGAGTGAGTGAGGATACAAGGAGGTGGGTTTAATGTTATGGCTGATTGGTGTATATGCTAAATCAAGCAGGCAAGGCTTATACAGGGCCGTGGTGTTATCAGGCAGGTACAGGTAGGGGCAAAAATGTGTAGCTCTGCCTCTATGACCAACAGTTCCTTTCATTTGTAGAGCTTGTAGAGATGGATGTTGGGTTCCATTCACCACCACTGTGACCAGTTCTGACAGACAACAAAGTACTCTGAGCAACAGTTTAACCCCAAGCTCTGTGGAATTCCCCTTGAAATGTTAAATATGGAATGTCTCTGCACACAATATTAAATTCCTTATTGAATATAACTCATTTGCATATACACATTAAATATATGGTGGTGTTTTTGGTATAACTTATATATAATCACATAACATGCAAACCAGTTATATAAATAAGGCCAGAATGTTGATGCTGCAGTGCTAGTAAACAGGGCCCTGAGTAGTAAACGCTGTTCTCATATTTACTCCTCTAAATACGGGTCTGTTTATACATGTAAACACATCCTCGACAGGGAACACAGGTAAATATGGAATGTCTCTGCACACAATCTTAAATTCCTTATTGAATATAACACATTTGCATATACACATTAGATATATGGTGATACTTTTGGTATGTTGTAAACATTGATATATGTGTATATATATAGTTCATATATATATATAATAATATATATATCATATGTATATTTCCATATATATATACATACATACGTATAGCTGCTCATAAGTCATATAGTCATTTTACATGTAAAAAATAACAAACTTAACATATATATACAAACATTATGTCAAAGATATATAGATATATATATATTATATATATATATATATATATATATATATATATATATATAATTATATAATATATATTATATATGCAATATGTTAACTTCTACAAATAAGCATTAAGTCCACATAACTTCATTTTAGTATAGTATACTTCACTGCACTCATGATTAATGTACTGGCAGTGTGCTATTTTCATATACTAATGCTGTAGTTAGTAAGTTATGCTAAATATAATAATTATAATCATCGTGCTATTAAATATATACTTAAATAGAAAAATAGAACTAACTGGACTTAATGGTGCTGTTTGAGACACCTCTTAGATTCATTTAGAGATACTTAGGTACATATTAAAGCACATTTCTGGTATATATATATATATATATATATATATATATATATATATATATATCTCGTCGCTGTCCAAAGAAAAACAGGTATCTTCAAATTGACAACTTTACAGAAGAGGCCAAAAACCTCACTTAATTTAAATGGAAGTCAATGGAACCAGACGTCCTTCCAAGCAGTTTTGGGCCATTTCTATTGGTCCATTCTTCATGAAATTTTCACACAGTGCAAACAGCAGCTCATGGGATTAACTGAGGCATAAAAGTAAAAATCAACAAAAATGGAGATACATGTTTTTCTTTGGACAGCGACGATATGTATATATATATTCACACTTAGTATACTTCTATTAAGTACGTTAAAGAACTACTGAGGTAAAATGTACTTGTGATTATTAAACGTGTAGTATATACATTTTGCACTTGTATATACTGTAGAATACAGAACACATTTGTAGTACATTGATATACACTAGTTTTTTACCTGGCTAAGGTGTGCAGAAACATGATCTCTGTAGAGGATGTGCAGAACTTCAGTATAAACACTAAACATGTTATTTGACCAGGGGGACCCAAACCTCATCACCGTATAACATGTGAAGTTTTACATTATGGACAACAACAGGCACATATGTCTCTCTCCGGACCTCAGTCAGGACAACCACCACAACAGCAACTCTACCGCACCCTGCACCCTGAACAACACCCTCAACACTCACCACATATAAACCAGTGACCAGCGTGAGCTGCACCGCATCGTTCACAACCATGTAAATGAACATGATGTATCGCGGGTCCTCATAGAAGAAGCTGTGTCTGAGGAACGTGGACACCATTGTGCCGTTGATGATGCTGAGGACCAGCCACACCAGCATGGCCACCGTGTTTTTGGTGAGAGCCGCGCTGAAGCTGTCCCGTGGTGTGGCATTCTGGAGAGGCAGGCTGAAGTTTCCGTATTCAGAACCAGCAGAGATGTTCATGGTCTGAAATCAGAAGGACGTGAAGCTGTGAAACGAGAGCAGGATAAACAGTTTCTCACTGCTGCAGTGATGGGAAATACGGAGAAACGGTCTCACGAACAGTCACTGGAGTCACCGAACAAATCTAACGCTCTAAACAGCATGAGCAGAACCGAATCTGGGGGTCTCAGAGCGGCTTTCCTGATTGGACATACTGCATCACATATAGCTGGACTCGGAATCAAACAAACTACACAAGAATTCATTTCAGAAAAAGTTAAAAGTGATATTAAATTTAAAGTGAAGTTTATTCCTACACAGGTTCAACCCATGCGGTAGACTCACCTTCGCTGCCTTGGTCTGACCTCTTAGCACCGATCCAGATTATATACCGTGAGGGTGCCATTCATTGACGATGGTTGATTGGTGAACAGCCATAGGGATGCTCCATAGGGAAGATCTGTTTTTCACCATCTCGACCTAATACCCCAGGGACACTAGAGGAAGTAACCAAGGTGCCGTATGCCAAAAGTTGGACGCCCCTAGCCAAATGCCCTGTTTATGTTATAGGAAATATAATAACATGTTAAACTCTTCAGCACTGAAACCCAACAAGGAATACTATTTGACCTTGGGTGTTTAAACCTTGGCTGTAGAACACAACAGTAGGGCTTCCAGCACTGGGATGCATGCAGCCGTTTGGTTGAACCTTGATATATATGGGTACGTTGATCATTAACTCTCACCCAAATAATACCCGCTCTGTGGTGGTCCTCTGGGGGTCCTGACCATTGAAGAACAATGTGTATAGAGCAACAGATGGACAACAGTCTGTAACCACCATCTCCTATACGGTCAGTGGAGGGGATAGAATGGACAGTGAGTGAGGACACAAGGAGGTGGGTTTAATGTTATGGCTGATTGGTGTATATGCTAAATCAAGCAGGCAAGGCTTATACAGGACCGTGGTGTTATCAGGCAGGTACAGGTAGGGGCAAAAATGTATAGCTCTGCCTCTATGACCAACAGTTCCTTTCATTTGTAGAGCTTGTAGAGATGGATGTTGGGTTCCATTCACCACCACTGTGACCAGTTCTGACAGAGTTTCACAACAAAGTACTGAGTGACAGTTTAACCCCAAGCTCTGTGGAATTCCCCTTGAAATGTTAAATATGGAATGTCTCTGCACATATTAAATTCCTTATTGAATATAACTCATTTGCATATACACATTAAATATATGGTGGTGTTTTTGGTATATATATATATATATATATATATATATATATATATATATATATATAAATATATAAATATATTATGGCAAGCCAAACAGAAAATATTAAAATGAACATTGATATATATATATATGTATATATATATATATATATATATATCTATATGCATTATATATATATATATGCAAATGTGTTATATTAAATAAGGAATTTAAGTGTTATATTAAATAAGGAATTTAAGATTAAGATTAAGATTAAGATTGAATTTAAGATTGTGTGCATCACTGGGATGCATGCAGCCGTTTGGTTGAACCTTGATATATATGGATTCGTTGACCATTATTTATCTATGTAAGGACTTTTATATAAGGAGGCATGTATAAGTCAGCCCAGGCGTTTTCCACTAGTAGCTACACCGGTCAGCCATGACAGCCATGTATGTATATATATATATACATACAATGAACTTTGATATATATAATATGGACTTTGATATATATACAATGAACATTGATATATATGGAATGAACATTGATATAGTGAGTTCATAATGAGTTCATAGTGAGTTCATTGTATATATATCAATGTTCATTCCATATATATCAATATATATAAAATAGCTGCTCATAAATCATATAATAATATTTTCATTAAAATAACAAACATATATATACATGCTTATGCTAAAGACAATAGAGCTATTTCTGACTTTATTAATTATTATGACTATATATATATTTTATGATGACTAATTATATGCCCTATCTTTCGTTCAGGCCGTATTGCAATATGTTAACTTCTACAAGTAAGCAATACGTACACAGCACTGATGCTCTTATCACTGGCATCCTTAACAAACTTATCACCCGCCCTGGGGAATTGTAGAACTGGCACCTCACATTACAATGCACGGAAGAGAGCAATAGTGTGGCAAACGCACTCATGCGATCAAGGACCCAGACCCAGGAAGCAGCTCACAAACACTCCACAGTGTGGCGCTTTGCAGCACTCCATCCACCTTACACGGTTGCACAGCTTACCACATGCCCCAGGAAGCTCATGCGCTGGTGAGGGAGGTTGCGCTCCTTCAGCCACTCAAATATAGCCAGTGCATTTCAGAGGGCAAAGGTCCTTACCAGAAACGTAGTCTGGTGCCCACTCTGAATGCTGTCCTCTCTCTGATGTATGTAACGAGTGCCACCTCCTTTGCAGGTCCAATGAGCTGAACCATGCGACCGAGCTGATACAAGGCATCATCAAGGTGCAGGAGTAAACTGGAATAAACTGATCTGCTCTGTGTTTCTTTGGCCGTTAAGCACTAGCTAACTCCAACAGCTGAAGCATTATATTAATGGAGATGTAATGTTCTAGATAGTGGTAGGTGTTATTGTAGCACCCCCAGCTGAGCATCTGTTAGATGATCTTTGTCTTATTATCAGGTGGGTAGTGTGAGAGTAAATGAGCTCAAGGGTGCAGATGCATCCATCGGTGTTGCTTACTATGGTAACATGAAGCCGCACTCACATCGACAGGCCCCGTGGAAGAGAGGGGTGGGACGAGCAGAGGCTCATTATCTTTTAAAAGATTAGACGCTCAAACGGGCAGTTTGGAACAGGGATGTTTAGACAGGGTTACCACAAGCTTCATCCTTGTGGGATTTTGTCCAAAGCATGCCACTAACATTTTATTAAGACCCCGGGGAACTTGTTGGTATACACTACACATTCAAAGAACAGCTGCACCCAGAAGGAGGTGTGGGATTGTGGTGCTGTTGGGAAGGAAGATAAAGGTGACCAGGATCAATAACTGATGATAAATTTAGACTGATATGATCAATATTTATTGAGCTACACATACAGAAGTCTGTCTCTCAGTGGTGTCGCTAAAGCAACATGCCTGACGTCTCGGTATGGAGCTGTAGAGGTTCCTAATGGAGTCCTGTGATAATCCATCCCATGCAGCTTGAACATCCTCACACAGTTCCTGCAGATGGTGCGGTAGGGGTGGAGGTGGAGGGACACTAGGCCTTCTGGACGTGTGACAACAAACCGCTCATCTTGGTGCTGACCACGGTGCCTCCACACACGGAATGCATTGGGCCTAACTCCACCAAGGACTAAAGCGGGACTCGTCCACTGAAGATGACTGGAAGCTGCCATTGCTCTGAGTCACTCCATGACAGTCTGGTACGACACCACTGCAGTCTTTGGTGACGGTGACGTGGTGTTAAGGACAGTCGTCGGTAACGGGTACTGTGTTGCATGTAGTCCTGCGTGATGCAGCCGTCTGCCAATGGTGCTGCACTAACAGGAGGACTCCTGGAGGACACCACTGCTCGCTGGAATGTCTGTATGGTGGCTGTTGGGGTCAGTCAGGTACAGAGATAAGGCTCGGCACTTGCTTACCTCACATGCACGGACGAAGCATGAAACCTGAATCGATTGGCATATGTCTCACAATGTTTAAAACATACCTCACAAGTTTCATTTCCTGTCGGATGATTCAGACTGGGTTCAGGTGTTGCTGGTTGATGATGGGTTTTGTGAAAATAGACTACATTTAAGAAGGTTTCACTTTTTAACTTTCACTTTTACATTTTTTAGACCTCCCTAAAAGAAATAACACAGCTGCACCAGTAGTTACAAGAATGGCTTTATTTTGGTGGGATTGTGGTGCTGTTGGGAAGGAAGATAAAGGTGACCAGGATCAATAACTGATGATAAATCTAGACTGATATGATCAATATTTATTGAGCTACACATACATAAGTCCGTCTCTCAGTGGTGTCGCTAAAGCAACATGCCTGACGTCTCGGTATGGAGCTGTAGAGGTTCCTAATGGAGTCCTGTGATAATCCATCCCATGCAGCTTGAACATCCTCACACAGTTCCTGCAGATGGTGCGGTAGGGGTGGAGGTGGAGGGACACTAGGCCTTCTGGATGTGTGACCACAAACCGGTCATCTTGGTGCTGACCACGCTGGGAGAAACGTTCGTGAGAGCGTCTCCACCAAGACTAAAGCGGGCAAGATGGTCACTGAAGATGACCCGCTGCCATTCTGAGTCACTCCATGACAGTCTGGTACGACCCCACTGCAGTCTTTGGTGACGGTGACGTGGTGTTAAGGACAGTCGTGGTAACGGTCTGTGTGCATGTAGTCCTGTGTGGTGCAGCCGTCTGCCAATGGTGCTGCACTAACAGGAGGACTCATGGAGGACACCACTGCTCGCTGGATGTCTGTAATGGTGGCTGTTGGGTCAGTCAGGTACAGAGATAAGGCTCGGCCTTGCTTACCTCACATGCACGGACGAGCATGAAACCTGAATCATTGGCATGTCTCACAATGTCAAACCTACCCACCAAGTTTCATTCCTGTCGGATGATTCATTCTGGGTTCAGGTGTTGCTTTGATGATGAGTTTATGAATAATAGACTACATTTAAGAAGGTTTCACTTTTTAACTTTCACTTTTACATTTTTTAGACCTCCCTAAAAGAAATAACAGCCACCAGTAGTTACAAGAATGGCTTTATTTTCATAATGAGTGTGTTAGGTAATGATACAGGCCATATTAACAATAGTTACAATGAGGGTCTGTCTAATGTTCTCTCTCTTGGTTACCTATTCTTCTCTTGGCCTTGCACGGCGCGAGTACAATATACCTTCTCAGATACTTGCGGAACTTTTGGTCACGGACCCCGTAAATGATCGGACTCAGAAAGCGTGGCAGAATGTAAACGATGAGGTAGTTGGCATACCGCACTTCCAGTATGCGTCCAGGTATGATGATGTTCAGGATGAGCTCTATGCTGGGAGAAACGTATGAGAGCATACACATGAGGAGCTGAGCCCCATGAAGCAAGATGGTGTTCGTGGCCCGCTGGGCCGACGTGTTCTCCATAGACATGGCGCGGGCTGCAAAGAGCACTCGCAGGTATGTGTAGACCAGCGTGAAGAAGACCATGGAGAAGTAGATGGCGTCGAAGGCCTGCCGCTTGTACAGGAGTACGGGGTCTTTGAAGACGTACTGGCGCAAGCAGAAGACGGAAGTGTAGAAGAAGCTGACGGGCTCAGTAGCCAGGGTCACGAAGAGGTCAGTGATGTCAGGAACCACAGAGATGAACCAGATGAGGCCGATGAGGAGGTAAGTGCGGCGCACAGTGCAGATCTGAGCATGGCGTAGAGGGTAGCAGACAGCGATGTAGCGCTCAATGGCCATGCCGGCCAGATTCACAGGCGTGTTGCGGGTGGTGAAGACGGCCACGAGGATGAAGACGGAGCAGACGGACACATTGATGGTGTAGAAGATGTAGCTCACCACAAACAGGGAGATGGTGACGGTCAGCTGCACCGCATCGTTAATGACCATGTGGATGAAGAGGATATAGCGGGGGTCCTCGTAAAAGGTCTGGTTGCTGAAGAAGGTAGCCACCACGCTGACATTGATATAACTCAGACTGAGCCACACGCCCACCAAAACGAAGTTCTTGGAGAACGCAGCGGCGAACGTGTCTCGTACCAGAGCCTGTGATCCTCCGGTGGAGTTCATAGCTCAGGAGTTATGGCCTAGAATGAGAAATCATGTTCATTTAGTGGGGGGTTGGGGGGTCAAGCACAGTTTGACTAGTTTCACAGCTCCAACTAAACTAGTTAGTAGTAGGTAACTAACTACCACCCGGTAACTAACTGCTGAGTTATATGATATATAATTCAGCAGTGAAGTGCTTAAACTGTGCTGCACTCCAGGACTGGAATCTACATCAGTCTAATTCCAAGCTAATACACAGAACTCCAGTGTACAGCCTTTATCCAATTCTATATGCTAGTATAGATACAGCTTAGCTGTCGATTTATACATCTGCCAGATCCTATTATATTATATAGTAAACACATTTTTCTGCATAGAGCATGTAGAATCTCATTAACTTCTGCAGATGTACATCATCATGGGTCATCAGAAAATACTGGGATCTGACAATTTGATATATTTCACATATTCATATCTTACATTTACTGTTGAGTTCAATATCACTTAGAAAATCTGAACTTCAGTTGTTGCAATACCTCTGTTTGCAGTAATAAGGTGGTGACTGTATAGGGAAAACATATTATATTATTACAAAATATATTATATTATATATTATATTATAAGAGAGTACTCCAGTTTCTTCTGTACAGCAGGTTCTTAGTGAGGAACCGAAAGTTGGGTTCTAGCTTTACTGGCAGATACAGTGAGCGTCTGGTTCATAAGAACAAGGTCCAGCAGCAAACACACAGGACAACACAGCTACAGACTGGCAGAGGGCCAAACCCCCTCTCAACTGACCGTGATGAGTGCCATCTCATTCCAATGTCCCTTACCCACCGTAAGATGACCTTGAGTGACCTACAGAGAGACTGGCGAGCGGTGGCTGGGGTGAAACGCACAGCGAGCATGGTTCTAAAAACAGGCTTCTGGAGGTCATTAGTGATTTTCTAAATACACAGATCTAATACAATATCTGATCTGGAGTTTGGGAGACATGGTTCCAGTAGTGTAGAGAATCAAACAGAACCAACACAAACCCTGAACCTGCACACCTAGAGACACTGATCAGTTACAGGTGGGCTCTAAAGTTTTTCCAGAGCTGTATACTTTAGATAAGAATATTTATATATATATATATATATATATATATATATATATATATATATATATATATATATATACACATACATATATTATATCATATCATATAATGTGTACATTATATACATTATTGATGTTCTTATATATTATTATTATTGATGTTCTTATATATTATAAATCCACATAGAGAAAGAAATATTTAAAACAAGTAAAAACATTATTTTATAAGAGTAAAATAATTTAAAAATGCTTGTAGCATTGTCTCAAAAAGACAAATATTACTTATAGTGGGATCCATTAGTCAAAATGCTTCTGTTTTGCATTCTACTCTACATATTTTTCATGTTTCATATTTTACATTAATAATTTTATTAATATTATTTTTATTATATTACATAACATAAGCTGCAATACACTCTGATCAGTAGATCAGATCCACCTGCTCATCACCTGAACACGAGCTTCGGCACTTAACCTTTTTGTAAAACAGGCTTCAACATACTTATTGTCAAAGTTCATTTCACAAATGCATTCATTTTGAGTAGTACCCTGGACATCATCAGTATTTCTTAGGTTGTTTGTTTCCAGATATATTCCACCGTTACAGCGTGGTCTCAGACTTCTGGACCCCACTGTATCTACAGCACATTTAAGATCATTTCTCTTGAAAGACACCAACAGAGACCAGTGTTTCTGCAGTATAGATCAATAACATGAGGTGATTCCAAAATCACATATACATATACATATACACATATATATATATATATATATATATATATATATATATATATATATATATATATATATATATAAATAATGTATATGTGATTTTGAAATCACCTCATGATTCCACACACCTACATACACATATATATGAGGACGTAAAATATTTTTACCCATGCGTTTACATCTCTGCATCACCAAAAGCTGTAAGTAAGCTGTTTCAGTCAAAGTATATTTAGAGAATATTCCTCCCACAATAAAACGCAGCTTCATGAGTGCATTCCGAAGATTGGGATCATATTCTGCATCAATTACATCGAAAAAAAAAAGTCATATGGAAAAAAATAGTTTCCAATGTGCATATCATTTCCACAACAAAAAAACATATTCCAGACTCAGAACTGTGTGTCCGTATACTTTCGTTGGGCACTTTAGACATCAAAGCCAATTCCACATTGTTATTAATACGGAAATTATGCACATACTGCAATAAATTACATCTTGGGAAGTAAATATGTCGTATATCTAGCAGATATATCTTAGAATTCTCACTGTGAGACCAATGTAAGCTCATTTAAATATTAGTAATCTTATTTTCTAAGCTAATTTAATTTTATTATTGCTATTTCCAGACATTTTGACTTGTTTTAGGTCCGTTTAGTAAGCCAAATTTTCTTACCATACTGGTGGATTATTGTGCTTATTGTAGGGAATAAGAATTGGAAACAGGTCACATGATCTGCCGATGTAAAAATAAACTTTGGCTCACAAGAATCACTGAAAACAAGCACAAATGTCTGGAAATAAGTATTGTAAGGTAAAATTAGCTTAGAAAATAAGATGAATAATTAAAATGAGCTTACAGCAATCGGAAAACTTCAGATTAATCTACTAGACATGAAATAAATGCACGTGCCAAGGTACCAGTTTCTTGCAGAGCACTTTTGAACAAAGGCAGTTCAGTGCATTACTTTATCCAGCATGTAAAATCTGAACATCTTAACCAGAAAGTCACAGTGGTAGCCGTATCAGCGATGTGCAGTGAAGCTCCTGTTAGGCGGTTCTGGCAGCCTCCAGGCAGCGGTGCGGTGCTCACCTCATCCCTGTTGGCCAGCATCCGTGTTGTCGAGCGAACTCAGCTTTTTATAAACATAATGTCAAACAAAGATCACAGCGATTGGTTATTCGTGACATCACAGACCCACTGAGACCATAACGAGCAATGTCTGATTTTCATAAACATGTGCTGAAACTCCTAACGCTTACTGAAGATGAGTTTAAATCACATATAGAAAATAAAACATATATTTACCAAGCCGTTTAACAAGCATTGAGCTTTTAATTAAAACAAGCTGCTTATTTCATATGTATTGTTGTTTGATTACAATAATATACACACCAAAAAAATGATATACAGACAGTTTCTCTCGAGATTTAACGAACGCAGTGCAAATATATCAAGATGCAAACACGAGAATGAGAAACCAGCAGTGCTTGTAGCAGAAACACATCTTCCACAGAGAACACGCCTTTGCATACGTTAATACACAGTCGCTGAGACGCATTTGGAGAAATATACACCCATCAGTCATAACATCATCATCATCTCAGTGTTTCTACACTCACTTACAGCTCCACTGACCATACAGGACACTCTGTAGGTGTACAGGTCCAGACTGTAGTCCATCTGTTTCTCTGTATACTGTATTACCCTGTTCTTCAATGGTCAGGACCCCCACAGGACCCCCACAGAGCAGGTATGATGTGGGTGGTGGATCATTCTCAGCACTGCAGTGACACTGACGTAGTGGTGGTGGTGTGGTTGCGTGTGATGTGCTGGTGCGAGTGGATCAGACACAGCAGCTGCATGTTTAGCTGATGACAGAACAGGAACAGTGTTGTGTCACCACTATCACTGCTAACAACAGAGGTCCTCTCTCAAAAAAGGCCAAAACACAAAGGAAAATGTGGAAATAAGCAGTTCAGGGGTGCAGACCATGACTACTTTCTAAGAAAAGTGAGTTTATTGAGCTAGGTGCTAAATAGCTAGCGATGGAGACAGCTGGAGCTAGT
>JAMWET010003549.1:0-30000 GCA_024036415.1 Prochilodus magdalenae | reverse complement strand
CTTCCCAACAGCACCGCACTGCCACACCTCCTTCTGGGTGCAGCTGTTCTTTAGATGATTAGTGCATTATCGTTTTCATTGCCCCTCTCGTTCTGATGGTTAACCCAAGCTGCTTAATAAAATAAAGGAAAGAACTACTAATATTTATATTAACTTTATTTTCATAAACATCTCGGTATATAATGATGGTCTATTTTAAAATCCTGTTTCATTTGAAACAGATCATATTATTAATGATAAAATAAAAAACGAAGGGCCCACTTATCGTGTTTCCCTTTGGCTATCTACTCTTCTCTTGGCCTTGCACGGAGCGAGTACAATATACCTCCTCAGATACATGCGGAACTTTTGGTCACGGACCCCGTAAATGATTGGACTCAGAAAGCGTGGCAGAATGTAAACGATGAGGTAGTTGGCATATCTGATGTCCAGCATGCGTCCAGGGATGATGATGTTCAGGATGAGCTCTATGCTGGGAGAAACGTATGAGAGCATACACATGAGGAGCTGAGCCCCATGAAGCAAGATGGTGTTCCTGGCCCGCTGGGCCGACGTTTTCTCGGTAGACATGGCGCGGGCTGCAAAGAGCACTCGCAGGTATGTGTAGACCAGCGTGAAGAAGACCATGGAGAAGTAGATGGTGTCGAAGGCCTGCCGCTTGTACAGGAGTACGGGGTCTTTGAAGACGTACTGGCGCAAGCATAACACGGAAGTGTAGAAGAAGCTGATGGGCTCAGTAGCCAGGGTCACGAAGAGGTCAGTGATGTCAGGAACCACAGTGATGAACCAGATGAGGCCGATGAGGAGGTAAGTGCGGCGCACAGTGCAGATCTGAGCATGGCGTAGAGGGTAGCACACAGCGATGTAGCGCTCAATGGCCATGCCGGCCAGATTCACAGGCGTGTTGCGGGTGGTGAAGACGGCCACGAGGATGAAGACGGAGCAGACGGACACGTTGATGGTGTAGAAGATGTAGCTCGCCACGCACAGGGAGATGCTGACGGTCAGATGCACCGCATCGTTAATGACCATGTGGATGAAGAGGATATAGCGGGGGTCCTCGTAAAAGGTCTGGTTGCTGAAGAAGGTAGCCACCACGCTGACGTTGATATAACTCAGACTGAGCCACACGCCCACCAAAACGAAGTTCTTGGAGAATGCTGCGGCAAACGTGTCTCGTACCAGAGCCTGTGATCCTCCGGTGGAGTTCATAGCTCAGCAGTTATGGCCTAGAACAGATTAATGAAATGAGTTGAAGCTATAATGGGATGTTCCACATTGTTACTCTGTGAGCTAGTAGTCTATGTTCCATGTCCTTTATATCTGGAGTAAAGTGCAGTTGTGAAGTTTCTCTAACTAACATATAAAGCTGGGACAGATTCAGTCTCAAAATGACACAGTGAGACGATGGGTGTGTTAGCACTGTTTCCCAGTCAGTAGGTATATAAAGCCAGTCAATGCAATGGGATTTAGGTCCTCTACAAGTAGGGCTGCTTCGGCTTGGAGTATCCAGCAGTCAAGGATGTCTGCTCCAGAAATTAATAGAGTAGGACACCACCTGCCACAGTGCCACAACACTTTCCCAATGCACAGACTCAACGCACCACAGCTCTGAAAAAATTTAAGAGCCCACCAGAAACTGATCGTTGTCTCTAGCTGTACAGGTTCTGGGTTTGTGTTGGACCAGAATTCCTAAGTTATGTTTGTTTCTCTACACTACTGGAACCATGTCTCCCAAACTCCAGATCAGATATTGGGCTATATCTGTTGATTTAGAAAATCACTAATGACCTCCAGAAGCCTGTTTTTAGAACCATGCTCGCTGTGCGGTTCACCCCAGCCACCGCTCGCCAGTCTCTCTGTAGGTCACTCGAGGTCATCTTACGGTGGGTAAGGGACATTGGAATGAGGTGGCGCTCATCACGGTCAGTAGAGAGTGGGTTTGGCCCTCTGCCAGTCTGTAGCTGTGTTGTCCTGTGTGTTTGCTGCTGGACCTTGTTCTTATGAACCAGACGCTCACTGTATCTGCCAGTAAAGCTAGAACCCAACCTTCGGTTCCTCACTAAGAACCTGCTGTACATGTGGAGATGCTGATCTAAGAAGGAACTGGAGTGGGCTCTGATTTATTTCCAGAGCTGTATATGTATACTACCTGTAATACCACCTGTACTATAGCTCATGCACTCTGACAGCCTATACCAGCAGTATTTATGCAGCTGCTGTAAGAGAATGTAACATACTATACAGTATCTGTGCGGTATCTCTCAGTAACTCAATATATATCTGTGTCTACTTCCTGCTCTGTATATTCTTCTGGAACGATGCACATTTCCCCATGTGGGATTATAAAAGCCTATCTTAACCTATCTTATCTTCCTGCTGAGTTCAGTGAGATGTCTGAGCAGGGAAGTAACCCAACTATGCTGCCCCCAGCTATTCAAGACCCCCATTAACAACCTCTGATCTACATCCGTCAAATCTAAAGTTAATATGTTTAAACTAAAAGTCAGAAAATAGTAAAGTCAGTTTCTGATGTTAAAGTCAGTTTCAGTGCTCGAGCCCACATACCCCTTTTCCAGTTCTGTCTGCTGTCCACAAAGAGCTGTACTGTGGATTTATAGGTGTGCCAGACCCAGAGTCCAGTCCCCGTCCTTTCTCCCCCCATATGGAACATCGTGATTGCCTAAAGACACTACTGTCATCTGACATTCTGCTGCTAATTAGTATATTTATTTAAATGCAAAATGCGGCCATTTGAACTTCTTAATTTTTATGGCGCATCTGCATTTACATGCAACCTCATCATTCATTTGCTTACGCACATTCATTTACAGTGAAATGTCCTTTGAAGTCGGGGCAGTAAGTGAAATTTGTTTTTAATTTTACATTTTTTTATATTTTTATCTAATATTGATCATTCTGAGACTGCTGGAAGGATACACATATTTCTAATCAATGTCTTAAGTAATTTGACCTTACTTCAATTTGATTAACTGTCTTACTTTGAAGCCAAGATGTCTTATTTTGAAGTTTGCCTGTCAAACCAAACAAGTTCTCTGGGTAAAATGACTTGCAATGAAGCCTGCAAATGTCTAGAAATAATCAGTTTCACTGAGCATTAAAATGTCAGATATGGAGAGTACATTTAAGATGCTCTCATTTCAAACAAGATCTCATGATGCTGTGTAGACGGAAAATATAGTTCTTGTTTCATCTTAAATCTAGTCTAAATATCTAATACTTCCTGCATTGTCAGTTTATTAGATAGTAACTTCTTCCTACGCATTTTATTTAGTAAAATGATTTTATTTTATTAGAAGTTATTTTAAACTAATGTATATTTTTAGTATGTTTTATAATATGATTTATATAATGAGCTACGTTATCTGCAAAAATAGTGAGATAGTTGGTAAGCAAGGTAAATATCTAGAAGAAAGTTAAACACAGGGATAACAATCTTACAACGATCTCAGCATGAGGAATATTCCATACAGTGGGATCCAGAAGTCTGAGACCTCTAGTCAAAGTGCTTCTATTTACCTTGCACTTTAACACAAAGATTATCGTAACCATTAATATCAATATTTACACAAATTCCACCAAAATGCTCATTTTCCTAAATTGGCTTCATTCTGAATACTGACCAATTATTTTTTCATTGTAATGTTTTTTTATTTTTTTATTTTTAAGAATTCTAAAACATTAATGGCGTTTACTTTCATGATTAAACACAAAAGTGCCAGATCCCAGACTTTTCAACCACACGGTACATACATCTGGAGGTCATTAGTGATTTTCTAAATAAACAGATCTAGCACAATATCTGATCTGGGATCAGTTTGGGAGACATGGTTCCAGTGGTGTAGAGAATCAAACAGAACTGAGGAATTCTGGTCCAACACAAACCCAGAACCTGTACAGCTAGAGACACTGATCATTCTGAGGTGGTCTCTTCGATTTGCCCAGAGCTATATACCCTGGGGAAGGAGCCTGCCTATGGTTCATTATAACGTACAACCCTGACAATAAAGTTGAACTGAATAAATTCCAGATTGATAACCGATCAAATTGAAGAGATAAATACTAATAACAGATCATCACCCATAACGTTATTACAAGCGTGGAAAAGGTCTTAATCCGTCAGTTTATATCTCAGTACCACCACAAGCTGTCAGTAAGCTTTCAGTTCAAATAGCAAACTGTTCTCCTCCCAGTGATCCGCAGCTACGCAGGTAAACAAAGCGGGTTCTGAAAAAGGAGAACTGCAGTTTGTGACAAATACACTGAACTGGTAAACTGTAAAACGACTTGGTTCAGATGTGCATCAGTACAGATATGTTCCCTGTGTTATAAACCTAGACCTGTGTCTCCCTGTCCTTACTGGGGCAGTAGTATAAGCAGAAGAGTCATTTCCACACGTGTGTGTTAATGTGGAAAGGGTGTACACGTTTGAATGAAGGCAGCTCAGTGCATTGCTTCGTCCCGTATGTAAAATCTGACCTCCTTAAAGTCACCAGCGTAAAGTCGCATTAATAGCAGTGTGAGTGATGTTCAGTGACGCTCCATGTAGGCGGTTCTGGCAGCATCCAGGCAGCGTTGCAATGCTTACCTCTTCGGTGTTAGCCAGCGCCCATGTTGCTGAATGAACTCCGCTGCTTATAAACGTTCTCAGGTCACCCTGATGGTTTTTAATGACATCACAGACTCCCGAGACCGTAATGAGTGATCTCTGTTATTCTTGGGCATTTGTGTCTTGATCAACACATCACTCATGAGTCATTGATATCACTGATTGATTCGTTGTTCTTGGAATAAGCGGATAATTTTATATTCATGAGCTGATTATATTTATAGTCTATCAGCTCCACTGACCATATAGGACACTCTGTAGGTGTACAGGTCCAGACTGTAGTCCATCTGTTTCTCTGTATACTGTATTACCCTGTTCTTCAATGGTCAGGACCCCCACAGGACCACCAGAGCAGGTATGATTTGGGTGGTGGAGCTAATCAGTACTGCAGTGACACTGATGTGGTGGTGGTGTGTTAGTGTGTGTGGTGCTGGTGTGAGTGGAACAGACACAGCAGTGCTGCTGGACATCTCAGTGTCACTGCTGGAGTGGGACTCGCCCATCAACCAAAACTATCCAGCACCACAGCGGGCAGTGGGCAGCGTCCTGTGGATAGCGTCCTGTGGATAGCGTCCTGTGGATAGCGTCCTGTGGGCAGCGTCCTGTGGATAGCGTCCTGTGGATAGCGTCCTGTGGGCAGCGTCCTGTGGGCAGCGTCCTGTGGGCAGCGTCCTGTGGATAGCGTCCTGTGGATAGCGTCCTGTGGGCAGCGTCCTGTGGGCAGCGTCCTGTGGATAGCGTCCTGTGGATAGCGTCCTGTGGGCAGCGTCCTGTGGATAGCGTCCTGTGGATAGCGTCCTGTGGATAGCGTCCTGTGGGCAGCATCCTGTGGGCAGCGTCCTGTGGATAGCGTCTTGTGGATAGCATCTTGCGGGCAGCGTCTTGCGGGCAGTGTCCTGTAGGCAGTGTCCTGTAGGCAGCGTCCTGTGACCACCGATCTAGGACTAGAGGATGACCAACACCGAAAACTCGTTAGGCTACAGAACTAGACCCAATAAGATAAATATATAAAAGCGATTTTATCTTTTATTTTTTCAGGTTATTATAAATATAAATAGTGCACAAGCAGTCTAGTAAGATTAAGGTGTGTGCAATGGGGCTTAAGTACATTGCTTCTGAACTACATGCACAAGGTCACAATTTCTAAGTGACAAATTAAACTGAAGTGGACGTATGACACTGAGAACGTTCTCGCCCTTAGAACCACATACTCACCTGCACACTTTGCTACCTCAGCACACTGTACTTTCCAACATGTACATGTACAGTTACACTAAGCTGCATTTCACTCTACTGCAGATGCTAACTGCTGTTTATGCATTTATTGTTTATTTGTCTTTGCACTGTATACTATATATATATATATATATATATATATATATATATATATATATATATATATATATATACACATATAGGAATCAAGAAAGGGGTCAATATATATACACATACAAATATGTATATAGCAATAAACATATATATGTATATATATATGTATATATATATATATTTATACACATCTATATACATATATGTATATATACATATATGTATACACATATACATATACACACACAAACATATATATATATATATATATATATATATATATATATATATATATATATATATATATATATGTATGTGTGTGTGTATATATGTATATATATTGACCCCTTTCTTGATTCCTAAATTAGAGACAGGTATAAGCACCACTAATCACAGAGAAGCGTCGTTCTAAGTGTCTTCCTGTGTGATTTAAGAGCTGCAGTTTCTTTTGCTAGGCAGAAGAGGGGGCAAAGACTCCAGGCTGCAGCATTTATGGTTATTATATGGGAGACCTGCTATGAATTCAAAGGCTTGATATTGATTAAGGTTGGTTTGATGATTTTGAAGGCTAATATGTCCAGTTTAGGGCGGCTGTGAGTTGCCTGAGCAAAACTCACAGCCACCACAGATCTTCCCTCCGGCTCTGCCACATGTGAACGCTTTTATGAGCTGCTTAGTAGTATATTTGAACTGTATTAAAATATAAATGATTGGTGTCCAATGAAAAAAACGTTTTTTACTTTTATGCATTATTTGAACACAGCCACTGCTGTTTACACTGTGTTTACATCTCATGGTGAATGGACCGACACAAACAGGCCAAAACTGCTTGGAAAGACGTCTGGTTCCATTGACTTACTTTAGAAATAGATTTGGCTTTGGGCCTCTCCTGTAAAGTTGCCATTTTGGAGAAGCCCACCTGTAACTGATCAGTGTCTCTAGGTGTACAGGTTCTGGGTTTGTGTTGGACCAGAATTCCTCAGTTCTGTTTGATTCTCTACACTACTGGAACCATGGTCTCCAAACTCCAGATCAGATATTGTATTAGATCTGTTTATTTAGAAAATCACTAATGACCTCCAGAAGCCTGTTTGTAGAACCATGCTCGCTGTGCGTTTCACCCCAGCCACCGCTCGCCAGTCTCTCTGTAGGTCACTAGAGGTCATCTGTAAGGGACATTGGAATGAGGTGGCGCTCATCACGGTCAGTAGAGAGTGGGTTTGGCCCTCTGCCAGTCTGTAGCTGTGTTGTACTGTGTGTTTGCTGCTGGACCTTGTTCTTATGAACCAGACGCTCACTGTATCTGCCAGTAAAGCTAGAACCCAACCTTCGGTTCCTCACTAAGAACCTGTTGTACATGTGGAGATGCTGATTGAAGAAGAAACCGGACTGCTGGTCTCTGATTTATTTCCAGAGCTGTATATGGTAAAAATAGCAGGCCTAAAACTGAGCCCTGTGGGACGCCCCTAATAATAGACACTATAGAGGTTTTACAGAGTACGAAGTACGGAGAGCTGACTAAGGACTGACTAAGGACTTGCCTGGAACTGCCTGGAACGCAGGAAAAACTAAAGAACCTTCTTCGATGCTGTGGTGGCATCATCCATCTTTAATGGAGTGGTCTGGGGCAGCAGCATCTACACCGCTGACAGGAAGAGACTGAGCTTGAGTCATCAAGAAGTCCAGCTCTGTCCTGGGGTGTCCTCTTTACCCAGTGGAGGTGGTGGGGGACAGGAGAATGAGGACTAAGATCAAACACATGCTGAAGAACCTGCCCCACCGCATGTACCACTCTCTGGAAGCACTGGGCAGCTCCTTCAGTGCCCGGCTGCTGCACCCGCAGTGTGTGGAGGAGAGGTACCGCAGATCCTTCCTTCCGGCCGTCAGACTGTATAACAGCCGCTCCCCTCAGGAGTCTATTTCCACACTAGTCTATTTCTACACTAGTCTATTTCCACACTGGTCTATTTCTATACTATTTTATTCTTACACTAGTCTATTCTTCATTAGTCTATTTCTACAGTAGTCTACTTCTACGCTAGTCTATTTCTACAGTAGTCTATTTCTACAGTAGTCTATTCTACAGTAGTCTATTCTACAGTAGTCTATTCTACACTAGTCTACTTCTATAGTAGTCTACTTCTACGCTAGTCTATTTCTACACTAGTCTATTTCTACAGTAGTCTATTCTTCATTAGTCTATTTCTACAGTAGTCTACTTCTACGCTAGTCTATTCCTACACTAGTCTATTTCTACAGTAGTCTTTTTCTACACTAGTCTATCTCTACACTAGTCTATTTCTACAAGCAGTAATGTTTCCGTTCGCCCGAGAGCCACCAAACTTCACATACTCACTTAGGGCAGGTCCCCAAACGCTAATCCACAGTCATACCGACCCACACTCGTTTACTCATCCCTCGTTCTTATCTTATCTTATCTTATCTTATCTTATCTTAAACGACCTGCAAATCAGTTGACATGATTTCCATGACACTTGACTTATTTTGAAGCTTATTTATGAATCTTAATTCTGATTTAATTTCATTATTAACCTGACACATCAGCTGACAGAAGTAGAAAGTGGCAGATTCATTTATTCATCTCCTGAGCCAGTTATCCTTCTGGATCACTGGAGCCTATTCCAGCCCTCCGTGAGCAATTCATTGCAGGGCAGACACAGATTCACACCAATAGGGGCAATTTAGCATCTCTGCCAGTGAAGCTAGAACCCGACCTTCTGTTTCTCACTAAGAACCTGCTGTACATGTGGAGTTGCTGAGTGCTCTCTTATTAATTTCCAGAGCTGTATATTGAATGTAACAGGCTTACTCTGTGGTGTATCTTATAGCATATCATATAGCATATCTGTGTATAGTATTAATACACTTATTAATATTTAAAAACCAGCAGACAGGGTCTTATAATTCTCCTATCAAACCCATTTTAGCGCCTTTACAAATAGAAGCTCACAGTTCTATTCAGTTCTTTCGTTCGGCATCAAACATGTACACCATGTAACTCATACAGAGGAACAAAGTACCCAGCTTATTGTTTTCATCAGAGTTAATCACATCATAAATACGAGATGCCAGGTGATTTAGGAGGGCCGTGTTTTTCTTTTATTCCTCTCTTTCAGCAAAACACACACCAGGTACTTTTTCAGATACGCGCAGAACGTCTGATCCCTCAATCCGTACACGACAGGGCTTATACACCTGGGCAGAATGTGGACAAAGATGAAAGTAGTGAAACGGACATCATTTAAAAGCATGGGATAGAGAGAAGCTAGTGTACTCTCGATTAGAGGGTCAACGTACGCAAACATGCACAGCAGGAGCTGCAGGCCGTGCAGGAGGATAGTGTTACGGGCTTTACGGGCGTCTGATCCGGTGGACCTGGCAGCAAACACGATCCTGAAGTAGGTGTAGAACAAAGTGAGCCACACGAAGGACAGATAGACCAGGTATGAGACGTTCCTCTTCTCCACCAGGTACGAATTGCGGTAAACAGTGTCTCGACTGCAGTAGACGATAGAATAGAAGAATGATAAAGGCTCGGTGGCTAAGAGGAAGAACAGATCAGGAAGAATGGTTACGGCACCCAAGACCCAGATCAGACCGATGAGGACGTATGTCCTGCGGACAGTACAAATCTGCATGTGGCGTAAGGGGTTACAGATGGCGATGTAGCGCTCCACGGCCATGCCGGCCAGATTCAGTGGAGTGTTGAGGGTGGTGAACACTCCAGTCAGTATGAGGAAGCAGCAGAGGGAGACGTTGATGGTGTAGAAGGTGTAGGAGATGACATGGATCCACACGGCAACTGTCAGCTGCATCATGTCGTTCAGGACCATATGGATGAAGAGGATGTAGCGAGGGTTCTCGGTGAAGACCTCGTGCTTGAAGAAGGTGTGGACGAGGGTGCCGTTGATGTAGTTGATGGAGAAGTACAGAGCCACAACGATCACGTTCTTGGTCACGGCTATCATGTAAGAGTCCCTCCCTTTAGTTTGGGTGGTGTTGCTGTAGGTGGAGAAGTTCATCACCGCAGACGGTGTTTCCTCAGATGTGTCTGTTAGACAGTGAAACAGATAACACAGTTACATCCATCCCATAATAAAACATATCCTATTCAGTACATGCTAGTTAACAATACAGAGTAATTATCATACTGTGGTATTAATAATCAGCTGCTACTGTTTATATAGAATATATTTTTATATATAGCAGGAATATGATGAATGAGCAAATCACACAACGTGTACACTAGATCCAGTTCCTTCAAAATTACATAAAGAAGTGCTACCAGTTATAACTGAACCTCTGCTCATGTTAGTTAACTCATCCATTACACCGGTCACATGCCCAAAACTTGTAAATTAGCAGTTATTAAACCTCTGATCAAGAAACCGGATCTTGATTCTAGTGTATTGTCTAACTATAGACATATTTCAAATTTATCATTTCTATCTAAGGTCATAGAAAAAGCTGTGGCTCAACAGTTATCTTTATATCTGCATAGGAATCACATACATGGAAAGTTCCAGCCAGGATTTAGGCCCCACCACAGCACTGAAACTGCCCTGGTTAAAATAACACAGGATCTTCTTCGTGCCTCTGATCGAGGCTCTGTATCTGGGTTAGTGTTTCTCGATCTCAGGGCAGATTTCCACACAATAGATCACAGTATTCTACTAGAGAGATTCGAAAATAGGGTTGGAGTCTCAGGAAGAGCTTCATCATGGTTCAGATCCTACGTAACCGATTGTTATCAGTGTTTAGAAATAGACAATGTTTCTTCCAATCAAATAAAAGTGAAGTATGGAGTCCCACAAGGCTTCGTTTTAGGACTCCTATAGTTTACAGTATATATGCTGCCACTGGGCACAGTAATGGGTAAACATGGTCTTCACTTTCACTGCTATGGAGATGATACTCAGCTACACATATCAGCCAACCGTGAAGACAAACCCGAATTAGAAGCCTGCACAAGAGATGGAGTGCTGGATGTCGCAAAACTTTCTCCACCTTAATGCTGATAAACAGAGGTTCTCCATCAGGGTCCAAACGCATCACGACAGAAACTATCAGACTTATCTATCAGACAGATAGATAGATAGATAGATAGATAGATAGATAGATAGATAGATAGATAGATAGATCATTTTATTAATCCCAAAGGGAAAGTCACATATTGCAGCAGCCAAAATACTGTAAAGAACAATACAGAAGTATACAAAAATAAAGAGAAGAAGAAAAAAGTATTCTAAAAAAAAAATATATATATAATAATAATAATAATAATAATAATAATAATAATAATAATAATAATAATAATAATAATGAACAATAATAAATAATAATACAGGAAGAGTGTGATGGAAGTAAAACACTTAAAGTCTGATGGTATGCTATGAAAGTAAAGTGACTATGTAAGTAAAGTATACTGCCTTAAAAGTATCGTTACCATGGAGAGTGTATGTACATTAATGAAAGCATAGAGCATAAATAGAGAACAGTGCAGCTCCATATTTCACATTCACAAGTCATCTAAAACCGTCCAATCAGAAAGCCAGATGACAGTAACGGTAGCTGCACACTGATTTAATGTTAAATCTCGTTGGCTTCCTCGTTATATCCGGCTCTGTAGGTCGACTCTGATGTATGATTTGATCAACACCTAGATAATATCACTAGGATAGCTTTCCTTCATCTCCGTAACATCGCTAAGCTAAGAAACGCATTATCCTGCCTGATGCAGAAACATTAGTACCTGCCTTTATCACCTCCAGACTAGACGACTGTACCTCACTACTGTCAGGATGTTCTAATAGGAACTTAAGTCAACTTCATCTAGTTCAAAACTTTGCAGCTAGGGTCCTCACTGAAACCAGAACTCCGGATCATATCAGCCCAGTTTGGTCCGCTCTCCACCGGCTCCCAGTTAAATTCCGTATGGATTATAAAATTCTTCTATTAACATATAAAGCCCTACATGGGCTACATTAGCCTTCTCCTATAAAGCCCCCCAACTCTGGAATAACCTTCCAGGAAATGTCCGGGGAGACTCAGACACAGTCTCGATCTTTAGGTCTAGGTTAAACCTTCTTATTCAGCTTGTGGTCATTAATGACTTCCCCCTTAATGAAGACCGCAGATCCAGGGGTTCATGGGCAGAGGGTTTGATGGTAAGCTGGGATGCTGATGCTGTCGTCTCGCCGCTGCACCTGATCACTCATTTGACGGTGGAGCGGATAGATGCTAGTGTTTCGGGTTGCTCCCAGGTCTGTGTTACCTTCTGGTTCTGTCCTTTTAGCCAGGCTGTAAAAGTCAGAAGCCGGAGTTGCTGCCACACTCTGGGAATGTTCATACTTCCTGTGTTCCGTAATAATTCCCAAACAGAGCTGACTGTCTCTCTTTACTCTCACCGAGCTAATGGCTGCCCTCCGGTCCGGCTTCATACTGAGGCCTTCCTGCTACCCGGCTCTGACCAGTTGCCTAGCCACCCAGCCAGACACTGATGGAAGACTGAACACGTTTACCTGCTACCCGGCCCTGACCAGCTGCTTACCTGCCCCGCCTAACCAGGCTTCCCAGCTACAGGCCATTGTTTCCGCTATTGCTCAGACTATTACTTCACAACTATATTATCATTAACTTCATCGTCACCATGACAACTAGATCCGCATAATTAGATACTTCATTGATGTTTCTTTAAACAATTTCAGAATGTGTTTGGGATCGGAGGAGTTTGGGTCCCCCCGTGTGAGTCTGGTTCCTCCCAAGGTTTCTTCCTTCTACTTGAGGTGGTCTTTCCTTGCCACCGTCACCTTCAGCTTTCTCACTGGGGGGCTTCTTTCTTGTCTCTCCTTCATGAATTTTTGATTTACGAGATGCGGTTCCCCCTGCCAGACAGAAAGCGGGCAGAGAGTCTGTAGAAGAGTATGAGGGGGAACCATCTATAGGCCGAAGGTCGTATGGGGGCAGTCGTGAGCTGGAGTTTAGGGAACCAGCCTTGTGACCGGAGCGTTGCTGGTTTGTTTCCCTGAACCCAACTGATCCCCAGACGCTGTGGATAGGGGTGCCCACCGGTCCACGCAAGTGTGCCCATGTCACTGAGGTGACGCAGCCCATCTTACAGACGGCGTTAGCACAACGTCCTCAAAGCCTTTGGACTAGCCCTGTATAGAATAGCTCATACCAGCTCTGGCTGAGCCCTGGTTCCACCTCTCCATGCTCATAAACACCTGGAGGCCATTAAAGGTCATGAGACCCACATACCGTATATAAACACGTTTGGTTTCCCTGGCAGTTAGGATGCCTAGGGACAGTCGTGGGCTGGAGGTTTGGGAACCAGCCGGGTTTGATTCCCTGAGCCGAAGGATGTGACTGAAGCGCCCTTGAATGAGGCTCCTTACCCCAACTGCTCTCTGGGTGCTGTGGGTAGGCCTAGCCCACCACTTAGGGTCTGTGTGTTCACTGTTGACTAGTGGGCGGGTGTGTCACTGAGCGGATGGGTTAAACGCAGAGGTGGAATTTCTCTGTGTGTCAGCACAATTGGGAAAATGGTTCTGATCTATTCTAGAAGTCTCTGTATCGTCACCGGCGAGCTAAGCCATGTCGGTGTGTTCTTGACTGTAGAGCTTCGACCGGTTTTGCTTCTGTCACTGCGACAGCGAGAGTGGGATTACCCTTAACGAAGCCGCTGCATGTGTGCAAGCTGCCTTAACCCACAGCTCTCCTCCTTTGTCTTCCCTTTCCTTTATGCCAAATGGAAATGCTAATCTGATTTATCGATGTCAGGAAATGAAATCAGTCCAGCGAATTAAAAACACAAGGACGTACAAATAATTTAATCCCCATATATAAAGTAACATGGTATTAACACATCATATCAGATGAAGAACCTGAGACATTTGATTGTATCTGGAAACAACAGCTCTGGAAAAATTATAGAGCCCACCTGTAAGTGATCAGTGTCTCTAGCTGTACAGGTTCTAGGTTTGTGTTGGACCAGAATCCCTCAGTTCTGTTTGATTCTCTACACTACTGGAACCATGTCTCCCAAACTCCAGATCAGATATTGTATTAGATCTGTTTATTTAGAAAATCACTAATGACCTCCAGAAGCCTGTTTTTAGAACCATGCTCGCTGTGCGTTTCACCCCAGCCACCGCTCGCCAGTCTCTCTGTAGGTCACTCGAGGTCATCTTACGGTGGGTAAGGGATACTGGAATGAGGTGGCGCTCATCACGGTCAGTAGAGAGTGGGTTTGGCCCTCTGCCAGTCTGTAGCTGTGTTGTCCTGTGTGTTTGCTGCTGGACCTTGTTCTTATGAACCAGATGCTCACTGTATCTGCCAGTACAGCTAGAACCCAACCTTCAGTTCCTCACTGAGAACCTGCTGTACATGTGGAGATGCTGATTGAAGAAGAAGCTGGAGTGCCTTCTGATTTATTTCCAGAGCTGTATGTTGAATGTAACATTGGTAATCTCTTACTCTGTCTTTTTTTCTATAGTGTATCAATTAGTATATCTGTATATAGTATTAATACACTTATTAATATTTAAAAACCAGCATTCATCAAAGTTAATTATGTCATAAATGTGAATCGCCAGTTGATTTAGGAGGGTTGAGTTTTTCTTTTATTCCTATCTCTTAGCATAACACACACCAGGTACTTCTTCAGGTAAGCACAGAACGTCTGATCCCTCAATCCGTACACGACAGGGCTTATACACCTGGGCAGAATGTGGACAAAGATGTAAGTAGTGAAACGGACGTCATTTAAAAGAGTAGGGTAGAGAGAAGCTAGTGTACTCTCGATTAGAGGGTCAATATACGCGAACATGCACAGCAGGAGCTGCAGGCCGTGCAGGAGGATAGTGTTACGGGCTTTACGGGCATCTGATCCGGTGGACCTGGCAGCAAACACGATCCTGAAGTAGGTGTAGAACAAAGTGAGCCACACGAAGGACAGATAGACCAGGTAAGAGACGTTCCTCTTCTCCACCAAGTACGGATAGCGGTAAACAGAGTCTCGACTGCAGTAGACGATAGAATAGAAGAATGATAAAGGCTCGGTGGCTAAGAGGAAGAACAGATCAGGAAGAATGGTTACGGCACCCAAGACCCAGATCAGACCGATGAGGACGTATGTCCTGCGGACAGTACAAATCTGCATGTGGCGTAAGGGGTTACAGATGGCGATGTAGCGCTCCACGGCCATGCCGGCCAGATTCAGTGGAGTGTTGAGGGTGGTGAACACTCCAGTCAGTATGAGGAAGCAGCAGAGGGAGACGTTGATGGTGTAGAAGATGTAGGAGATGACATGGATCAACACGGCAACCGTCAGCTGCATCATGTCGTTCACGACCATATGGATGAAGAGGATGTAGCGAGGGTTCTCGGTGAAGACCTCGTGCTTGAAGAAGGTGTGGACGAGGGTGCCGTTGATGTAGTTGATGGAGAAGTACAGAGCCACAACGATCACGTTCTTGGTCACGGCTATCATGTAAGAGTCCCTCCCTTTAGTTTGGGTGGTGTTGCTGTAGGTGGAGAAGTTCATCACCGCAGACGGTGTTTCCTCAGATGTGTCTGTTAGACAGTGAAACAGATAACACAGTTACATCCATCCCATAATAAAACATATCCTATTCAGCACATGCTAGTCAACAATACAGAGTAATTATCATACTGTGGTATTAATAATCAGCTGATACTGTTTATATAGAATATATATTTATATATAGCAGGAATATGATGAATGAGCAAGTCACCAGGTGTGTTAAAGCTCGACTCTCCTGACCTCCTAAATGAAATGGAGCTTGTGCTGATCACCAAGGGCTTATATTAAAGCTGGGGACGAGATGGTCAGCCCCCTTACCTGATTCCAGAGACATAAACAAGCAGCCCCGGTCCTGCGTGTAATCCCACGAGTTTCTCTGGGAGATTTATGCTAGACAGGAAGGAGGCAGAGAGTCTGTAGATGAGTGTGAAGGGGAACCATCTATAGGCCGAAGGTCCTACTGATGTACTGTTGAGACTTGACATGCCCGTTAAAGCTAGAACCCAAACTTCTGTTCCTCAAATTTCAACACAGTGGAATTTGTCTTCTGCATCACTAGTGAACACACACACTGGGGGGCAGTGAGCACACTTACCCGGAGCGGTGGGCAGCCCTATCCACGGCACCCAGGGAGCAGCTGGGAGTTAGGTGCCTCGCTCAAGGGCACCTCAGTCGTTACTGTTACTTCAGGGAATCGAACCGGTGACCCTCCGGTCACAAGGCTGGTTCCCTAACCTCCAGCCCATGACTGCCCACATGCTGTACATGTGGAGATGCTGATTGAAGAAGGACCCGGACTGCTGGTCTCTGATTCCAGAGCTGTATGTGGTAAAGAATAGCAGGCCTAAAACTGAGCCCTGTGGGACGCCCCTAATAATAGACACTATAGAGGTTTTATTATTCTGAACAGATGCATATCGCTGTTACTGTTATCACACTAAACGACATGCAAATCAGTTGACAGGATTTCCATGACACTTAGCTGACTTATCCCAGGCCTCAGTGGTTAATTCACTGCCGGGCAGACACACATTCACACCAATAGAGGCAATTTAGCATCCTTGCCTTGAAGGAACTGTAGTGGGCTCTTATTAATTTCCAGGGCTGTATATGCCCATTTGGAATTCCATGCCTGCTAAACATGTTTAAGTAGCTGGGACATGGACAAGTTACCACTGTGCTATATCACTACTTGTATATACTGTCAGCTCCGCACCACTAGGTGATGGACCGGGACTGTTGATAGGCCAGTTGAGCACCTGGACTCACCTGGAAGATGCTGTTGTCCTAGGAGTAGAATGGCACCCCCCACGCCATCACAGATGCTGGCTTTTGAACTGGGCACTGATATTAGTTCCTCTCCTCTGTAGTCTGGAGGACATGATCCCTGGTTTCTAAAAGGAATTTCAGATTTCAGTTGGTCACACTTTTCCTGATCGCCTCAGTCCATCCTAAATGAGCTTGGGCCCGGCGAAGGCAGCGTCGTATTTGGTAGGTTGAGGTATGGAGACAGGAACACTCAATATGCCAAGCATGGTGGAAATAGTGTTATTGTGGGATCTTCAGAACCATGTCTTCTGATTGGCTTTGTTGGATGTCAGTGTATATGTATAATGTGTGTTTCAGTTCACCATGTGGGAACAGCTGCGTTCCTGGAACAGAACCTGAACTGTATGCATTCACAGTGGGGCCGGAGCCCCTGGGCGAATGTTGCATCAGGGTCTAAAGGTTATAGCTCAAGCATCATTTGGAGGAAAGCTGACCATCTGGGGACGGGACATTCTCCTTGTACAGTAAGGGCGTGGTGAAACGGTGTATAAAAAGCCTGTGGCAGAAACTTTTCTTTGGACTGGGTTGGACTGGACTGGACAAGACAGAGCTGTGAGTGAACTGCGATCGCAACGTCTCCAGCCTTCAGTCTCCTGACTCTACCCCTCTGTGCAAGCAAGAAAATGTATATGTGTACGTGTGTATATATATATATATATATTTCCTGTACTCTCTATATATTTATTTATTGTTATTTATTTTTATTCCCCCATTACTGATGTAAACTGCCTATAAAGCACTTTGAGCTGCCAACAGTATAAAACGTGGTCTCTATAAATATTATATTTATATAGATAAATTATTATTATTATGATTATTATGATTATTATTATTATTATTATTGTTGTTGTTTTGTTGTTGTTGTTATTATTAGCTTTTTAAATTATTATTGCTATTTTTAGTAGTAGCATTAGTATTATTATTAATAATGATGATGTATATAATTATATATATATATATATATATATATATAGCAACTACATATTCTACATATATATATATATATATTATGTATAGAATAATATAAGTAATAGCAATAGTAATAATAACATTACATTAATAAGAACATTATTATTATGATTATTGCTATTACTTTTATTAGTAGTAGTATTATTAGTATTATTATTAATTGTATTATTATTAATTGTATTCTTATAACAAAAAATATAATTATAATTACAATTATTATAATTACAATTATTATTATTATTATTATTATTATTGTTGTTTTGTTGTTGTTGTTATTGGTGTAATTTTTTTATTATTATTATTGTTATTATTATTATTATTATTACTATTATGCTCGTGATATCTGCTTTTTAACTGGTTTATTGCCTGGAATCTTCCCACCAGACCACATTAGCTTGGTCGAAAATACGTTTGAAGATACATGTGTCAGAATCAAACACACATAGTCACTATTATTTCACTGCTAGTCCGCTGTTAGTATAAGCAGCTCATGGTGCAGAAACAATCAGAGCGTCTGTCTAGACATTAAATCAGGCTGCGTTAGAAGGAGGTATGCTCTGATGGTAAATTCCCTCATGAGGTGCAGTTCATCACCAGATGTGTTCCAACAGCAGTGAAATGAGCTATAGGGGGCAGACTTGCAGACCACTAAAGGGAGCTGCATGGCCCACCTGCTGTCCGTGGCCCAGTGTCTGAGAAAGCAGGGCTGTGGGATTTCATTACTCATTGGTTAAACCTGGTCTGCTGTTCTACTAGAGCTGTACAGGAGTAATTACAGGACATCCCTGTGATACTCCTTTCTACTTCAGTTCAAACTCAGTTTGAGTGATCATAAAAGGTACAGTGGGGCTTACAAGCGTGTGAACCCTTTACAGCCTTCTATATTTGACCCCCCCCAGCATCAGAAGTCCTAACAGTAACCGAATTACACAAACGAGACAGAAAGACTAGACTTGGTCCTTTATTTATTGAAGAAAATTATTCAATATTACATCACAACAATATCTGTGAGTGGCAAAAAGATACAGTTGCATCCGTATTTGATTGTCACCCCATTGATTAAAAACACCCAACTGCAATTTCACCTGCAGGTGACCTGCTAACCCGAGAGGTTCACGTCACTCATTTCCCTCGAAAAAATAAATACCCAGGTCTAATACGTTTGTGTCATTTGTTTAATTTGGTTCTCCTTCTCTACTTTTAGGACTCATGTTTAAGTCTGATAAAATTTTTGCTCAAAGTTATGTAGAAATATAGAGAATTTTAAAGGGCTCACAGACGTTTGAGCACCACTGTAGGTATAATTTGAGGGAACACAGGAATACTAAAACCAGACGAGTCAGATCATGCTCCGATACAGAGAGCATTTAATCAGATCTTTACAGTTTCAGTGCTGAGGACTCCATAAAACAGCAGGACAATCTGGCGAATTCAACAATATTTAATTTAATATGCTATAATATGTCATTACTGTCCATAGCACGGCAGGTATCTCCAATTTTTGTTGATTAGTACTTTTGTTCATCATTTGAACACAGCAGCTGCTGCTGACAATGTGTTAACATCTCATGAAGAATGGACCAACAGAAATGGCCCAAAACTGCTTGGAAAGACGTCTGGTTCCATTGACCTCCATTCAAGTTACATGAGGTTTTTGGCCTCTCCTGTAAAGCTGCCCTTTTGGAGATACCTGCTTGTCTTTGGACGGCAACAATATACAAATACTAACGATAGCATGTTCTAGAGTGCACCAGCTCCCTTCTACTTTCCCAGTATGCTTTGCAAATAATAGCTAATTAGCGTTAAATAGCGTTTTAGTGGCCCGTATCATGAAAAGACTAAACAGGTCGTCGCTGCCCAATGAAAACATGCACCTTCATTTATTTTTGTCGATTCTGGTTTTTATGCATCATGTAAACACAGCAGCTGCTGCTGACATTGTGTTACCATCTCATAATGAATGGAGAAACAGAAATGGCCCAAAACTGCTTGGAAAGACGTCTGGTTCTATTGACTTCCATTCAAATGCATACATGAGGTTTTTGGCTTCTCCTGTAAAGCCATTATGGAGGTACCTGGTTTTCTTTGGACAACAATTACCTGCTTGGAAAACCTACACAGGTCTGCGTATCCCTATCAATTATCCTTTTGTAGTTCATGGGCTCACACGCATCAGCTTACACCTGCTCACACATGGGGTGTGCACTCGTATCCACGCGAGGGCCACTGCAGGTTTTCATTTCAACAACACAGCATATCTGATCAGCAGCACTCTGAGGAGTCAGGTGTGCTCCAGCGTGTTTGGAATGAAGACCTGCACCCAGACTGGCCCTTTACGGAGACGATTGGGCACCCCCGGCCAACACAGACGTTCTTACATAGTTAGATTCACCCTCATTCAGTGACATGTGTGCACACCACAGCAACAAATGACATCGATATACAAAAAACAACTTCCTTTATGATAATTCTAATAGGGATGAATGGAGAATTAGGAGGGCTGTGTTTTCCGTTGACTCCTCTCTTTCAGCAAAACACACACCAGGTGCTTTTTCAGATAGGCGCAGAACATCTGATCCCTCAACCCGTACACGACAGGGCTTAGGAACCTGGGCAGAATGTGGATAAAGATGTAAAACGTGAACCTTATGTCATTTACAAACACGGGGAAGAGAGATATGAACACGCTCTCGATCAGCGGGCCGATATACGTGAACATGCACAGCAGGAGCTGCAGGCCGTGCAGGAGGATGGTGTTACGGGCCTTCCGGGCGTCTGCACCGGTGGCCTTGGCGGCAAACATGATCCTGAAGTAGGTGTAGAACAAAGTGAGCCACACGAAGGACAGATAGACCAGGTGCGAGATGTTTTTCTTCTCCACCAGGTACGGATGGCGGAACACAGAGTCCCGGCTGCAGTAGATGGTCGAATAGAAGAATGATAAAGGCTCGGTGGCTAGGAGGAAGAACAGGTCCGGTAGGATGGGGATGGCACCCAAGACCCAGATCAGGCCGATCAAGACGTACGTCCTGCGCACAGAACAAATCCGCATGTGATGTAAGGGGTTACAGATGGCGATGTAGCGCTCCACGGCCATGCCGGCCAGATTCAGTGGAGTGTTGAGGGTGGTGAACACCGCGGTCATGATGAGGACGCAGCAGAGGGAGACGTTGATGGTGTAGAAGATGTAGGAGATGACGTGAAGCAGAACTGCAACCGTCAGCTGGATCATGTCGTTCACGACCATATGGATGAAGAGGATGTACCGAGGGTTCTCGTTGAAGACCTCATGCTTGAAGAAGGTGTGGACGAGGGTGCCGTTGATGTAGTTGATGGAGATGTACAGAGCCACAAGGATCACGTTCTTGTTCACAGCTATGGTGCTCGAGTCCCTGCCTTTGGTTTGGGTGATGTTGCTGTACGCTGAGAAGTTCATCACGTGCTCCGTTTAGCACCGCAGGACTGCAGCAGAAAAGAAAGCAAGGGTTAGTAAGCGTACCACAGCTTCTCTGGAACGGGAAGATGTAGCATCAGACCGTGCTGCTGATATGATGGATTGATAGGATAACAATAACAGCACTAAGCAACTACATGTAGATATGTATCAGCAAGAAAGTGATGAGGGTGATGCTACGGAGGCTAAGCTACTTTCCAGCTTTGTCATCGTCCTAACCTCCTCCTAAGTCTCCTATGAAGCCAAGCAGTTGTTTGCGAGTGGTTATATTGAAGCACAAGAGGACAAAAGACCCCCACCCCCAGCCCCCCATGATTTCAGAGAAATAAACAAGCTACTCTGATCCTAAGTGCAATCCCAGATGTCTCACTTACGGGGTGCAGTAGCCCTTACCAGACAGCAGGGGGCAAAGAGTTGGCGTGCTTGTATTGTTTTGGATAATCGTCTTCCTGCATCACCAAATCACCTACCTTCAGCTCATGGACAGGTAAAAAAGATGACAAGACATTTTCCTTAGGAATTCTCTGATACAGAACAATGGTTCCTCCTATAATAGCCAGTTATCCAGGCCCTAAGGCAGCAAAGCGCTCCTACGCCTTCTGACTATCACCGTTGGTTTTTAATTTCGGTGTGACGTTCCTACTGTGCAATGAAGAACTTGCATTACAGCAGATATGAGAAGACCTGTGTTGGTTACTCCTTACACTGAGCGTGGAGTATTATCTCAGTCAGTCTTATAGAATCACCTGGTGCGTTTTTGGAAATGTGAGTTGAGGATTGATGGAGACAGCAGGAAGGAAGGCTGGAGTGCAGCGTACTTACGTGACTTCCCTGCTCAGACCTTTCATCTAACTCAGCAGCAGGTTACCAGGGCTGCTTTCAGCAGGGACGAAACAGCACGTCATGTATTTACAGGCTTTGATGCTCTGTTGTGTTAGGAATGTTTTGATTGATTGGATGGATGGATGGATGGATGGATGTATTTTAGACCTTGGGGGAATTTTGCCAGGTCTGCTAGGCCTAGTGCGCTGTGGCCTAGCGTGCTGTAGCCTATGTCGCTGTAGCCTAGTGCGCTGTGGCCTAGAGTGCTGTAGCCTATGTCGCTGTAGCCTAGTGCGCTGTGGCCTAGAGTGCTGTGGCCTAGTGCGGTACGGTCTAGCATGCTGTTGCCTAGTGTGCTGTAGCCTAGTGCGCTGTGGCCTAGGTCGCTGTGGTCCAGCATGCTGTGGCCTAGTGCGGCCTAGCATGCTGTCGTCTTGGTCGCTGTAGCCTAGTGCGCTGTGGCCTAGGTCGCTGTGGTCCAGCATGCTGTGGCCTAGTGCACTGTAGCCTAGGTCGCTGTGGTCCAGCATGCTGTGGCCTAGTGCGGCCTAGCATGCTGTCGTCTTGGTCGCTGTAGCCTAGTGCACTGTGGCCTGGTGCACTGTGGCTTAGTGCACTGTAGCCTGGTGCGCTGTGGCCTAGTGCACTGTAGCCTAGTGTGCTGTGACCTAGTGCACTGTGGTCTAGCTTGCTGTGGCCTGGTGCGCTGGGGTCTAGCGTGCTGTGGTCTAGCGTGCTGTAGCCTAGTGCCCCTCTGCTCCAAAGTGCAGCACAGAATGGGGAAAAGTGGCAGTTATGGATTAGCAGCAAGGCCCTAAAGGCCCATTCTTTGTTTTACTGTGGAGCAATTAACAGTGACCTTAGCTGACCTTAACAGTGACCCTACCTGAGGCTAGAGTGACATGGTGCTCATTAAATGTTCTCCACAAATGTTTGATGACTTCCTCTATGGCTTGCCTCTGTAGCCTTGGGGGATGTTTGGTAGGTCTGCTACACCTAGCATACTAGTGGCCTAGTGCGCTGTGGCCTAGCATCCTGTGGCCTAGCATGCTGTGGCCTAGCATCCTGTGGCCTAGCGTGCTGTGGCCTAGCGTGCTGTAGCCTAGGCCTCTGTAGCCTAGTGTGCTGTGGTCCAGCATGCTGTAGCCTTGGTCGCTGGAGCCTAGTATGCTGTGTTCTAGCTTGCTGTGGCCTGGTGTGCTGTGGCCTATCGTGGAGTTTTTAAAACCACGCTCGCTGTGCGTTTCACCCCAGCCACCGCTCGCCAGTCTCTCTGTAGGTCACCTGAAGTCGTCTTACGGTGGTTAAGGGACATTGGAATGAGGTGGCGCTCATCACGGTCAGTAGAGAGGGGGTGTGGCCCTCTGCCAGTCTGTAGCTGTGTTGTCCTGTGTGTTTGCTGCTTGACCTTGTTCTTATGAACCAGACGCTCACTGTATCTGCCAGTAAAGCTAGAACCCGACCTTGTGTGGAGATGTGGAGATGCTGATTGATGAAAAAACTGGAGTGGGCTCTTATTTATTTCCATAGCTGTATGTTACTGCTATAGTTATAACAGACTTGGCCTGGTACCTCGTGTCTGCCCTACTAACTCAATTAATCCATTGTGTGTTTCTTACTTCTGGAAAAGTCTCAGTTCTTCTGATCTACCGCGAGCGCTATGAGGATCCCATGAGTACTATGTGAAAC
Source organism: Prochilodus magdalenae (assembly GCA_024036415.1). Taxonomy (NCBI): domain Eukaryota; kingdom Metazoa; phylum Chordata; class Actinopteri; order Characiformes; family Prochilodontidae; genus Prochilodus; species Prochilodus magdalenae. The sequence continues at coordinate 6,210 of JAMWET010003549.1, read as the reverse complement.
TATATTTGACTGGTAATCAGAGTTGGAGCCCTTTGCTTCATGTAGATGACAATTAGAGCTGAGCTTCGATGGTACAGTATTGGAAGCACGTAGCTCTCCTTGAAATCAATTGACTTGTACTAAGCTGTACTTACTGATAGAGAACCTCTAAATGGTTACATGTTCTCTGTCCCAGCAGTGTTTCATTTCAATTTCAATTTTTCAGTTTTAGTGTCACTTCCATCTTCATGATAAACACCTGGAACTTATTTGGCTCCTTCCCCTTGCGGTGTGTAAAGGAGAGATACCCCAGCTCTTTTCTCCCTACTGCTGTTGGGCTCCACAACCGGCATCTCCCCAAGCAGAGCATCAGACACTCACTATCATAAACGCCTCATATGGAGCCATATCTATCTGCATATTCTGTGTGACTTAATTGTTGTACCATATTTACTGCTGCACCTCATCACCTGTATACTACCTGTATATCACCTGTATACTACCTGTATATCACCTGTATATCACCTGTACATCACCTGTATACTACCTGTATACTACCTGTATATCACCTGTATATCACCTGTATACTACCTGTATATCACCTGTATACTACCTGTATACTACCTGTATATCACCTGTATACTACCTGTATACTACCTGTATACTACCTGTATACTATCTGTATATCACCTCTATACTGCCTGTATATCACCTGTACTGACTGCCAGGTCATCAGTATGTATGTAGCTGGTGTACAGTAACTGTGCAATATCTATACTATATATCTTTAGTATATTTCAGTAGCTGTGTATTATGTATCTGTGCAATTACACATATACAAATAATTTTTTTAATTTATGTAATTTCTCATGTTTTGTATTTTGTTTAACTTGTACTTTAGTCTACCTCCTGCTCCTTATCTGCTTACTGTATATTCTGCTAACGATGCATATTTGCCCATGTGGGATAATAAAAGGTTTCTTATCTTATCTTATCTTATCTTATGATTCTATATAATAAATGGGCATTACAATATGTGACATACATCATCAAAACAGGAACCGCCCAATATTTAGACATATCTATATTATACAGTTGCGGAAAACTCCATATTGTATCCAAATCAGAACGATATTGTCCCGACATTGTTGACAGGCATGGACAAATAGAGGTCCTGCACCTCCAGTATCCCGGTTTATCCCAGAGTATTATCTCAATCAGTCTTATAGATTCTTCTGGTGCATTTTTACAAATGTGCGATAAACACTGACGGAGAATGCAGGACGGCTGGAAACCAGCACAGTTAGGGGAATATTTATGACTCTATATAATAAAGGAGCACTAAAACATGTGACATGGATCAGCAAAACAGGAAGCGCCAGGCTTTTAGGTTTAGACATGTTCATATTATACTGTCGCTGAAAGCTCCATATAATATCACATAAATAGACCAATATTGTGGACATGCATGGACAAATAGGGTCCTCCAGTATCCCATTTTATCCCATGGCTATAGATTTAACATTTTAATATACACACCTGTAATTCATAACCTCTTCACCTATTTAACATCTACCTGTACAAATTCCAATGTACAATTAACACGGTGTAGCAAACCCAATAGACTAGCAATCATGACATGTGTTAATTAACAGGCCCATATGGACAACAGAGTGCGGCAGATGCATTAGGAGGGCCGTGTTCGCCTTTTATCCCTATCTTTCAGCATAACACACACCAGGTGCTTCTTCAGGTAAGCACAGAACATCTGATCCCTCAAACCATAAACGACAGGGCTTACAAACCTGGGCAGAATGTGGATAAAGATGTAAACTGTGAATCTTATGTCATTTAAGAGCATGGGAAACAGAGAGACCAGTGCAGTCTCCACTAGCGGCTCAATGTACGTTAGCATGCACAGCAGCAGCTGCAGGCCGTGCAGGAGGATGGTGTCACGGGCCTTCCGGGCGTCTGCACCGGTGGCCTTGGCGGCAAACATGATCCTGAAGTAGGTGTAGAACAAAGTGAGCCACACGAAGGACAGATAGACCAGGTATGAGACTTTTCTCTTCTCCACCAGGTACGGATGGTAAAACAGAGTGTCTCGACTGCAGTAGATGCTCGAATGGAGGTACGATAAAGGCTCGGTGGCTAGGAGGAAGAACAGGTCCGGAAGAGCGGTTACGCCACTGAGGAGCCAGATCAGACCGATGAGGACGTATGTCCTGCGGACAGTACAAATCTGCATGTGGCGTAAGGGGTTACAGATGGCGATGTAGCGCTCCAAGGCCATGCCGGCCAGGTTCAGTGGAGTGTTGAGGGTGGTGAACACCGCGATCATCACGAAAATGCAACAGAGAGGGACGTTGATGGTGTAGAAGATGTAGGAGATGACGTGAAGCAGCACGGCTACCGTCAGCTGCATCATGTCGTTCAGGACCATATGGATGTAGAGGATGTAGCGAGGGTTCTCGGTGAAGACCTCATGTCTGAAGAAGGTCTGGACGAGGGTGCCGTTGATGTAGTTGATGGAGAAGTACAGAGCCACAACGATCACGTTCTTGGTCACGGCTATCATGTAAGAGTCCCTCCCTTTAGTTTGGGTGGTGTTGCTGTAGGTGGAGAAGTTCATCACTTGCTCCTTTGAGCACCGCAGGACTGCCTTCCTCAGGTGAACCTGTAAACCAGTAGAACAGATAACAACATTAAAGATTTCTCACATCAATCCTGCATGCACATTTTCAAACTGCATAATAATAATAATAATAATAATAATAATAATAATAATAATAATGCTAATAATAATAATAATAATAATATCGATAATAGTAATAATAATAATAATAATAATAATAATAATAATATCGATAATAATAATAATAATATCGATAATAATAACAATAATAATAATAATAATAATAATATTGACAATATCAATAATAATAATAATAAAAATAATAATATCAATAATATTGATAATAATAGTAATAATAATAATGTTGATAATAATAATAATAATAATAATAATAATTATATCGATAATATCAATAATAATAATAATGATAATAATGATAATAATAATAATAATGACAATATCGATAATAATAATAATAATAATATCGATAATAATAATAATAATAATAATAATAGTAGCAATAACAATATCAATAATATCGATAATAATAGTAATAATAGTAATAATAATGGTGATAATAATAATAATAACAATAATAATAATAATAACAACAATATCAATAATGTTGATAATAATAATAATAATAATAACAAACTGTGGACGTTTATCTGCATGAAAGTGATAATGCTACAGAGGCTGACAATGAACAAATCATCAGGCACTTTTAAGCATGATGTTCTAACCTTCTAAAGCTCCTATGAAACAAAACTGTTCCTGGCACGGCTTATATTGAAGCTGAGAACTAGAGGGGCAGCTCCCCCGTCACCTCCCACCTGTTGCTGTGATGTTCCTACTGTGAAATGCACAACGCAATATCAAAGCAAATATAAAAGGACCTGTGTTGTCCAGGAAGCTACGCTGGACCGGTCTCATATTTACATTTACGGTATTTAGCTGACACTCTTTTCCAGAGCCACCTACTAAAGCTCAGTCTCCAGAGTTCAGAGCCACTGTTTGCCATTTGTGTTTCGAAACAGAGGAAATCGTCCTCCGTCTTTAACCTGTCTGTGAAGTGGAGGACTACATCCACACACCAGGGGGCAGTGGTCACACTTGCCTAGAGTGGTGGACAGCCCTATTCACGGCGCCCGGGGAGCAGTTGTTGCTCAAGGGCACTTCAGTCGTTACTTTTGGTTCAGGGAATCGAACTGGCGACCCTCTGGTCAAAAGGCTGGTTCCCTAAACTCCAGCCCACAGCTGCCCCTAATGGGCGTAGTTGTCCACTCAGCTAGTACAAGTAGGCTAGAGCCCAGACTACCCCTCAACTCAAACAAGTCTGGTGGTCCACAAAGGAAGGCCAGCTCTAGGAGAGAGTTGCAGTAGTCAAGCCTTGTGATGGCAGGAGACTGGACTAGCACCTGGATGGCTTCCTGAGAGAGGATGAGTTGAGCCCGGCAGCTGTTGTAGAGGTGAAACCACCGCTACCAATCCGGTCCATATATACATTTATGATTAAAAGCAAAAAATATGACCCCCAACTTTATTAAACTCACCGGACAAAAAATGAGCAACCTTGTGCGTTGTAGCAAGGTGGTAGTAACTTCAGGCTCCTGAAGATGGCGCTGCACGAGGATGATGGGGCTATAAATACCTGCAGGGTGTGAGTAATGGGATCCATAGATTGGGAAGAGGTGCTACAGTGCAGGGAATGTCTCGTTCCATGTGTGGAAAATGGCTCCAGAGCAGATGTTAATGATTGGCTAAAAGGAGGGACTGCATGTGGGCGTGGCCAAAGACCATAGTGTGAAGGAAGTAGCTGAATCTGCAGGTGTATGGAAGCGTACGGTCATACTGGTCTACCAGCAGTGGGAAAATCCCAGTCTACAGGGAATTCTCCTCGGAATTGTGCCAGGGAAGGCCTCCACCAAATCTGGACCACCTGACTGACTGAAACACTTTTACAAGCTGTGCTTTCTGAGGAAAGGGCGGGGCTAACACACAGGAAGTGCTTGTTGCGACCCTTGTGAATCAGACTGTTTGGCGGCGGTGGTAGAGTGGGTGGAGTTTGGGATGGTGACGACGCTGAAGCACGATTTGTCCATGTTGTGGCGTGGGCTCTGTCCAGCTGGGTGCTTCTGTTTTCCCTGTGAGCCTTTAGAGTTTTGAAGAGCAGACGGAAGGAAGTGACGGACAGGTGACTCTAAACCACGTGGAGCTAGTTATAGACCACTGGTCCTCCAGTACTGCTAGCGTTTCAGCCCACTTACCTTCCTTAACATTTTCAGCTCTGAGGGGCTTACATGCCTGTTTCGTCTCTTTCGTCGAAACAGTTTGATTGACAAGGGTCCACACCAAGCACTTCCTGTGTGTTAGACCCGCCCTTTCCGTCAGAATTCTCAGTTTGTAAGTGTTTCTATCCTGGTAAACATGTTGCACGTCTTGTAAAAATTTTTTTTTTCTGAACTGTAATATATTTATGCACTAAAAACTGCTTTGGCTTTCTTCATTTTGTTTTTATTTGTACATTTATTTTATTTTATTAAAATACTGAACTGTAATAATTGTAAAATAGTTTTTTTATTTGTAAATTGGATTTTTTTTTGTAAAATAACAAAAACAACTTTTTATTTTGTTTTCTGAAATGTTAATTGGTATTTATTCAGGGCTTAACTGGTCAAAGTGGGATGGAAATGTAAAATATTTTGGGTAAAATGTTTTCCATTTATCCATTTATTGTAATAAGCTTTACTGACAAACCAACAGATAACCAGTTCCATGGTCTCACACTCCCAGTTATGCGGGTATACTGTACTGTCTATACCAGCAGTCTCTTAAAAACAGGAGGCAGCTGCTTCAGCTACACAGTTAAGAAGGACCAGGGTGTTAGATAGGTGGTATCAATTTCATTTATTTTTTCATATATTTCATATATAATTAGATATAATAAAGAGACACTGAAAATAACTGACCTACACCATCAAAAAGGAAAAACACATAAAATATCTTATATATTTAAGTATAAAAATATCTAGTGTATTAAACGATAAAAATATCTAATACATTGAACTATAAAATAACTAATATATTTAACTCTAAAATATATAATATACTGAACTATACAATATCTAATATACTGAACTTTAAAATATCTCATATTTTGCACTATAAAATATCTAATAAATTAAACTATAAAATATTTAATATACAGAACTACAAAATATCTACTATACTGAATTATAAAGCATCAAATATACTGAACTTTATATATAATATTTTGCACTGTAAAATGTCTAATATTTTGAATAATAAAATATCTAGACTGAACTTTAAAATATACAAATATCCTATAAAATATCTAATATAATGAACAACACAATATTTAGTATACTGAACTATAACATTTCTAATATACTGATCTATATATATAATAAATAGAACTATGAAATATCTACAATATTAAACTATAAAATATATAATTTATCAAACTAAAATATATTTATCAAACTTTAAAATATCTAATATACTGAACCAAGTTGTTTCCACATTTAATTTATGGAAAAATAGGGCTTCTCCAGCTCAGTGATCTCAATTTAACC
>JAMWET010003548.1:0-32117 GCA_024036415.1 Prochilodus magdalenae | reverse complement strand
GTGTGCAGTAAAAACTCTCACTGAACCATTTCGCTCTCGAATGTACGTGATCCGGTATTCTCTTCACACAGCATTGAGCCAAAGTGAATGAAGTTGTTGTTGTGCGATGCATCGTCACACCGCCAGGATGCTTGCTATGAGATTCACAAATGGACCTTTTATGATTTCAGGCTATAGTCTTGATACCGCTCTCGTACATTTTGTATGCCTTAAAATCAACAGCCTGTTTGTTCCTTGCCTTTATGATTGCGTTATATCGATGCTGTCCAAGAAAAAAAACATGTAGCATCATGTATGTTATGCGTCATTTGAAAACAGCAGCTGTGTTGACACTGTGTGAGAACTGTCATGATTGGATGGAGCCAACAGAAATGTCCCAAATAACTGCTTTGGAAAAATAAACTAGATTTTAAATGAGCCCTCTTCTGTAAGTTTGCCATTTGGAGATGCTTGTGTTCCTTTGTGACAATGACGATAGCTGTTCTGATAGGGGTTCATATGTTGTGCCTGGTGCAATAATAGCGTTGACTGCTTTATAAACTTTAGTGTGAATGGGCGGGAGCCAGTGGCTGCTCGGCTGATTAGGAGGATGTAGTATAAGAGCAGTTTGTGCAGCAGTTTTTCTTTTATGGGCAGGAAGTACTTTTTTAAAACCTGTAACTTTCATCACAACAACCAGTGAGAAGGAAGTTTTCGGTTATGAATGCTTTAAGACTGAAAACCACGTGTTGTGTTTTTGTTAAATTGGACTGAATATGAACGATATATCTGTAGAAGGCCTATGTTAGAAGAATGCTTCTCTCCGCAGATTCTCCCATCGTCTTCAGTTACTTTCAGCTGTGGCACTAGGGCCCCTTTTTAAACTCTCCTGTTCCACTCCAGGGATCTTACCAATGGACTGTGTGAGGGCATGTATGGATTGAATTGCAGGCTTGGATTTTACCTTAACCAGATTAAGAACATCCAAAGTCTCAGCACTGATGCCATAGTCGGCAAAAGTGTCACTCTAGCATGCATCAGTGGGAGTATTCAGTCAGGAGGGAGGTAAAAGACGTGTTCATGTGTGACTCACGATAGGAGTGGAGGAAATTAAAACCAAGCATCACAGCTTCCTACTAAGCTCTGGGGAAAGAGACGGTCGTCTGCGTGCTCCATGGGTGAGATCTTGCAGACGTTGGGGGCGTCTTGGTTCTCAGTTACGTACAGGTGATAAAACTGACAGCCTCCACGCTTGAGTATGACTGTGCGGTGTTTCCAAAAATTGGGAGTTTGTGCCGACTTTGCCGCAGAACAGTTCTCTACTTTGGGAGGCTTTCACACTAGATGTCGGAAACATTGCTGGTGAGAGTGATTGTATTTGCCTCAGGAATAAGTGAGCTCTGGGTAACTGATGTTGAAGATTAAGCCCAACTCATCGCTTAGTGTTTGGATGGAGAGAGTGCGGTTCACTGCTCTGTGTTTGGCATTTGGACGGTTCTTCTATGTTTCTCTAAGGCAATTAAACAGGACAGTGATGGTTAATACTGGAGAATGTTTAATGAGAGTAAATCGGGGTGTTTTTTTAGTGGATATATATCATGAATTCATCCCAGGTATCCACGGCACTCCGTCTCAGAGTACAGATGTGCCACGATGTAGTTTTCAGCATCGTCATCACAATCTGAGCGATGCACATTGTCCTCATCAGCGCAGGACGTGGGCTATTATTAAGTAAGACAAACGGGAAAACGAAAAAACGTCATGCTAACTGCTTTTGTGGTTTGATACCAAAGAAACCTGCAGGGTCCTGGGACTCTGTGATTTTTAAGTTGATTCTCAGATAAGCGGGGGAGTAGTCACAGCTTTTCCCCCCCCACCCCGCTGTTCCTGTCTGTTGCATTGGAACCGATGTACAGCACTGAAGTTAAGAAAAACGTTTTATTTTTACCGCCCCAATTTTACTATATTTTTACCAATTATGGGCAGATCTATCTTCGAGCACTCTGCCATTGTGTATGCTACCAGAAAGAGGGATCTTGCATGTGGTAACCACTTGAGGCTGGGTACCTGTCCTCGGCCTTGACAGATTCCAAAAGCTCCTCAGTTTCTACTTCGCAGCTGTTAGTTTAAGTGTGACTGAAGTCAGTAAGGAAAGTGGAGCGCATGATTGTTGTATCTGTTATAAAAAAAATTTAAAAAAAAATATTGATCGCCCAAAATTAAATAACCTAAAAATGGCTTCCTAAAATCTCAAGTGAGGTGGAAAGCCCTTCTGTCAGTTTGTGAGGAATTTTTAGATTAAGGCTGACATTTCTAATTGAGCCTTGCATCTACATACAATCTCTATAACGTTCTATATAAGTGACACAAGTTGACATACAAGCTGAATTTGAACGAGATGTCTGGCATCATTATGGCACATAGAGCAACGAACTTTTTTTTTGCCAATACTTATAACAAACACACTGTAAATTGTGGGCTACTGCGTTGAATGGCCAGACAGTTTTAATGCAGGGAAAATGCCACAACGGCGGTTTTGGATGTCCCAACCGTCCTCCAATTACGTTGAATTCCGATACTGGAGCGAATCTACGTTTTTCTTTCCATGCACGTTGCACATGCATCATATGGTAGGTTAAAGTAGCGAAATTAATGGAAGCATTATATAAATTATACCCAGATATAATGACCTTTTAAAAAATGGTGGTTCTGATGGTTACTGTACGCTGACTTCAGATTAAAGTAGACATCACATGACCACAGAATTACAGTAATGCGACTGGGGGGGCAGAGTAATGGGGGGCAGTCGGGGCTGGAGGTTAGGGAACCAGCCTTGTGACCGGAGGGTCGCGGGTTCGATTCCCTGAGCCTACAGTAACGACTTAGATGCTTTTTAAGCAAGGGCACCTAACCCCTAACATGCTTCCCAGGGCGCCGTGGATAGGGCTGACCATCCGCTCCAGGTAAGTGTGCTTCACTGTTCCCCTAGTTGTTGTGTTACTGTTAGTGTGTTTGTGGTGTTTCACTTCACGGTATGGGTTCAAATGCGGAGACTAATTCCCCACTGTGGCGACTAATAAAGGGATTAAAATCTTAAATTCTTAAATGAAAGTATAGGATAAGGAAAAACTTTGTTGATCCTCATGACTGAACGACTAATTAGATTTAAAATAGTCCCAGTGTTCTCCTGCTGTTAGCATGATGGGGCTTTGAGCCCCTTTCCTGCCAGTACCTTTGTATTTGTCATGTATTTGCTGGATGAACTGGAACAGGCTGTTTCAGAAAGGCCTCACAACATCCTGATCGATCTGTGTGTGTAATTTTGCAGGTGTCTTCAGGAGGAATAACTCCAGACTGATGGAGGAGATCTGAGGCCAGCAACAGGAGCTCTTAGGCTCTGAAAGCTCGCAAGTATACTGGAGCTCCAAACAACGGCAAAGCTCAGCATGGTAAGAGTTTAACAACATCGCTTACAATTAAAGGCGGTCCAAACAGGTTTAGGCCGGAAAAACGCTCGACCTGAACGACCGGCTTTTTAACTTTATATATTTTTGGCCTGAAGGAGGTTTCATGCAGTCCTGTAGTTCCCTGTATGTTTTCATGCGTCGTTGTCTCTTGTTTGTGGGGGCACATGCGTGATCAACCTGTGGCATGGCAAAAACCAATTAGCTTAATATTAAGCCGGTCACGATTTGAAGTGGGTTTGTGGTGAAGAACACCAGTAAGATTCAGTGTGGGGCATGGTAGCTCGGTTGGGTGATAAGATTATAATCCAGGCTATCGTCACATGTTTTCAGTATCTGATGGAGGTTTAATGACTACCATAGCATGCTGCACAGCAGCTCATGCGATTCAAATCAAGGTTTACACGACCTTTGGTTTAAGATCAGGCACATACTGTGCGATTCTAGAAGTTTCCCTGTCCCATGCTCACAGCTAACCACTTCGCGTCTGAATTGCCACCGAGAGCCTCAGCTCTGTCCACAGACGTTTCTGATAAGTTGTTTCAGAATCCTCAAATGGATCCCTGCTCCCTAAGTAGTGCACTATGTAGGATAAGTGCTCCTGTAACCTGCCGTGATCAGCCTGTATGTCTAACACACGTCATTTGGGATTCTGCTATGTGTACACACATATATACGGGGGACAAGGCATTTGGATAACTTGTGTAGGAGCAGTAGTTGTGATTTTATTGCATGTGGTTTTGTGGGTTTTGATGAGATCGCTCATGAGACTGCTTAAACTGTGAGACTAGGCTGACCAAAATTTTAGGACATATCAGAAATCACCCGATGTATGACTGCTCAATAGGAAGCTCCCTCAGGCAGTTTAATCGGGACATCTCCTCGGCCCCCATCTCACACCGCATAACAAACGCCACCAAAGGAAGCTGAAATGCAGCATGATCATGAAATTTAGTCAGCTCCAACAAAAATCGGACCTTAAAATCAGGAAAATAATACTCAGGAAATTGAGCTGTTCAGGTGCTGGTATCGAAATCAAGGCACTGAATATTTTTGGCATGCCTGGCACTCTAAGATAGCTGCGCTCACTGTTTTGAATCTTACTCTATGTATATTTGCCTGTGTGTGCAGCTGTGAGTGTCCGACGGTGGTAAAGGTGTTGTCTGCCGGACGAGGAAAGATAAGCATGTTCGGGCCGAACAAAGCAGCTGTGTAAAGCGTTGGAGCCAGAAAGAGAGGACGTCAAAAGCCATCACGTCACTGTGCTGGACTCTTTAATGGAGGGGAGGGACCCACAAACCTGCTAACCAGTGCTGACTCCCCGTTATGTTTAAAACCAGGTTCACTGGTGAAAATACATTTCACTAAGCTTGAATTCTCTTTAATTCCACCCCAACCTGTCAGCTCTGATAGTGCTGTTGGTGCCCCTTTATGCACTAGGGTGGATTGGGTTGTCCACTCTCTTTAGGAATCAGGAGAAAGTGGTCTGAATTTACTAAATGAATTTGACGTAAATGAGATGTTATAAGTGCTTAACAGGTTTCCGTTAAAGATCTTAGTACTGAGGGTAGAATCCGGATTTTATGTATTGCGTGCTCCAGCCCAGCTGCACTAGTATACTGTGGTAAGAGTATGTTACATTTCCAATGCATTCTGTAATTACTTGATCTTTTCAATAATTATAATATAGACAAATTAGGCCACTTGGCTTCATAACTGATAATTGCATATAATCTCAGAGACGAACAAAGAATAACCTTGTTTTTTTTTAAAGCTTTTAATCTGTTATGACGCCTACTTCATTGTTGATAGACGCAGTTAGTGTTTGTTAAAAAACGGACATCAGCATCAGACAGATATTCAATTTACTTTTATCCCGCTGGGAAAGTAGATGTTTAGATTTCGTCTGTAATACTTTTCCATTGTATATGTATCCTAATTTCTACATTTTATTACATTGATACTAATGCTATATGCATGTGTTGTTTTATGTAATCAACCATATTCGTTGTAGAAATTAAACAGAGGGCGAGTAGCGAAGAGGGGAGAGGAGAGAAAGGGGGAGAGAAAGGGGAGAGGAAGAGGGAGAGAGACTGAGAGGAAGAGGGAAAAGGGAGAGGAAGAGAAAGAGAGAGGGGAGAGAAAGAAAAGAGGAGGAGAGGAGAGAAAGAAAGAGATGAGAGGGAGAGAAGAGAGAAAGAGATGAGAGAGGGAAGAGTGAAAAGATAGGGAAGAGAAAGAAAGAGAGAGAGGAGGGGAGAGAAAGAAAGAGAGGAGAGCGAAGAGAAGAGGGTTGAGAGAGAGAAGAGAGGGAGAGAAAGAAAGAGAGAGAGAGGGAGAGAAAGAAAGAGAGAGAGAGGGGAGAGAAAGAAAGAGAGAGATGAGGGCGGGAGAGAAATGAGGGAGAGAAAGAGAGAGAGGAGAGGGGAGGGAGAGGAAAGATAGACGAGAGGAGAGAGGGAGGAGAGAAGAGATAAGAGTGGAGAGAGAGAAAGCAAAGCTAATAATAAACTGGGATGTCTTCAGGAAAGACTTCATCTTATAACCGTTTTTGCAACCAGACAGCCTTCCACAGTGAGGCGCTCAAGGGCCCTTTCTAATCAGACTGGTCTTACGAGATTAGATTCCCCCCCCATCGAAGTAGTACAGAACGATCCATTTCTACTACGTTGTGTCTACTCTCTATTCTTTCAGTTGTTACCCTGGAGAGGAGAAGGAGAGGAATGTAGAGCCAGGAGGTAAACCAAGATGCTTTACCTGCTAGCTCAGCCCCTTTTCATCACTTACAGTCCGATACCATGGTCCCATTGTCCCTGCCACCTGCGGCCAGTCCCTCACAATCCCTCTTTCCCTTCTATGTGAAACAAAACACTCAAGCGTTATTTTCCCCAACTCCTACTACCTGGGTGAGATTACTCTCCCCTGTACCCTGAGTGGCGGCATACCATGGGCCCATTGTTCCGCAGAGACCCTACCATTGGGTCTGGGGACAAGAAGGCGGTCGTGCGCGACCTAACTGAAACTAACCTGAAACTGGAAAATGAAATAAGAAACTGAAACAAAATAAAATCAGCTGGAAATTTCAAATAACTGCTGTAACCTGGGTCTCCCAGAACTGGTGGGCAAGAGCAGCGCCTTTATGTCGTCAGAATCCTTTTAGGATTTGAAACTGAGTGTATTTTCACTTATTGAGTGTGTGGGGCTTGTCCTAACAGGACCGTCTCTTCATCCTCTTGGCTGGGAACTGTGGCTGTGCTTTGTCAGTCCCTGTAATACTGTCTCAGTGCAGGCTGTTCCTTGCCCCGCTTCGGTCTGGCCTTGGCAGCTGTCACAGTTGGTGATGTTGAAAGACAACTCTGTATTGCATCTGAGACCACAGAGCCTCGTGATGCATACTGTTACGCCCTTTCTCCTTCCTGCCCACATGAGATATTTGTGCTTTTCCCCTCTTTTAGAGTCGAAGGAACATCCCAGAACCAGACCTGGTGGCTAAAGTTTGGTCCGTAGCTGGATAGTACACTGTGTGGTTTTTGCCTTGTGCACATCCGACCAACAGAGTTCCATGTTGAAGTATTGATGGGGGATGGGGTAATCACCCCCAACACGAAGATCAATCAATCAAAGCATTAATAAAAAATATTTTTATGTGTTCATTGTGTGACACTTACGCCACCCAAGCTGTGTCGCATGTCGGCCTGTACAAGGGAAAACTACCTAGTTATTTGAAAGCTAATTACTTGAATATCGAAGGAAAACCTCTACTGACTTGACTTCATGGCTAGCTTTATTCACCCCATTAAGCATGCTGGCCTAAACCTAACAAGTGATACTGAGATATGCCCTAACTCCTGGTAGACTCTGCCAGTATCCCTACTTTCTCCCTCCAATTGATTTTTACTTTAAAATGTACTTGTACATAGTTTCAGTTTAAACTTCTCCCCAGTGTTTATCATCACACTACTGGGAACTGGAACCAAATGCTGGTTAGGAACAAACACAGTTTCAGCCCGCGGCAGAAGCTGGGACCTCGGACCCTGTGTTTACAATTGGTCCTGAAGAATTTAGGGTGGAGCTTTATTGTATTCTATGTTGCTTCACTGAATTGTAAATTAATTTAGCATTATAGAAGGAAATTCTCAAAGTCAGTCATTGTCGCTACGTCGGTCCTGTTGCCCTTGGCACTAAGCCGTTTATCACTATATCAGGGTCTACGAGTTGCATCTGTCTATGTAGGGTTAGAAATCCTGAAAGCAGCCAGTTTTGACAGTTCCCATTCAATACCTGGGTGCGATCATCAATCTTTCGTTTAAAGTTAGATCCGATGTGTTGGCGGGTGGGTTGTAGGAAATCTTGTGTAGAAGCTTGAAGCTGCATGGTGGAAAACAGAGGAACCAAAGCTGTGTTACTTTTCTAAGAGGGGCCTGTCATTAGTTGCAATTCGACTTTCTATTCGTCTAACCGGTCAACATCTAGGGTCATTTCCCGTTTTTCTGGACGGCACTCTATCCGTGTAATTGAGGTTTAGATTTTTCAACTTTTTACGGACAGTGGGTCCAGCAACCATAATATGACCCCCCCAGTATTTCTCTGGAGCTTCACGTTGGCACGCCCTACACTTATAGCCGGAAAACAACTAACAATTGCCGGAAGTATATAAAGGACAAAGAAAGTTCATGTTTACTGTTTTGCCTATTTTAAGCTAATAGCCAGGTTCAGGCACTTGTACCGTTTCCACCACTCTGATAAATGACAGGAAATTTTACTGGTTGTTTTTTGGCTTCTAATTCAATCCCTTGGATCTATTTAGGCAAAGTGAATGTTTACAAGTGATGATGATTGGTAACTATATTGCTTTTGCCTGTAAAACACTTCCTCCACATGAATCGTTTAATGTATAGGACATGTGTAAGGACTTGTTTTACTATAGTTCTGAGGTCATAATTGACTTGATTGTTGAATTGATATAGTTACTGGTTACCCTGTTTTGTGTTGACTGCAAGTGGTACATTTTGTGTGCATCGTGTTTCTATCTACACATTAAATCGCCCTGACATGACTTGCAGTTAAGCGTTCGAGGCGGAGCAGAGAATTCTGTTTTGACACATTGGTGCAATTCCTGTTTAACAATAACTCTTGTGTTTGTACTATTTTTCATTCTGGGAATTTTGAGGTTGATGGTGTTTGTAACTGGAACGTGGTAATTGAATGATAGGGCCATTATCAGTACCCTACATCTATCATCATTCATGGTTCCTGGTAACCTTTATACTTTCCTCCCTAATGACCTACACTGCAATCCTGACAACTTCCTTCTGGGTGCAACTATTTTTGTTTAACGAATGACCCAGTGCCTAGTAAGAAATAAATGCCAAAATAGGTTTTCGTTACAATGTTTTCCAACTAGTAAATGCCATTCAGCGTGACACCTAAGATATTTTTGTGTTGTTTAGGCACAGAATGATGGGTTTTCCTTCGATAATCATAATTAATAATAATAATATAATAATAATTGTTATTATTAATATTATAATTATTATTATTATGTAATTGTATAAGTATTACCACCTGCAGGTTAGTAAGTTACACAAGAAGTAGAAGATGGAGTTAGTATCGGTATCAGAACTTGGTATCTGCCTGTATTCATAGATCAGGTATCAGTATCAGAAGGGAGAAGGGGTCTCAGGGCAAGCCCAGTTATGTCATTGTGCTTTTACTAGTGAGACCGCACAGACACACTAACACGTTTAGATAAATGGTTCTACACACAATCATGGCTTGGCTAAGACCTCTTCACAGTACTGCACTAAATGAGCTTTTATGGGTATCATGTTGGCTTGCTCCTCCAGTTTGGAAGGGGGGTGGGGGTCTTGTGAAGTGATTATCTGCAGAGATGAGATTAAACCTGCTAAACCTGTAAGTGCTGCCTCATGCGTTTCAGGACTCGGAACAGACTGACTGTTTAAAGTGGCTGTGCCTGGCTGAGATCAGCTCAGAGAAACGGGCACAGCCTCTCTCTGTCTGTGATTATCAGGGTAAGTCTATCAGCGTCTCAGCCTGAGTAACCGATCTACATAGCAGCTACATCAGCAGCAGCCAGGGTGGTAACGGGAAGGCGTATGCAGACGGTGATGCTCAGGTGCACCTCCTGGAGAGGTGATTGATCTCTACTGAGATGACTGTCGTTCTGTGTAGTACGCTGTTTTATGTTATTCCTGCATTCCTGGTTTATTCTTGCTGGCCTGTGGTAAACCATTTAAAGGGAAATGCATCCCATTATGTGTAAACAGTCATTCAGGGTGGGATAACATGAAATAGGGCACTGCAGAGAAACGTCTTGGCTTGGATTTCTCTACTGTGGTGGTGATTAAAACCGTGTCTGCACCAGACAGCCAATTTATTTACTGTCCAAAATGACAGGTGGTGATTTAATGTTATGCTGATGGTGGTCAAATAGTGATGAATCAGAAAATAAGTTTTCTCTGGGACCATTTCGCCTCGCAACACCCTGTTTTTGCTTCACCATGAAACTTCTGGTGGGGGGGTGGATTTAAGGCCAAAACAGTCTCATAGCTATCGTAAACCTGCTTCAGACAACGGGCTGCAGGTTCATATCCATGTTATAACTTCCTGTGAAGAAGCTGAAGGATCGGAATAAGCTAGAATAACTCAGAACGACTGTTTACATCCCGGCTGTTTAATTATACCACAATAAATCAGAGGATCTTCCCTTTAAATGCTTCAGACACCTGGTTCCCATCACCGCTACTGAGCCGTTCTACTGGTTTCTCCGGAAGCATTACATCACTCTGAATCAGTCTTAACGTCTTGACTGCTTAATCAAGCGAAGGCTTTAAAAACACAGAATTGTCTCAGCACTGACAGTACTGACGAACTGTTACTAGATCAGTCTTTAGGACTTGCATCTTCAAGGTAACATCATTTAAGGTCATTTCAAAGTTTCACAAGCCCTACCCAGGTCCCAAGATCACAGAAATAATGAAGAGAAGTCAGGCTTTACCCGAATTCAGTTAAAGTGGAAGCTGATAACTCACAAACATAACATTGTAAAACCTGCATGCCCAAATGAGACACTTGCTTCATGTCGAGTTAAGAATCCACAGACTTGATTTAAATTTCGGACACTGTGTTATATACAGAAGTGCTTTTGGTAGCTAAGAATCATTTCTTGGCTGAATTTTGTCAGTGTTAAATGTAGATAACAGTATGCCATACCATGTCAGCAACTACATAAGAAGGTTTTAGAGGCTTGTGTGGCAGGTATCCAGTAGGCTAGTATGACCACAGTTATGAAAAATGTCTGTCTGTCTGTCTGTCTGTCTGTCTGTCTGTCTGTCTGTCTGTCTGTCTGTCTGTCTGTCTGTCTGTCTGTCTGTCTGTCTGTCTGTCTGTGTGCGGTCCTGTGCAGAGCTGACTTAACACTGTGCCTGCTGGATTTAAAGCACATGATGGGTAGAAGTTTCTGCTGAAGGGGATGCCATTTATTTGATATGCCCCTCCTGGCACCTCAATTTTCTTTACCTATGGCCACCATGCCCTAAAGCTTTCGTCTAATGTTACAGGTTGTGAAATGAAACATTGTGGAAAGCACTATAAGGAATTATAACAGGGTAAAGGTGATTAAAAGACCATGTAAGGAAGTTTCCAGTCACCTTCCTCCTTCGTTGTGTTCTCCTCTGAAAAAAACACAGTGATTTCAAGTGCATCCGTTTCACCTGCAACTGAAAAGGCCAGCTCTGCTAGATCAGCTACTGTTGTGAGCTTACACTAGGGGAAGTAGAGTGTGTTCACCTTGTGTGTTTGGAGTTGACTTTATACCCCCATCTGCAGTTCATGCTGACTATCAAGTCAGCCAAAGTCTGGCTAAATCCCAAACGCCTAGTCGTAAACAGCTCAGGTAGGTTAATGGCATTGTTGTGTGTCCTGCCCTGACTTTCCACTAGATGGTGGTAAAAGCCCTCTTTTCACAATCCATTCATCTGGGAGCCCCAGTTGTCAGTGCTTCTTCCTGGAACAGCTTCATGGCCCGTTCATCAGCCTCCATCTGTAGGTTAAATAGTCTGATGAAGCTTGTTTGTGTGTCTCCTGCAGCTCTATGCCTTCCCACAAAGACGTCTCCTATGAGGACTTACTCGGTGCCCTGCGGCGCTATGCAGCGTGCGAGCAGAGAGTGGGGAAGTGAAGGAACCTCCACAGCAGAAAACGCAACCGAAGGAACACGGGAGAGAAGGAGTAAGAGCAGGAGGCGTGGGTGATCCTTCTCTCTGTTCTGTTTACAGCACAAGCAGCAGCGCAGCAGTTTCCAGGCAGTACATCTTCCCACAGAACACAAACACGCACCCGTGGCTCGTCTGTGACACCGAGGCTGTGTGTGTGATGGAGAAAGTGCAGACATGCGCCTTCGTCTGCTGGTTGTGTTCAAAAACGTTGTGAGTCGTTCATTTTGCCGTCTGGGAAATTTCTGATTTGGGCTGGATTAGTGTTTCACGCTACAACCATGCAACCACCGTGGCTGCCAGTACACTAAAGAGGAGATTTTGCTAAGCCATATAACTGTGAACTGTAAAACCTTGTGGTCTGGTTTTGTGGAAACTGTATTCCTGTCTTTATCATGGTTTAGTCATTTGCAACACTGATCTATAATGTCAGATAGATAGAACTGAATTCTGGAGCGAGGTGTGCTGTAATGTGCGGCACATCTGGTTTATTGGCCACTTAAGTTTTGAACACAAGCAGCAGGGGGCAGTATGACCACTTTTCGTCCATGGAGCAGGAGGACACTTGCCGGATGGCAAATCTAGCCAGCAAGAGTTAGCGAGCGGGGAGTGAGCTTTAGGGATGCACCAATATTGGAAGTGTTCGGCATGTGCATATCTGTGGCCAGGTAAACATTTATGAAACATAAAAATATGAGAAAAATCATAACAGGATTATACAGAAATCACGTGTAAAGTACCAATAATTGATAAAAATAATAATAATAATAACAATAATAATAATAATGAAAGATTACCCCTAATAAATTACATAACATGTTATTTAATTACCTTTTTTAAGTTTCATATGTGCCGATGCCTCTACCGATATGATTTTTATCATGCATCCCTAATTAGCTAGCACGAGTGTGGGTTAGCATGTGCGGGTTAGCATGTCTGAGATCCCCCTCCTCCTTCTCTGCTACAGGGTGCACTGTATACCGTGCCAAGGTAACTGAGCATGCATCCACATCCACTGACCTTACAGAGCTCCAGCAGAGTCCAGACTCAGAGCAGCTCCTAGAGCCCCAGGACTGTGCTCAGTGAGGTTAGCGATATGGTGTAAATCTACTGTCCCCAATGTCCTCTTCTGTAGGCCTGAAGCGGTCAGGCTGCCGGAGCGCTGCTGTCTGGGACACACTGACTAATTCTGCCGTGTGCACAGAACATTACAATGGACACGCAGCCACCTGGCTCCTCCAGATCACTTCTCCGGCGTCTCGAGGACTCATTAAGGACTTTCTTAATGAAGCCACTGCATTTTCAATAATCGCGCTTCAAGTCCGTCAGCTGCTTTCCAGAGGTACGAGTGTGTGGATGAATGCTCTGCATGCGAACGGTTTTAAGGGGGAGGTTTCATATCGAGCTGGAAGCGGCTGAGTGCGTCGTGTTTGTGTTCAATCTGCTAATGATTGTACAAATAAACTTGACGGTGATCTACAGTCTGGATTGTCAGCTTAGTTCTAAATGTTCATGATCAGTTTTTTTTTTATTTTTTTTTTTTTATTGTTCAATATGTTTTTGTTTTTTTTAAAAAAAAATTTCTTTTTTCTTTTTTTTTCTTTTCTGGTTCCTTCCTCTCTATTTATTGCTCCGTCCAGTAGCACAGTGATCACGTTCTGATGAGCTGCTTTGCTTTGTTTTCTTTGAGGCCGTGTCTTACGCAGATATCAGTATGCAGCAGTTTGTGGTGGAGGAACACTACAGACTTTCCACCGTACTACTAACCACAGAGGCCTGCTCTACATGAAGCCTGTCCTAATGTTCGTAGTCTTAACGTGAGCGGTCCGTCAGTCATGTCGCTGTACA
The DNA here is from genome assembly GCA_024036415.1 of Prochilodus magdalenae. Classification (NCBI taxonomy): domain Eukaryota; kingdom Metazoa; phylum Chordata; class Actinopteri; order Characiformes; family Prochilodontidae; genus Prochilodus; species Prochilodus magdalenae. Next base: position 18,592 of record JAMWET010003548.1, on the reverse strand, counting down.
GGAGGGTTGGTATAGTAGTGTCCAGTTTGAATGCCCAATAAATGTTACTGAAACCCAAAACAGAAGTGGAGTCTCCCCTCAGTGGTGCTACAGGTGTTCTCCCTCCAGGAGGGTGCTTTGTCTGCTGATGTGTTTAAGGATGCACTGATAGAAACTTCTGGACTGATAATTGGCTCCGGTAATTGTAGCCAATACTGCTACCAATAAACACAGAGTTTATTATACTGTCTTTGTGTGAGTTTTGCATTTTAATTCACTTGCCCTACAGTACTGGTAAAGCTTACTGATTAGCTTATATAGCTAAGGTTGTTTGCGTATGTCTTCATTGGATTCGGCCATCAGGAATGCCACTTCATGGTTTGCCATTGTGAGACATGTGCATTATTCAAGGTTCAAGCTCGACTGCACATGTGACGGGCCTTATCTCTGTACCTGACTGACCCAACAGCCACGATTGCAGACATTCAGAAGCAGTGATGCCCTCCAGGAGTCGTCCTGTTAGTGCCAGCACCATTAGCAGATGACTGCACAATGCTGGACTACACGCTCACAGACTAACACCATGTCAACATCACCCAAGACTGAAATGGTGTCGTGCCAGACCAGTCGTGCCAGTCATGGAGTGACTCGGATTGGCAGCAGGTCAGCTTCAATGACGAGTCCCTTTTGTTTTGCTGGAGACGACCAGCACATCCAGAAGACCTTGTCATTCCACCTCTACCTCAAATGAGTCTCTCTCTCTCCCTCTCTTTTATAGGATGGATTATCTCAGGACACTGTTGGGAAGCACCCCATATCACCACATTACCACACCTCCTTCCGTGTGCAACCATGTTTTTGACAAGTGTGTATTACACATGTTTGTCATTAAAGGAGCAATATGTAAGATGGCACGAATTTCTAATTCATAGTTAACATGGTCACTTCCTCTTCCTCTTCCCTTTTCACACCTCCCTACATTTACTTAGGTTTACCAGTCTTAACGAATTATTGGGAATTCTACATCATACTCATCCCTGTAGAGAGCATATCCAGAAGTGGAAAGCAGTATCAATGTTAAATCTTGGTTTGTTCCATTTGGACGGTGGCAGAGAAGTGCAAAACCAACAAAAAAAAATGCAAACAAAAACAAATTACATTCAAGAAAACAAAATTAAAAAGGCAAAAACAATTTTACACGATGTGAAACACTTTTACAAACTGCAAATTTTGAGTTTAACGCACAGGAAGTGGTAGTTGCACAGCTTTGTCAATCAAACTGTGGTGATAGACTGAGTGTAATTTGGGATGGTGACGACGCTAAAGCATGTTTTTTTGTTTGTTTGGTTTTTTTTTGTCCATTTTGCTGCACTCGTTTTAGCGATCTGGCATGCTTTGATCTTTCCTCAGGAAAGTATTAAAAATTTTAATAGCGCAATGAGGAGAAAAGATAATTTAAAAAAGCTTGCCCTTTCCATCAGAATTCGCCGTTTGTAAAAGTGTTTCACGTCTTGTAAAATGGTTTGTGCTTTGTAATTTTGTTTTCTTGAATGTATTTATTTCATTGATAAATTTGTTTTTAGTTTTGTTTTCTGAAATGTTCATTTGTTTGCACTTCTCAGCCACCATATTTCTTTGATGTTTTTTGTCAGGCATATTTTCTTGCTGTTAGCTACTTCTTTATCTGCTCATAAGATTCGACCCTATAGTGACTAATTTTTGCTTCTAAAAGTAAAAAGTGGTATTACCAGACAGAACAGGTCAAGGCTAGCATCTTAGCATGCTAACTTCATTAGATTGCTCTGCAATACGATTTATAGACATTACGATCCCATTAGAAATCACATTTCTTCACATTCTGTTATTTTAGGTCATTGATTGATAGATGATGACATTTTACATATGGCTCCTTTAAGTGACAGTATTTTCCTCATAGGAACAGTTACCACAGCAACCACCTGGGACCTGCTAAGGCTGTGTTTGCCTCTTAAGGTGCCTAAATAAGTCAAAGAAAATACGATTAAATTGACAAGTCAAATAATGAACTGAAACAGTTACAGGCTGGCCAGTGAGTGGATGTTGTGTGTTCAGTTTTACATAGAGTGTGTTTTTAGTCTGAGATGTCTGATTAATGTAGACCCATATCAGAGGCTTGGTGTAAAATTTACATTTCTAATATTTATAACGGTAAAATGTCTTAATTTGTTGCTTGTGCTAGTTTCCATCGGACTCTTCAACCTTCTGCAGTGTCCTCTGAGCCGTCCTCCACATGCTTCATGCTTTTGGGTATGTGTTCTGCAGTTGTATTTGTTGGAGTCTGGTGAACGTGGGAACGATACTGTGTCCTCTCAGACCTGGAGCTGTTTAATGTGCCTGTGAAGCAGGAGACAGTCAGACACGAGTAGAGGTGCTGGAATGAGCCTGGTTGTGTTCCTCCTCCCGTGTGTTGGTTTTCATATCGATTATGATGATGATGACAATGACGATGGTTTTCTGTATGCTGTACAGTCAGTACATCTCCAGGTGTTTGAGTAACAGGGAAGTGCTCTGAGTGGATATTGGAGCAGTTTGTTAAGCAGAGGATTCTTTGTTGCCTGAAGCTTCTTAGAAAATGTATTTGCTCTGTCTCTTTATCTGCGTCTCTGTGTCTTGCTTTCTCTCTGTCTGTGCGTCTCTGTGTCTTGCTGTCTCTCTGTCTGTGTCTTGCTGTCTCTCTGTCTCTGCGTCTCGCTGTCTATGCGTCTCTGTGTCTTGCTGTCTCTCTGTCTATCGTCTCTGTGTCTTGCTGTCTCTCTGTCTATGCGTCTCTGTGTCTTGCTGTCTCTCTGTCTATGCGTCTCTGTGTCTTGCTGTCTCTCTGTCTATCGTCTCTGTGTCTTGCTGTCTCTCTGTCTCTGTGTCTTGCTGTCTCTGTCTATGCGTCTCTGTGTCTTGCTGTCTCTCTGTCTATGCGTCTGTGTCTTGCTGTCTCTCTGTCTATCGTCTCTGTGTCTTGCTGTCTCTCTGACTATGCGTCTCTGTGTCTTGCTGTCTCTCTGTCTATGCGTCTCTGTCTTGCTGTCTCTCTGTCTATGCGTCTCTGTGTCTTGCTGTCTCTCTGTCTATGCGTCTCTGTGTCTTGCTGTCTCTCTGTCTATGCGTCTCTGTGTCTTGCTGTCTCTCTGTCTATGCGTCTCTGTGTCTTGCTGTCTCTCTGTCTATGCGTCTCTGTGTCTTGCTGTCTCTCTGTCTTGCTGTCTCTCTGTCTTGCTGTCTCTCTGTCTTTGCGTCTTGCTGTCTCTCAGTCTCTGTGTCTTGCTGTCTCTGTCTCTGCGTCTCTGTGTCTTGCTGTCTCTGTCTCTGCGTCTCTGTGTCTTGCTGTCTCTGTCTCTGCGTCTCTGTGTCTTGCTGTCTCTGTCTATGCGTCTCTCTGTCTTGCTGTCTCTCAGTCTCTGTGTCTTACTGTCTCTCAGTCTCTGTGTCTTGCTGTCTCTGTCTATGCATCTCTGTGTCTTGCTGTCTCTGTGTCTTGCTGTCTCTGTGTCTTGCTGTCTCTCTGTCTTGCTGTCTTGCTGTCTCTCAGTCTCTGTGTCTCAGTCTCTGTGTCTTGCTGTCTCTCAGTCTCTGTGTCTTGCTGTCTCGCAGCCTCTGTGTCTTGCTGTCTCTCAGTCTCTGTGTCTTGCTGTCTCTCAGTCTCTGTGTCTTGCTGTCTCTGTCTATGCATCACTGTGTCTTGCTGTTTCTCTGTCTGTGCGTCTCTGCTGGCAGAAAATAGCACTTTTTCTTTCTCTGTTTTCTATTTTAGCTGTGCTGAACATGAATACGGATGACAGAAGGCCAAATGAGTGGCCTTAGTCTCTCCCTCCCCTCTCTTATGTTTGCCCACCTCTTCTCACTCACTTTCTCTAATTCTCTCACTCCTTTTTTCTCAATTCGTGCTCTGTCTTTCTCTCAGTTCTTTCTCTTTTTCATACGCTTCCCAATCTCGTCTTTGTTTCACTTCTGTTTACCGATTTTCCTTTCCCTCTTTCTATTTCCCCACCCTTTTCTCTCAATTATCTCTCTCGTACTCTTCTCAAGCTTTCTCTTCCTCTTTATTTTGCTCTTTGTCTCCCTCTCATTTTCTCTCTCTCTCTCTCTCTCTCTCTCCCTCCCCCTCTCTCGCTCTCTCTCTCTCTCTGCCAGACTGTTGTGGATCTGATTGTAGGAACAGAGTTTTTGTTCCACAGACAGATTATCAGATTATATACTGACTGTACAGATTGATTTTCAGTACAGCAGCTCGATCAGCTTTGTAATTCGGTGATGTGATTACGAAGGTCCGCAGTAAATGATCTGAATCACCCAGTTCAGAAGCTGAAAATCTGGGATTGGTTTACTGGATGTTTGACAGTGCTGCTTGTGAGACACCCTGAGTTCTCTGGTAATCTTTGATCTGCATGTGATGTCTGTGACTGCAGGGTTACTTTTTTTTAAGCTCCTGAAACAGAGACGGGCTCGGTGCTGCCTGAAGCTGTGAACAGGCCTCTGGTTGCTGAGTGAGAATAAAACCGGTCCAGACAGGACATTTTCACATGCTTGTGTGCAGGCGAGACAGCAAAGCTGTGCCTGTAAATAATTAGCATGCATTTCTGATCAGAACCGATCAGAACCGGTCATGATGGGTAAATATCTGGTGCTGTTTTAAACACCATCAGACGGTATATTCACTAATAACTGATAAATAATATTATGGGTCATAGTAACTTATACTATAAACTGTTCAAATATATATGGACAGAAGTATTGGGACACCCCAGGTGCCTAGCCATGTAGTCTATCTTTACAGATGCAGGAATTAGAGCTCACATAATTTGTGCATGGTTCCGCAATAGAATGCCACAGTTGCAGCAGTTGGTTTGCAAAATTTCCTCCACCCTAATTATTTCAGGCTCACATGTGAGTCGTATTCTGGAAAGGCGGAAGCACTCACGAGCCACAGCAACTCACAAGGTCACAGTGTCAGGCTACGAAAAAGTTACAGAGGAGGGTTGCAGAGTGCTGAGATGCATAGTGTGTACGAGTGACCTCAGCTGACATTTACATCAGCACCAAACTGGGAGCTTCATGCCAGAGGCAGTGTACCCAAGCTTACCTCACCAAGCACATTGCCAAGCATCAGATGGAGTGGTGTAAAGCACCACCACTGGACTCTGAAACAGTAGAAACACTTCTCCATCTGCCAGCCTGATGGACTAGTCTGGGTTTGGCGAATGCCAGGAGAAAGCTACCTGCCTGACTGCACTGTGCTGACTGTACAGTTTGGTGGAGGAGGGATAAAGCTATGGGTTGACCTGGAGCCCGTTTAGTTCCAGTGAAGATGAATCTTAATGCTTCAACAGACCAAAACGTTTTGGGCAATCGTACGCTTCCAGCTTTGGGGGAAGAGATTGGGGACGAGCCCTGACATCAACCCCCAAATAGAATGGAGACCCCAGTGTCTGACCTCAGAAATGCCCTCACAGATTTGGATGAATGGGCACATATTTCCCTTGTAGGAAGCTTTCCCAGAAGAGTAAAAGCCGTTGTAGCTGCAAAGGGGGCCCCAACTCCATATTCCACCATATGGATTTAGAATGGGATTCCATAAAAGCTTGACTGGGATTAAATCAGTGTTTCCTTGTTGCTGTTCAGAAACACAGATGCGTTTACTCCAGCTGGCCTGAATCATTTAAATGCCTGATCATTCATTAATGTTGGTGTTTGTTTCCTTATTTAGCAAGCTTCGTCTCTTCGTGTTTAGACTGCTCCAGAATTCTACAACCCCCTGGAGGATTCCTGGCCACTCTCAGAGCCGCTGGTTTATTTATCACTGCGTTAAAAGAAACATTTTATTAAAAAAAACAACTAGAACATCACAATTACTGCGATGTGAGGCTATGAAAACTCAGGTCATGCTCAGGTAAACCATAATTAAATACGGAACACGCCCTGCTATGATTTTGCGACATGTCCACCTTCCTTTAAAATATATTAAAACATCTTTTAAAGAGAGCTCAACTAATAGCTTAACCATTAAAACAGGAGTCTGTGAACCATGCTCATGTCCAGTGCTTTTAAAATATGTTGTATAAACCAAAAATAATAAAAATTCTAAAAGAAGTTCAGGACCACCACAGAGCAGGTATTACATTTACGGTATTTAGCTGACGCTCTTATCCAGAGCGACTTGCAAGGTTAATCATATTACAGGTGGGCCAGTGTAGTGTTAGGAGTCTTGCCCACGGACTCTTATTGGTGTAGCACAGTATAGTCACTCAGCCTGGGATTCGAACCCCAGTCTCCCACGTGTGGTGCTTGCTACTTGGCGGGTAGTGGTGTTATCCGCTGAGCTACACCAACCACTGCATTTTAACGTATTATGTGAGTGGTGGTGTGTTAGTGTGTTGTACTGGTGTGCGTGGACCAGGGACAGCAGTGCTGCGGGAGTTTGATGAAATGGACACTGAGTGTAGATACAAGGAGATGTTCCTAATGAAGTGAACACGCCCTGCTATGATTTTGCGATGTGACCACCTTTCTTTGAAAGATATTAAAATTGCAAACATATTTTAAAGAGAGCTCAACTAATAGCTTAACCCTTAAAACATGAGTCTGTAAACCATGCTCATGTCCAGTGGTTTTAAAATATCTTGTATAAACCAAACCAAAAAAAAAAAAATCTAGAAAAGGTGGGACAGTGTGCAAAATGTAGATAAAGCAGAATGCAATGATGTGCAAACCATTTAAACCCCATTTTTGATTAAAAACAGTATAAAAAAAGATAAATATTCTGTTTTGCTATGTATGTATGTATGTATGTATGTATGTATATACAGGTGTTGGACAATGAAACTGAAACACCTGTCATTTTAGTGTGGGAGGTCTCATGGCTAAATTGGACCAGCCTGGTGGCCAATCTTCATTAATTGCACATTGCACCAGTAAGAGCAGAGTGTGAAGGTTCAGTTAGCAGGTAAGAGCACAGTTCTGCTCAAAATACTGCAATGTACACAGCATTATGGGTGACATACCAGAGTTCAAAAGAGGACAAACTGTTGGTGCACGTCTTGCTGGCGCATCTGTGACCAAGACAGCAAGTCTTTGTGATGTATCAAGAGCCACGGTATCCAGGGTAATGTCAGCATACCACCAAGAAGGACGAACCTCCACCAGCATCACGTAGTGACCTGGCCACTATCCTGCAAGAAGAATGGCTTAAACTCCCTCTGACCACTGTGCAGGACGCAGTATATGTCATTCCCAAGACGAACTGACGCTGTATTGGCCGCAAAAGGAGGCCCTACACCATACTAATAAATGACTGTGGTCTAAAACCAGGTGTTTCAGTTTCATTATCCAACCCCTGTATGTAAGTATGTGAGTATGTATGTATGTGAGTATGGTGGGGAACTGAGCAGACCATCTGCTGTGGTTTTAAAAGTGAATTGTCTAATGCAGGATTTCTGCCACTCAGCAGTTCAGAGACTCCTTTGTTCTGTTTTTCGTTTCATGTTTTGCCAAATGTTATCCATGCCCCACTGTGCATTAATAACAACCTGGATAGTCCCTGTTGTCTTGTCCGTACGACGCAACATCCATGATTTCCAAAAATTTGATTGGTTGGACCACGGGACACTTTTCCATTTCGCCCCAGTCCATCCTCACTGAGATTGGGCCCAGAGAAAGCGGTGGTGTTTCTGGATCTGCTTATACCTGGTTTCTTCTTTGCATGATGCCTTGCCTTTGTGTATACAGAGATGAACAGTGTTCACAGGTGATTGTTTAGTTCTTGTTCCTGGTGGTGATGATGATGATGATGATGAAATCTCCAAGTTCTTTATCTTTAAATTTGTTCTTGAATTGTTACATTCTGTACTTGTGCACTCTTTCACAGAGTGGTGACTCCTCCCCATCTTTATTTCTAAAAGACAGCCCTTTTCTGGGGTTTGCTCTTTTTATACCCAATCATGTGAGTGATTCATTGCCTGTTAACCTAACCATATCCTAGTGTGGCAGTGGGGAACTATTACTAAGGGGCCATTTTTTTTTAAATAAAGCATTTCCCTTTATATATCATATATTAATCATATGTGACTTGTAGACTGTTTTAAGACGTGCAGCACTCAGCATTTCCTATAAACAAGCAAAGCCAGTTATACATTGATTGATTCCCACAAATCATGGCCGACCGTAAATCTAGATCTATTTCGTATAAAACCTTGAAATAACTGAGCAGCATCAATCCTGAATGGGATTTCTATTGGGATAGAACTGAACTTGGAGTTTGTCATGTAAACCGGCAAAACTGACCATGAAACACATCCCTGAGTAAAGGCTGTTGTCTACATAAACAAAAACCCAGACTAATCTGCCTCCTTATCTGACAGTTATTACTGAGAGACGCTACTTCTGTATGTGTAGCTCAATAAATAAATCAAAATCAAATCACTTTTATTGTCACATCACATTTTCACAGGTGTGAAGGTAAGTGAAAAACTCAGGTGCGTAGTCCCTTACAGTACTTCAATACAAACATATAAATAGACAATAAATATATACAATACTAAGCACTAAAATCTCTGTTTACACTAATTTACAGTTATGAATAAAAGTTATGAATAAAAACTATGATATATGCAGATGTACACATTACCATATAGCACTATGGTAAGGCTGAGGTAGATGAGAGATGCAGGGTATATACAGGGTATAGAATATTATATATATATATATATATATATATATATATATATATATATATATATATATATATACACTACAGATATACAGTGTGGATGGAAGATAACAGTAGGTCAGTCTATATGTGCAAGTGTATGTATATATAGTGTATGTAAATATATATATGTAGTATATATATATATATATATATATATATATATATATATATATATATATATATATATATATATACACACACACACAATATGGATGGAAATGGAAGATCACAGGAAGATAACAGTAGGTCAGATAACAGTAGGTCAGTCTATATGTGCAAGTGTAAATATGCTAATGTTAAGTGCGGAGTGATGACTGTCCATGGAGATCATCGTTTAGATGGTTTTGGTGAGGTGTGCTGAACCAGGTCCATATACCGGTGCATCAGCACTACTGGCTGTTCAGTAGCCTGATGACTCGGGGGAAGATCTCGGCGGCGGCTGGTTCTGGACTTTATACTTCAGTCTAAATTTATAATTTATTGATCCTGGTGACTTCTTTACCAATAGCACAGCAATTAGACACTTCCTGCTGGGTGCAGCTTTTCTTTTGACAACGAGAATATGTTAAACTGAGCACTAAGGGCGGCAGGTAAATTGAGTTAACGTACTCCCTCAGACACTTTCACTCTCTCAAAAGAAAAGGAAATACTGTTTTTCATCATATAGGCACTTCAATTCTATGGGATAAGGAGAACTTGGAAAACAGCCAAAGAAAAAGGACTATGAATTATATTTTCGGTACATAAACCCACAACAACATCATAACTGAACCTCAGGGGAAACAATAAAACACAAGAACAATGCCTCTTTAAGGCTTCAGCGGGTCAGCAGTTTGGGCCTCGCTGCTCGGCTGAGCTGAATGCTAATGAGGCCATATTTTGATGCAGTCTTTGGGCTGGAATCCATGGCTTTAGGACTTCAGCTGCAAGGGCAGTTCAGGAGAAAGTCTAAAGAGAAAGAGGGGGGAAAAATCGCTTGGTCAGGTTAAGTGGAAAACTCAAACCATTTATCAAGTCGTGCTCAAGTGGCTGCTCTAAAATGGCCAGCGAGAGGATGTGCTTGTGTACAGGCATCCGCAGATTAACAGAGCGCAGATGAACACCTGGCCGCAACTAACAGAGTGGGTAATACATCACTCCAGCAGCTGGTATAGTATTATCAACTGACCATAAATGCTAATTAACATGTGGTGTTAATGCTCTGTGCAAGTCATGTATGGAGCATACACAGCATTATACCATATAATAATAATAATAATAATAATAATTATCATGCATGTGCACCCACTGAACACTTCATTAGGCACCTTGCATAGACTCAGTGTCCATCAGCTCCACCTACCATATAAGAGCTGTCACATCCTGCCCTGTCCTGTTCATGTTCGTCTGTGTTATCTGGCTTCCTGTTTCTGTCATGTCTATGTGCTGTCTGTCACTCTGTCCCATGTGCTTCTGTTTGTTTTGGTCTTTTGCTACTTCTGTCTCCGCCCTCTTGTCAGGCCCCTCACCTGTTTCTGGCTCCGCCCCTTCCCAGGTGTCTCTCGTCAGCCCTTGTTGTTTTATACTCCATGTTGCTTTGTTCTTGCTTGGCGTTTGTTCCCCTGCTGGTGTCTTGTTTCCTTCTTGTTTGTCTCCACGTCCTGTCCCCATGTAACAAGGGCACTTCGTACTTCTACAGGTACAGACTGTAGTCCATCTGCTTCTCTGTGTTCCTTATTAGCCTGTTCTTCAATGGTCAGGACCCCCACAGGACCCCCACAGGACCACCAGAGAGCAGGTATTATGTGAGTAGTGGTGTGTTGTACTGGTGTGAGTGGATCAGGGACAGCAGTGCTGCGGGAGTTTGATGAAATGGACATTGAGTGTAGGTACAAGGAGATGTTCCTAATGAAGTGAACGTTCAGTGTATATGCAGTCGTGGGCTAAATCTGGGTGTCCCTGGTCGAGTTACAGGTTTGGGTGATGTCGGGTGTTTTCTCATTGGTGCTGTTTGGTCTTGACAGTAAGCTGACTTAATGAGAACGTTGTTCCTTTATAGAGAACACACTTCTGCACATTGTAATGCCACCAAATCAGGCGTGGCACGGTTTATGTTTTACCCAGTGTGGATGAAATTGTCCAATTAAATGCCATGGAACATGCTATATTTCAATCAACCAGATATTTAATTTAACTTAGAATTATTTATTCCAACTTTTGCTATGTCACTGCTGCCTGATCAACACCTAATCCCTTAAACTAACAACTTTACAAGAAGTACTTTCATGTCATTTTATTGCAGGTTAATTTCTTTGTCATTTTGGGTCATTTCTTTGTCCATATATCATGAAATTTACACACAATGTGAAAAGCAATGGCCATTTTTAAATTATATACCCTCATACACTCAAAACAACAGTTACACAAATATTTACACCCAGAAGGAATCAACCCACAGGAGTGAAACTTGGTGGGTAGGTTTGACATTCATGTGACATAAGCAGGGACGAACCGTATCGCTATACCTGACCGACGCAACAGTCATGATTGTGGACATTCAGTGAGCAGTGGTGCCCTCCATGAGTCATCCTGTTAGGGCGGCTATCATTGGCAGACGGCTGCACAACGCAGGACTACATGCAAGCACATTAGTACGATGACTGCCCTTAACACCATGTAAAGTGGCTCAGAATAGCAGCGGGTCATCTTCAGTGACTAGTCCTGTTTTTGTCGTGGTGGAGACGACCAACGGGTCCGTGTGTGGAGACACCGTGGTTTGTTGTCATGCGTCTATCACTCCACCTCCACCCCTACCACAAAATCTGCAGGACCTGTGTGAGAATATTTAAGATACATGGGATGGATTATCGGAGGTCACCTTTAGGAACCTCTACAACTCCATGCTGAGACGTCTGGCATGTTGCATTAGCAAACATGGTGACCCAACACCATACTGAGAGACACTACTTCTGTATGTGTAGTTTAAAAAATAGCAGTCTAAATATATAATTGTGTATTGTTCCTGGGAACCTTTCTCTTCCTTTCATATACAGCTCTGGAATAGATAAGAGAGCACTCCAGTTTCTTCCTAAATCAGCACCTCCACATGTACAGCAGGTTCTTAGTGAGGAACAGAAGGTGGGGTTCTAGCTTTACTGGCAGATACAGTGAGCATCTGGTTCATAAGAACAAGGTCAAGCAGCAAACACACAGGACAACACAGCTACAGACTGGCAGAGAGCCAAACCCACTCTCTGCTGACCGTGATGAGCACCACCTCATTCCACCGTCCCTTAACCACAGTAAGATGACCTCAAGTGACCTACAGAGGGACTGGCGAGCGGTGGCTGGAGTGAAATGCACAGCAAGCATGGTTCTAAAAACAGGCTTCTGGAGGTCATTAGTGATTTTCTACATAAACAGATCTAATACAATATCTGATCTGGAGTTTGGGAGACATGGTTCTAGTACTGTAGAGAATCAAACAGAACTGAGACATTTTGGTCCATCACAAACCCAGAACCTGTACACCTAGAGACACTGATCACTGATTTGAGGTGGTCTAAATTTTTCCAGAGCTCTATACGTGGTCCACCAGATAAACATCAGATACCCCTCAGATACACAGCACCTGAGCTTTCAGAGATAAATAGACAAGAAAATAGAACTTTAAAACCAGGACCAGAAAAAGACTAAACCTCTTCCTAGAAGTGTGGGAGCTGTAGTAAAGACCGAATGAGGCCACACAAAATATTTAAAAAACTGTTATTTAATTCAAGCATTGTTAAATTTAATTGCTGTGAGCTGTATATTTAATACGCTTCTCCATAATCTCTCTGTTATGCATTTTCTTTTTTCCCTGTGACTAAAAAAGCATAACTTGTATTCAAAAGCTGTTTTGACAAGAAACGAAATGAAAGAATCATGATGTCTGACATACATTGGTTCATATACACACACATATATATATATATATATATATATACTGTACTTCAGACTTTTCAGATTTTTTCGGTCGCAGTTCACTCTTAATGGTTTGGTCTACATCACCACAGTACCAGTAACATCGCGAGTGACCCGCGAGTAACATCCTGGTAGGTTGACTCTTAAATAGCACAGTCAATCAACAGGTGGTGCGGTGACTCAGTTCCTTCAGCTTTGCAGCTCCTACACACACACACACACACACACATATATATATATATATATCTCGTCGCTGTCCAATGAAAAACATGTATCTCCATTTTTGCCCATTTTTACTTTTACATTACTTTTTTAACTGCTGTTTACACTGTGTGAAAATCCCATGATGAATGGACCAACAGAAATGGCCCAAAAGGGCTTGGAAGGACGTCTGGTTCCATAGACTTACATTAAAATTAAATGAGGTTTTTGGTCTCTCCTGTAAAGCTGCCATTTTGGAGATACATGTTTTTCTTTGGACAGTTACGATATATATATATGTGTATGTGTATATATATATATATATATATATATATATATATATATATATATATATATATATATATATATACAGTATAAATATATATATATATATATATATATATATATATACATACATGTATATAATACATATACATACTGTTTTTAGATTTCAGCTATTATAATTGTGTTAATTATTATTGACTTGGTTTAGGGAGCACACAGCAAGGAGTTGCTTTTCTAATCCCCACCGTTTGCTCTGTTCTATTGATTTGAATGCAAGACCTACTTTATAGTGCGGCACTACGAGGTCCTTTTTTTTCCCTAGCAGGTGTTTGTCTTGGTAGACACTACGCCAGCAGAGCAGCTATGCTCCACTAACAGAACCCTCTCAGCTCAGAAGATGAACGTTTCCCCCCTCGTGTATCGTTGCCTCCTCACAGGGCCTGGAATTCGAAATGGGTTTTTCGGCGATTGATGGCCCTTTCGTTCGGCTGCACAATTATCAGACGCTGACCGACATCGGAAGTCCCGCCGGCCCTTATTGCTTTATCATGATGCTGTTTCGTTTCCTCATGCCCGAAGGTTGCACCTCCAGTACAGAGAATAGATGAGAAACACAATAGGGGACATGGATTTGAACGTGCTCACCTCCTGAACAGCTGCAGGAAATTGCAGGGAGATTTATGCTCCGAGGTGAGCTCGTTGTAGTGGGATTGTAGAGAGACTGCCTCAGGACAAAGGATATCGATACAGAGCAATGTTAAGGGGCGTTTAAACATGATCACAGCCACAAGGCTGCTGTAATGACTATACCACGTTTGCACCTCGAGGGGAGATATATACAGTACCTGGTTACAGCTGCCTCGGCTGTCCCCTGGTGTACAGGCGGAGAGCTCCGTATGAGCGTTTCCCATGACAACAGAGAGGCGATGGGTGGCGGGGGTCTGTTGTGGTGAAACAACCTTTGTAACCTCGCGTGTGACACCCTCAATCAAAAGCTCCAAGCCAGCAGGAACTGATGCAACATGCAGGGTAGCTTTTAGAATCTAAACGACAAAGGCTTTTTGGATAATAACCTGCCTAGTAAATGTACAACACTTACAGTCACTGGGGCTCTCTTCTCAGTCAACTCCAAGCCAGCACTGCTCAAGCTTTCTAGCTGCTCCCTGCTTGGGGCTGTCCAACGGATCTATGGTACACTCATCATCAAAGGATTAGCTGCACCCCAGAAGGAAGTGTGGGGGCTGCAGTGCTGGCTGGGAAGGAAGATAAAGGTTACCAGGAACATATGAAATGATGAATATGGTCAATATGGTCATCAGCGGAGCTGCAGTAGAACAGGTGACCAGCTTCAAGTTTCCTCGGCCACCCACATCTCCCAGTGATCTCACCTGTCTCTGAACTCCTCAGTTCGCCCGGTCAAAAACTTCCTTCGGAGCTCAAGAAAGTTCTACTCTGTCTCAGTAGATCCTCCTGGTGAACTTCTACTGCTGTACCATTGAAAGCTATACTCACCAAACTGCAATCTCTGGTATGGTACGGCTACTGCTGCCTCTGCCGACCAGCAAGGGCAACTCCCAGCGGGTGATGGTGAAATGGCTCACACGCGTCACAGGCACCCAGTTACCCCACCATTCAGGTACATCTATCACAAGCGCGCTGCCTGGGCAGGGTGAGGAATAATCATCAAGGACGTTTCTGTAATACTGTATACTGTATACTGATGTTTACATACTGTACACTCATGTTTAGATGCTAATCACTGCATTTCATTGAGGCTCTGTACCTGTACTTTGCACCAGTGACAAGAGAAGTTGATCCCAATCTAATCTAATCTAATCTAATCTATTGAGCTACACATACAGAAATAGTGTCTCTCAGTAACGACTTTGAGAAGCTGCGATGTCAGATGTCTTGCATGAAGTTATCGAAGTTCCTAAACTACTATGTCCTGGCGATAATCCCATCCCATGCAGCCTAATAATTCTCACATATGCTCACGATTTTGCAGGGGTAGAGGTGGAGTGATGTGTGACAAAAGCCGTTCATGGTTTTCAATCTGTTGGCGCTGAGCACGGTGCCTCCACACACAGAGATCGTTGGCCGTCTCCACCAGTCGATATGACAAAGCAGAACTCATCACTGAAGATGACCCGCGCTGACATCTTGAGTCACTCCATTACAGTCCCCCTGGCCACCAAACACAGTGTAGTCTTTGGCGATGTTGACGTGGTGATAAGGACAGTTGTCGCTATGGTCTGTGTGTGTAGTCCGGTGCGTTGTGCAGCCGTCTGCCTTGGTATGGTTCACCGCCCTGACGGGATGACTCATGGAGGGCATTCACTGCTCGCTGAATCGGTAGCTGTTAAGTACAGTCATAAGGCCTGACTTTACCTCACGTCACAAATGAGCAGCCTAGCACATGAAGTAATCACAGGTCACAGATGCCTCACAACGTCAAACCCACCCACACCAATTTCATTCCTGTGGGTAAATTTCCCGTTCTGGTGCAACATAAAAATCCAGCACACTGTTGACTGTGGAGAGTGACGGTTTGGGAACAAACACCCTCCCTCTCACCCAAACATCACTGATCAGCCAGGGACGTTTGTGGGTTTGCAGTACTGGAGCTGGCACAGGACATAGACAGTGAATGGAGGCTCAGATGGGTAGTAACAGACATGTTACGTAACCAGGATGCAAATACTGGAGCTGTATTCTGTTACAGTCACATGAGAAAAGGAGATTTGATCAAAAATTTGTATGACCTTCATTTGTTAAAAGCTGGCTTCTTATATAATTAGTACTGCGCAAATAACTCAATCCCTTATTACTTTAAAAATGTAAGGTTAATTTAGTTCCAGCTAATAATCATCATTCCCCCCTGACAAGCTGGTCTATCAGTTATTCTTTTAAAGGAGCGCAGTCTGCAACCTCCAGTGGTGATGTTGTGTACTGCGAACCTACTGAACCCCCACACCCACCCCCTCCCTTAACTCAGGAAACTAGCCTCAAAACACGGTGGCCATCAGGTATT
The DNA here is from genome assembly GCA_024036415.1 of Prochilodus magdalenae. NCBI lineage: Eukaryota > Metazoa > Chordata > Actinopteri > Characiformes > Prochilodontidae > Prochilodus > Prochilodus magdalenae. The sequence goes on along the minus strand of JAMWET010003548.1, from coordinate 2,414 downwards.
CTTGTCATTTTTGCATATCCATGTTATCCCACTTCCTTGACACTAAGTAATCACTCACCTTCATTTTGCCTTGTGTTTTTGAGCTAAAATAAGTATGATCCTCGATTTGGAAGAATGTTGGGCTCTCAAATTTCTAATAATACAACAATAGATTATCCAGCACCTGCTGCAATTTATTTTGCCACTATCCAGCGGACCGATCACCGCTCCGCGTAGCAGTCACGCTCGCCATTTATCACACCTTTTAAACACTTTCCCGTGTGGTTTTAATTGAATTTGATTCAGTTCAAACTTTATTGCCATCATGCCAATACAGGGGCTGTACAGGTATAACTAGGCTATCGGGGTACATCTCCAGTGCAGACTGTGTAAAACACAAAGAACAAAGGGCATAAACAGAAAAGACATATACAAATTGTCCAAGAGCAGTAACTGTTAAATCAGTATGTTAGAGGTAACAACGAGCTGAGGGTGCACACAACAGTTAGCCATATGCACTAATCTCAGTTTTAGACTCATCTTAATATCACTACTAATACAGTAATCTTAATTATTCTTTTAATACTGGCAACGTTTTCAAAAGGGACCTTCACCACTGTTACATGTTACACGTGATTTTTAATTATATAGGATTATATTCCTACCTGTGGAGTCTACCATGTTCAAGGGAGCACTTTGAGAGAAACATTTCGAAATTAGTTGTGTGGTGTGGTGTAGTGTGTTGGTGTGAGTGCTCAGTGGGTAACACCACTACTTATGTATTGGGAGACTGGGGTTCGAATCCCAGTCTGGGGTGACTATGCTGACAGCTACACCACAATAAGAGTCCCTTGGGCAAGACTCCTAACACTACAACTGGCTGCCTACCTGTAATCATTAACCTTGTAAGTCGCTCTGGAATAAGGATGTGTCAGGTAAAATGCCAATAAAATGTTGACCCACCAAATTAAATAGCTTCAGCTTCGATATGTAAAATGTAGGCCAGTGTGGGGTTTGTCTGGTGTGGGCTACTATAGAAAACTGGCCAGGTCTATATGACAGACTCTTTGTGTAAGACAATCACACATCCCTCTAGTAGGTAGGCAGGGATCATTCCAAACACATCTCAGGTGATTAAACACTGATGGAAAACAGACTTTGTATATAGTATATTCCATTATTATGGCTAATAGATCACCTTAAATTTTACACACTGCTCCTTTAATGCTTATATAATGAGGTTTAAGGGTATGAAAATATACTGTGCATAGTTTTATGTAGAGTGCTACCTGAAATTCTTAACACATCTCAGGTGATTAAACACTGATGGAAACACAGACTTTGTATAGTATATTCCATTACTGCTAATATATCACCTTAAATTTTACACACTGCTCCTTTAATGCTCATATAATGAGGTTTAAGGGTATGAAAATATACTGTGCATAGTTTTATGTAGAGTGCTACCTGAAATCCTTAAGGCAAGTTGAATTGGTAAGGTACAACTCTGAAATAGAGGACCTGCTGGCACTGTGACAAAAGACTGCTGGCTGTCAAAAGTCAGCTCCTTGGCAAAGCTAAAAACGGTAGTAACTGTGAAATCCATTTCTGAATATTGCCGCTGTATTTGTTCTGTGTAGCACATTTTCCACATCGTCAGCCATCACAGTGTGTCATCATACCAGTGCCAGGAACCATATACACGCATGTCTGTTCTGTGATGTAGTAAGCTAATTACTTTTATAGTGTGTCCTTATAGGGTCTCATTACTGCCTGTAGCTCCAGTCCTAAAAGTAAGGAAGGGCAAGTTTCACTCACCAACCATTTTGTCTGCTGGAATATATATATATGGATGGGAGGAAATGTGTGTGTAAAACTCTACGATTTTTTTCATCGAACTGTCCCCTTAACTCACCGCGCTGTAGCCCTACCTTATGATCCGATAGATGTTAAAGCACGTCATGGACATATTTGACCTCAAGTAATGTACTCATGGTGCACTGAAAGCCCATGAGGCGAAGCACGCTGAGATGCTACATCAGCCATCAGCACATTCATTAAGCAGCGATGCTGTTGGAGAAACACCAGCGATCAATGTACCGATCTTGTCCTTTTCATACAATGTTTAACACTTGCCTGGTCCTTCCGCTGTGCTAACAAGCTGCTAAATTTAGACTTGAGGGCCTCCATAGGTGAGATACCATCAGCTGTGGTACCGGTCTCACAGCCAAATAGGTTCATAAGCTTTAGATCAGAGCTAGTCGTGTGCGTAGCAAGGCAAGTTCAGCTGACTAGAATAAACCGTTGACTTTCTGCTAGGCTGTTAAACGATATTAGAGAGGTACGCAATACGGACCTGCACAGGTTACACTGGGACCATTCGAGGTGCCACTCAAAATACTGAAAATCAGCTCTCAGTATTTCTCCTCAGACGT
>JAMWET010003547.1:0-19552 GCA_024036415.1 Prochilodus magdalenae | reverse complement strand
GGCTTCTGCTAACCAGCTAAAAGACTACAAGCTGGTATGCTTGCTGAGGCTGATTTCTCAGCAGAAGGCACTGTGTGGTTTTTCAGCTTGTGTAATTCTTAGAACTAAAGTTACCACAAAGAAATGGATCATGGTAGATCGCTTTGTTTCCGCATCATACTATTAGCTCTGCAGATCTGAACTGAAGCAGTCATTGGCAGGTGAGCCATTTCTAATATTAACCTTATTCCGATTTTATTAGTTTTTTTTAATATAAAGTGGACTAGTGTATGAAATATGCCATGTGATTAGACTTGCATTGCTTTACCTATGTGATGTTCAATGGCCAGTTAGAGTAGTGGTGTTTACCATTCATACTGAAGACTCAAAAATTGCCTTGAGTATCAAAACCTTACAGAGAATACAAAATACAGTTATATGCATATGTCTCTCTATTGGGGACATCAAATAGACATCAGCTTCTCTGCACAGTTGAATTTGACTTGGTTATTTAATTTATTCAGACAGAGAGTTTGCACAGATGTCCACAGTAAATAGTTGCCAATTATATATGGTACTTTATGGTATAATTAGTTTGGGGCAATTATAAATTTGATGTTTTACCCAACCTTATCAGAGAACTGTTCACAATTGCTGATTATTTGCTGAATTTAATAAACAAAAAAGAACATATGAAAAAACAGCATACATTTTTTAAAACTGAAAGTTCAGCATGTTTTAGATTTTATCTACATACACAAAAAAGTAAAAATTGCCAAAAAACAAAAAACAATATTTAATATGTTTCTTGTAGAGGATGTGTTAATTTAGTGTTCATCAGAACCACACTTGTCCATTACTGTTTGCTGTACAGAGTCAAGAGGCATCATGAACTTAACAGAAGTTCTCTACTTGAACCACAACACAAATCAGACTAGGGATTCATCATCTTGCCATGCAAAATGCATTTTCTACATCATAACTACTGTGATCATTTTCTTCCTGGGTGGAAATGGTCTGGTGATCTGGATTGCTGGCTTTAAAGTGAAGAAGTCGGTCGTCACCACCTGGTACCTGAGCCTGGCCGTGTCCGACTTCATATACTGCCCTTCAATGTGGTCTATGTGATAAATAGGAGTGGATCTTTGGGAGCTTTAAGTCCAAGTTCATCTCTTTCTTCTTTTTCCTCAACATGTACAGCAGCGTCTTACTCTTTGTCATCAGTGTGGACCGCTGTGTGGTGGTTATGTTTCCTGTGTGGGCTCAGAACAAGCGCAACCCTACCTGTAATCATTAACCTTGTAAGGCGCTCTGGATAAGAGTAACTGCCTTTTTACACTGTTTCATGAACCTATTCAGGACAAACAGTAAATCAGACATTGAATTTCTATTAAGTCTTATTCTCGCCAATGTCAACAGCAATGGAAGAAAGACATTAAGAAGAACTGTTACACTCCTCAGTCGAAGATTGATAATGTAGTGCAGGAGGAGGAGGAGGATATTACTTGATGCCCATTTTATCTGGCTACACCCAATTATAACTTTTTGGACAAAAACATGAAACAAGAAATGCTTATGATACACATACACACACACACACACACACACACATTTTATATATATATAGATATCCAAGGAGTGGCTCCGTAAGAAGCAATATCAAGGTTCTGGAGAGGCCTAGCCAGACCTAAACCCTATAGAAAATCTTTGGAGGGAACTCAAACTCTGTGTTTCTCAGCAACAGCCCAGAAACCTGGCTGATCTGGAGAAGATCTGTGTGGAGGTATGGGCCAAAATCCCTGCTGCAGTGTGTGCAAACCTGGTGAAAAACTACGGGAAACGTTTGACCTCTGTAATTGCAAAGAAAGGCTACTGTACCAAATATTAAGATTGATTTTCACAGGTGTTCAAATACTTATTTGCAGCAGTAACACACAAATAAATTATTAAAAAATCATACATTGTGATTTCCGGATTTTTTTTAAGATCAAGTCTCTCACAGTGGACATGCGCCTAAGATAAAAAATTTCAGACCCCTCCATGATTTCTAAGTGGGAGAACTTGCAAAGTCTCAGGGTGTTCAAATACCATTTTCCTCACTGTATATATATATATATATATATATATATATATATATATATATATATATATATATATATATATATATATATATATATATATACACTGTATATATTCAGTTCAGTTATTATACATCAGCAGATGCATAAAAGACCACAAAAGGCTTTGTTTTCCAAAGATGCTCATCTGTGTCTTCAGTGTATGAAATCAAAAGGGTCATTAATATGTGAAGCTTGTAAAATTATGTACTCAAATATGTTTCAAGTCTGCAGTTCTACATCACTTCTTGTGAAAAACATACCTGCACTTAACTAAATGTGTAAACTCTATAATGTGGTTGGTGTGGCTCAGCGGATAAGACCGCTACCACACCATCTGGGAGATGAGGGTTTGAGCCCCGGTCTGGGTTATTATGCTGTGCTACACCAATAAGAGTCATTGGGCAAGACTCCTAACACTACATTGGCCTACCTGTAATATGATTAACCTTGTAAGTCGCTCTGCATAAGTGTGTCAGCTAAATACCTTAAATGTAATGTTGGTTAATTTTGTAATAAAGATTTTGTGTACGTGTGAGACCACCTCTAACTTTTCTGTAGTTTTACAATGTAAGCGTATGTGTTTGGCCAAAATTGCCAGTGTTGATTTATTCTATAAATTACTGGAAACATTTCTTCCAAATAAAATATTGTATTTTAGATCTTCGTATGTAGAACATGACTAATGGTCAATGGTCAGTTTCCAACTGTCCTCGCTGTGCATTTCACCTCAGCTGCTGCTCGCCATTCTTTTTGTAAGTCACTTCAGGTCATCTTATGATGGTTAAGTGATACTAGAATGAGGTGGCGCTCATCACGGCCAGTAGAGAGACATTTTCACCCTCTGCCCGTCTGTGTGTTACATAGTCAGTGTATGTAAACATGAGAACATGTACTAAGTATACTTGAATTAAAAATACAGCATCAGTCTACAACGCAGAGCATCAGTTCCTCCTTGCCGTCTTCCTGCTACTGTACCTGCTACTGCTACTGTACCGCCCTCTGCTGGCTGCAGGCGGTACCGCCCGAACCCTTACATGATAGATAGACAGACAGACAGACAGACTGACAGACAGACAGACAGACTGTGTGCAGAGATGGGGTGTGTCCGTTGGAATGACCGGAATGAAAGAGTGTCACAGATTCTTCTCATTTCCTGTGCTGAGAGGAGTTGAACAGTCTTATGGCCTGAGGGACAAAAGACTTTCTGAGTCTGTCTGTGGAGCAGGACTGGGACAGCAGTCTGCCACTGAATGAGCTCCTCTGCCTGATGATCGTGCTGTGCAGAGGATGGTGAACATTGTCCATGATGTTCAGCAGCTTGTTGAGGGCTCTCCTCTCTGCCAGTGGTGTTAAGGACTCCAGCTCTAGTCCCAGCACAGAACCAGCTTTCCTCACCAGCCTGTCGAGTCGTCCAGCATCCCTCTTGCTGATACTGCCTCCCCAACACACTACAGCATAAAAGAGGACGCTGGCTACCACAGACCGGTAGAACATCAGCAGGAGTTTCCTGAAGGACCCCAGCCTCCTGAGGAAGTACAGTCTGCTCTGTGCCTTCTTGTAGACTGTGTCAGTGTTTACTGACCAGTCCAGCCTCTCATCCAGTTGCACACCAAGGTATTTGTAGGACCTGACCACCTCCACATCGACCCCCTTAATGGAGATCTCAGGCTGCTGAGAGGTCTATAACACATCTCCTTGGTTTTGGTGATGTTCAGCTTCAGATGGTTGGTAGTGCACCACTCCACAAAGTCCTCAACCAGGCTTCTGTACTCCCTCTCCTGACCAGTTCACACACACCCCATGACTGCAGTGTCATCAGAGAACTGAAAACAGTCCCCTGTGGTGCTCCTGTGCTGCTGATCACCATATCCGAGGAGCAGTTCCTGCTCCTGACATGTTGTGGTCTCCCGGTGAGGTAGTCAGTGATCCAGGTGACCAGGTGCATGTCCACCTCCATCTTCATCAGCTTGTCTCTCAGTAGTAGGGGCTGAATGGTGTTGAAGGCACTGGAGAAGTCGAAGAACATGACCCTCACAGCACCACCCCCCTTGTCCAGATGAGAGTGAGCTCTGTGTAGAAGATAGGGGATGGCATCTTCCACTCCCACCTTCTCCTGGTACGCAGATTGCATTGGGTCCTCAGCATGGTGGACCTGAGGTCTGAGGTGGTTCAGCAGCAGTCGCCCCATGGTCTTCATCAGGTTGAAGACATGCTGGAGGGGCTCCCCCATTTGGGCAGCACATGCCTTGAGCATTCTGGGGCACACTTTGTCTGGGCCGGCCGCCTTCCTGGGGTGTAGTCTCCTCAGCTGTCTCCTGACTTGGTCTGCTGTGAAGGTTGGGGGACAGTGGGAACTGTGGGAGTTGCTTTGTCTTCCTGCTGATGATGGTGTTGGTGGTGGTGATGACTGAGATGGTGGAGGTGAGGGTGATGGTGGTGAAGGTGACAGAGATGGTGGAGGTGAGGGTGATGGTGGTGAAGACAGAGTGGTGAATGCTGCAGTGGGTCGGAGAAAGGGGCAGCAGGAGCAGGACCAGGACAGTCAAACCTGTTGTAGAGTTTGTTAAACTGGTTTGCTCTGTCCACAACCCCATCTACTGAGCTGCCGGTGTTGTTCTTGCAGCCTGTGATGATTTTCATTGCTCCCCAGACCTCCTTCATATATTTCCTATCTTGTGTTGGTGGGTGATTTGTTAGGAAGAGAGTAATCGCTAACATGTGACTCTTCAGAGATGGTTTCGTAACCTTTTCCAGCTTGATGAGCCTCAAAAACTCTCCATCTGAGGTTCCTCTAGAGATCTGCTTTGTCCGTGCCATGATGACACTCACACAAACATGTGTTATTAAAATATAACAGCGTGCTGACCTATAGACTGAAAACCCTTCAATTTAATTTCACCTTCAAATGCTCTGCTAATCCTAAAGGTTCATATATATTTGGCACTCAGAGAAAACTGGTGTGCTCTAAATCAATACACTGACGTACTACTGAGGTAAAATGTGATATTGGATCATTGCCCTCAATAAATAAATGATCAGGTCTAATATATTCACCTTATTTGTTGAATTGATTTCTCTTTATCTTTTTATTAAATGTTTTATTTATGCAAAACAAATACAATTCTAAAGGCCTCACAACCTTTAAGCACCTCTCTATGTGCCGTGTTTGTAAGTTAATCTTTTCTTAACAGACGTTAAAGCATGGGCATAGGGTTCTCAAAACAACAGATTCTTCTAAAAGTTACATTTGAGGACAATGTTGTTTACTGGAATAGAAACCTACATGGAAGACTGGAAAGACTCTTGGCTGCTTGCCACATAGTTTGTGGATGAGGAAAGGGGTTGGACTTTTGTTTTCTGTTATTTTCAGTTCAGTTTTTGAGGGGATACACGAATCGTGTAGTTCAGTCACTAGCTCAGTCACTTCTGATACTGAAGGTAAGAATGTCTTTGTGCCTTCTTGCTGCATTTATAGAGAAATTATGTTCCAGTCATTTTGTTATTATTTAATGTCACAGTCCAGTGGCAACCAAGTAGATTACTGGTCTAGTATCCACCATTTTGCTCTGTTCTGGGCCTGGAGTAGATTTTCCTGTACTACCAAGAAAGTTTGTGTGCCCAGAAGCCTGTATGTCTTAAACTAAATGTGTGTCGGGACATTTTATGGACCTTCAAGTTCTTCTGATAAAGTGTCTGGTTTGCGTTTACTTTACAGAATCAAGAACCATCATGACTTCAACTCCAGAGACAGGAACAGATTATCAAGATTATACAGACTATCCTGAGTATTCTCTTGTGAGACCAGCAGCTTGCAGGGATGCGATGTGTATATTCCTTGCAGTAATTAATGTGGTCATCTTCATTCTGGGGGTTGCTGGAAACGGTCTGGTGATCTGGATTGCTGGGTGTAAGATGAAGAAGTCTGTCAACACCACCTGGTACCTGAGCCTGGCCGTGTCCGACTTCATATTCTGTGCTTTTCTGCCCTTTACTGTTGTTTATACGGTCAAACAGGATTGGATCTTCGGACTCTTTATGTGCAAGTTCACCTCCTTCATCTTGTTCCTCAACATGTTCAGCAGCATCTTCCTCCTCGTCATCATCAGTGTGGACCGCTGTGTGGGTGTCATGTTTCCTGTGTGGGCTCAGAACAAGCGCACCATAGGAAAGGCCTCTGTGATAGTGGTTCTAGCTTGGATCGTCTCAGCAGTGTTTAGCACACCATCATTTATTTTCAGAGATGTTGAGTATAAACACTACAAAGAGAAATACATCTGTTTTAACAATTACACGTCTGGAAAGGACGCTCCTGCCATGGCATCATACCGATTCGTTTCTGGGTTCTTGATACCGTTTCTGATCATTGTCGTCTGTTATGTGGTCATCATACAAAAGCTGAGGATCAATCAGTCAGCAAGCTCTAAAAAGCCCTTCAAGATCATGACAGCGCTGATTGTTACTTTCCTCATCTGCTGGCTACCGTATCACACTTTTGCCCTGATGGAACTGAACCACCACAAATATAAGAGTGTTCTCCCTATCGGACAGGTATTAGCTGTTAGCTTTGCCAGTGCCAACAGCTGTGTGAACCCGTTTCTTTATGCGTTCCTGGGTAAGGACATTAAAGGCAGCTGTTGTGCACTTCTGTCCAAGATTGAAAATGCATTTGAGGAGGAGGATGGTCATCACACACTCTAAGAGTTGGATATCACCACTGCTGAGGAAGGTGAAATTACAAATAGTGCTCGCTAACACTTAATATAAATCCCCTTTACTAATGCATGTTGTGCTTTCAGTACTGATCACTGTTAGATAAACAGTTCGGCCTTTGGTGGCTGAATTATGGCCTGCAAATCGTGCAGTGAGTTTGGCTATTTGGTAACCATGCAAAGCAATTTTGATATAACTGCCTTTATAATCCAGATGGAGTACTACAACATGTTTCAGTTTTATTTTGATTTCCTTTAAAATAAATCTCTAAGCTTTAGCTTTTATGTAAGCACTCTAATTCCTTTTATGTATGTAATAAATAAATAAACATACCTGGAAGAAGTTAAATCCAGTGTCCACACTGTTTTCCCTCTACCTCTGCCGAAATAGCTAAAGAGGGTGGTGGTCTTTTCTTGACAAGTAAATGCTACCAGAATTTTCTTATCAATACAAATTTTACATGTTTTAGATTATATTCAACTTCATAAACTCCATAGCGTGTCTCTTTACATGCTCATCACAAACCACTCTATTTTTTTTATTACGGCCACTTTCATTTACAAAAATCACAGCCCTGACCTCCAGCCTTCTACATAAGGCACTCCATATTTATGCTCCAGTTATTAATATTTTAATGAATAAGCAGGCAATTTGTCCTACCTGCAAACCTGATTCATAATTATAAGCAGAGACAAGCAGAGACATCTCACGTATGTCAAAGAAACTGTATAGACACTCATCTGCAACAATAGCTGCACCCAGAAGGAAGTGTTGAATTGAAATGCTATCCGACGGAATATAAAGTATACCAGAAATAATAAATGAATGATAGACTAATATGGGCAATATTTACTGAGCTACACATACAGAAGTAGTGTCTCTCAGTATGGCGTTGGGCACCATGTTTGCTAATACAGCATGCCACACATTTTGCCATAGACTTGCAGAGGTGCAATGGTGACCTGCGATAATCCGTCCCATGCAGCTTCAATATTCTCAGACAGTAGCTGCTGTTTTTGTAGCAGGGGTGAAGGTGGTGTGACACTAGGCCTTCCAGACATTTGACGCATGACAGTGAACTGCTCACCTTGGTGCTGACTATGGTGCCTCCATAAGGATTTGTTGGTTGAAGCCATGGGGAAACTCGTTTTTTGCTTTGCTTCTAGGAACTAATGCCATGCCATACAATCAAAGATCTTTTATGAAAAAAATATTTTATACTGTGTGCTATATAACAAGCTGGATGGACCCTCTCCTCCACAGGACACGGCGTCCATGGTTTCTGAAAAGAAATGTTGATTCATCTGACCACAGAACAGTTTTCCGTTTCACCCTCAGTCCATTTTAAATGAGCTTTGGACCAGAGAAGACGGTGGCGTATCTGGATCATATTGTCATATGCCTTCTTCTGTGCATGATACAGCTTGCATTTGTGGATTACTCGGTAAACTGTGGTCACAGACGGTGATTACTGGAAGTGCTCCTGAACCCATGCAGTGATTTCCAGTACTGAACCATGCTTGTTTTAAATGCAGTGCCACCTGAGATGATGCCTAAAAGGATTTCTCCACATTCTGAATCTGTTGGTGATATTATGTTCTGTATATGGTGAGATATCCAAGTATTTGCAGTTTAACAATGATGGACACTATTCTGAAATTGTTCCACAGTTTCTAGATGCAGTTTCTCGCAGATTGGTGAACCTCTGCCTATCTTTGCTTGAGAGACTCTGCCTCTCAAAAAAATGCTCTGATTATATTTCATCATGTGACTTAGAAGCAAATTTCTCCTCCAGCTGTGTTATATTAATATGACCTTTCAGCTTTTTGTTTCCCCTGTTCCAACCTTTATGACATGCGTTGCTGCCACCAAAATCTAAATTTTTTTATTAAATGGTACAATGTCTCATTTCTGAACATCTGATATGTGTTCTATGCTCTATTGTGAATAAAATGTTGGTCTGTGACATTTGCGAATTGTTGCCTTATGTTTTTATTTGCATTAAATTACATTTTACACAGCATCCCAAATTTTTTCTTTTTTTTTTCGAATTGTGGACAAGGCCTACAAGGTTTTACATTTTTGTATTGGATTGTATTGTATTTTTATTTATTTATTGTTTTGGTCTGGTGTTTAAGCTGGCGCAAGTTTTTGGGGCCCACGGTAAAGCTCATTTCTCAGCAGAAAGGAGAGTGTGGTTCTCATCTTGGTAAATTCTGTCACGAAGAGGAACTGTATTTTGAGAAAGTGTCGTGACAGCTAAAAGTTTGTTCTCCATCATAAGCGACTAAACCATCAGTGACTACACCATCAGCTCTGCAAGAACTGGAGCAGCCGGTAGCAGGTAAGTCATTCACATTCAAATATGAACCATATATAGTTTATATATATACTTATATGAATGGATTTGTGTATGAAGCGTGCTATGTAAATAGACTTGCCTTGCCTATATGATGCCAAATGGCCAATTACAGTAATGATAACATTGGGCACATATACACACAGAAATATATATAAATTAATGAAACGTTTACGTTGTATTTCTGCATTAAGGACACAGGTTGGACAACATCAGCTTCTATGTTCATCTCTGCACAGTTGAATTTGACTCATAGGTTTATCTGATTCAGTCATTAGACCTCAGCAGTACAGATTTCAGTAAATAGTGCAGTAATGCTGTAAAATTCACGTTATATGACTGTATATGTGGGTATATACAGTCATATACAGAAATCCCCCAGCACGCCTGATCTAATCACATTCTTTGATGATTTTCTAAGTAAAAATAACACGCACTCTACAGAGAACACAATGCTGCACCTTTTAAAGGACAATTACTGCTTATTCACCGAATTTAAATAATTGATAAAATAGATGTGAAATAAAAAGTGAACTGTGCAAAACTTACAGAACATTATATATTATATTATTTTTATATTACTTTTTTTTCAGAGGTTAACTACATAACTACAAGCACACCACATTTAATGTACTTCCTTTCCTACCTCCTGACTTCTAATTATTTCACTTGCTGTTTTCTTACCAGTACTCTACACAGCTGCACTTGTCTGCTAGTCTTTAACAGACAGAATCAAGCAGCATCATGAACTCAACCCCAGTGACAGGAATACAGAACTACACCACAAGTCGGACTACAGATTCATCATCTTGCAGGGATGCGATGTGTATTTTCTATGCTGTAGCAAAACTGATCATCTTCATCCTGGGACTTGCTGGAAATGGTCTGGTGATCTGGATTGCTGGCTTTAAGGTGAAGAAGTCGGTCATCACCACCTGGTACCTGAGCCTGGCCGTGTCTGACTTCATATACTGCTCTACTTTGCCCTTCTATGTCATCTATGTGGTCACTAATAACTGGCCCTTTGGGCTCTTCATGTGCAAGTTTAATTCTTTCATCATGTGGCTCAACCTGTACAGCAGCACCTTCCTCCTCACCATCATCAGTGTGGACCGCTGTGTGGTGGTTATGTTTCCTGTGTGGGCTCAGAACCAGCGCACTGTAGGAAGAGCCTCTGTGATAGTCATGACAGCTTGGATCATCTCAGCAGCACTTAGTACACCATCACTTGTTTTGAAAATCATTCGTCAAAATGATTATGAGCAGACAGCCCAGTGTATCTACAGATTCAGGGAGAAAAATTATGCTGTCACTATCGTATGTCGATTCATCTTTTTATTTGTGATCCCGTTTCTGATCATTTTCATCTGTTATGTTCTCATCATGAGAAAGCTGTCCAATCAGAGAGTGAAGCCCAGAAAGCCAATCAAGATCATGACACTGCTGATTGTTACATTCTTGATCTGCTGGCTGCCTTTTCATACTGTTTTTCTGATTAGTATATTAAGGAAAAATAATGTACGGTTAATTATTAAGAAACTCACTTTCATTCTTGCCAATGTGAACAGCTGTCTGAACCCGTTTCTTTATGCGTTCATGGGAAAGGACATTAAGGAGCAATGGTACGCTCTTCAGTCGAAGATTGAGAATGCATTCAAGGAGGAGCAGGACCAGGACACTACCAGTGGGTCACTTACCAACACCTCTGGGGAAAGAATTCCTTCAACAAGCATTTAAAAAGACATTTATAAACATATTTACTTCAGTTCTTTATTTCTTGCTTCATTTAAGCAAATTAAGAGTTGTGCTGGATCTGCCTGTTGTATGGCAACTACAGCACAGCAGAATCTGCCTAACCAATGGTATTTAGACAAGAATCCAGTGGTCATCATCATGAAGAATGAAACGTTCTTTTGGTGAAGGGGTGGGGAATCAGCAGCTCTCTCTTTTCCTCATTTAAAATAATGATGGAAATAACTGGATTCATACGGAACTGTTAACAGTAAATGTGGGAGCGAAAGTGCTTTGAACAAGTATCTATAACCTAATGGGGCACAGTAGCAATTTCATAAACAGAGACGGATGCAAAAGTCATTGTTTATTTCCTGTATTAAATCATAATTTTAAAAACCATTCCTGTGCCTCTCCAAACTGAAATGTCACTAACCTTGCGAGAACTGCCACCCAGGCTGCTGCAAGTGGCAGTTCTCGCGAGGTTAGTGCGGACAGCGGGAACAACCCTGGAGCAGGGAGAGATGGATGGATGCAAGGAGAAAGAGGGCATTCCTGCCAAAAAAGTAGACTGCATGTAAATATCTAGAGAAATGGGACATCAAATTTACCTTTCTAAAAAGGAGCAGGATGGGGCAGAGTTATGCATTCTGTAGAGTTTGTAACAGCGATTTTAGTGTCTCTCATGGGGGACGGAGCGATGTCAGTCAGCATGAAAAATCCGCCAAGCACAAGCGCCGGCTAGAAGCACAGAAACATGCCCAGGCGATGTTCGCATTTGTGACTAGCAATACCACAGAGGCAAACCAGGTCATAAATGCGGAGGTTAAAATGGCAATGCTAGGGGCCCTGTTCCCTCAGTTGAGCTTGTGTGAGGATAGGTTGAGACAGGAACCCATTGACTACCAGGTGACAGGTAACAAGCAACTCCCACATGAAGACAAAATTGACAGGTTCTGGGGCCTGATAGGAAAGGATGTGAGGTTCAGTGAGCTGCCAAGACTAATGAAAGCTTTACTATGCATTCCCCACAGCAATGCCAGTTCTGAAAGAGTGTTTAGTATGGTGAGAAAGATTATTTATAGGATGTCATTAGACCACAGCACTGTTTGTGCTTTACTCTCATGTAAAATCAACCACACTGGCCCAGCCCACAAATACACTCCTTTCAAAAAAGTGTTAAAGTATGCAAAGTCTGCAACAACCCTGTATAATAAGTGAGTGAATGCCAGAGAACCACATGAGTGAACATGAGTGACCAGCAATGTATATATATGCTGAAAATACGTAAAATAAATAAATGTGCTTTAATTCCTTTTTGTGTTTTAATTTAGGCTGTATTGTAAGAATTACATATTTAGAAATGTCCACAGCATTTCAGTGTCAACAAAGGTAGGCCTATCAGATTCTGATCATCTAATTGTAGTTTGTAAGTGTTTCACATGTGGTTATTTTAGATTTCTTGTAAACCTGTCTTAAAATGTAAGGGATACTGAACCTCGGTTGGGCTGGTGGGACAGTTAGAAGCACACAGGGGAAAATTTCCCTTATTTTTAAATCCAAAACTTGACAGGCATGATTGACATGGTGTTAAGGGCAGTCATTGTAATGGTCTGGGTGGGACAAGCATGAAACTTGTATCATATGCATGCCTCCAGTTTCATTCCAGTTGGTTGATTCCTTCTGGGTGGTGCTTTTTTGATGATGAGTGTATGTACATACACTGCTCAAAAAAATAAAGAGAACACTAGAGTATAGCATCAACTCAGTTCAACTTCAGGGATATTGATCTGGTCAGTGAAGTAGTAGGGAGGGCCGTTAATCAGTTTCAGCTGCTTTGGTGTTAATGAAATTAACAACAGGTGCAGTAGAGGAGCAACAAAGAGACACCCCCCAAAACAGGAATGGTTTAAAAGGATGAGGTCATTGACATTTTGTCATCTTTTCCCCCTCATCTTTTCTGACTGATTTTTCACTAGTTCTGCAGTTGACTTGGGTCAGCGTCACTACTAGTACCATGGTGCGGTACCTGGACCCTACAGAGGTTGCACAGGTAGTCCAACTACTGAAGGATGGCGCATCAATATGTGCCATTGCCACAAGTTGGTGGAGATTGGTGGAGATTCAAGGAGACAGGCAGTTACTCTAGGAGAGCTGGACAAGGCTGTAGAAGGTCCTTAACCCCTCAGCAGGACCGTTATTTGCTCCTTTGTGCAAGGAGGAGCACTGAGCACTGCCAAAGCCCTACTGCTGTGAAGGTGTCTGACCAAACAATCAGAAACAGGCCTCATGAGGGCAGCCTGAGGGCCCGACATCCTGTAGTGGGCCATGTGCTCACTGGCCAGCACCATAGAGCTTGATTGGCATTTGCCACAGAACACCAGAATTGGCAGATCCGCCACAGGCGCCTTGTGCTTTTCACAGATGAGAGCAGGTTTTACCTGAGCACATGTGACAAACTCTGGAGATGCCGTGGAGAATGTTATGCCACCTGCAACATCATTCAGCATGACTGGTTTGGTGGTGGGTCAGTGATGGTCTGGGTAGGTATATCCCTGGAAGGACGCACAGACCTCTACACGGTAGACAACGGCACCCTGACTGCTATTAGGCATTGGGATGAAATCCTCGGACCCGTTGTCAGACCCTACGCTGGTGCAGTGGGTCCTGGGTTCCTCCTGGTGCACAACAATGCCCGGCCTCATGTGGCGAGAGTATGCAGGCAGTTCTTGGCGAATGAAGGAATTGATACCATTGACTGGCCCACCGGCTCGCCTGACCTAAATCCAATAGAACACCTCTGGGACATTATGTTTCGGTCCATCCGACGACACCAGGTTGCACTTCAGACTGTCCAGGAGCTCAGTGATGCTCTGGTCCAGATCTGGGAGGAGATCCCCCAGGACACCATCCATCGTCTCATTAGGAGCATGTGGAGGCCATACAAACTACTGAGTACCATTTTGAGTTGCTGCAATGGAATTTGGGTTAAATGGACGAGCCTGCTGCATCATTTTTTCGCTTTGATTTTCAGGGTGTCTTTGAATTCAACCCTCTGTAGGGTGATCATTTTCATTTCCATCAAACGATGTGGCATCCTTTCGTTCCTAACACATTACCCAGTCTATATGAGGAAAGACATTCTGCATGATTTTTTTCCCATTGAGATCTGATATGTTTCCAAAGTGTTCCCTTTATTTTTTTGAGCAATGTATTATAATTACAAAAATAAGATACTTAACAGGAGTAGTGTTTTTTTTTTCATTTTACATACAAAATATAGACATTTTTTATTGATTATTTTTGTCAGAAATCTTCTTTTACTGAAATTCTTATTTTGTTCTGCATGCTGCAAAAGTATATTAGTAAAATATCCAGTCCCACTTCATATGGTCTGAGTGCCAGCTGGGATTGCCCTACCTGTAGTCTAGAACTCTCTCCCAGTGCAATCCCAGTGTCTAGTCTAATTAAACATAAATTACAACAAGGTCCTATATGACAGCAACACTCTATAGAGCTGTAATTAGGATGTCTTTTTGGTTTTTTGTTGTCACACGTCACACTTCCACAAAGCCTGGTGTCACAACACCTCCACCCCTACCGCACAATCTGAAGAAACTGTGTGAGAATAGCACTGCAATCCAACACTTTCTTCTGAGTGTTAGAAAAGCTGAATTTCCTGTTCAGACACAGTGTAGGTAGTTCACCCTATTTCATGTGTGATTACACAATCCTAAATAATATAAAAATACATGGTAGCACTTTACAGATCGGTAAAGACTAGGTAATAATATGGTTATTTTTACAGTAATAAATTGTATTTAATCATTAATTCCTAGTTGTTGTTATTAAATCAGAAATTGTACTGGGATTTAAAAAGGCCATTATGGAATGGCAAAATAATGGTAACAAGTTGTACTTACCTAAAAATAATGTGCTAATTTTATAATTCTTTATGGATACTAAGTGAGATTTTGTAGTGGTAATAAAGCAGGAATGTAATAGAAACACAATGATAAGTTGTACTTTCCTAAACACTCATTTATTTGTACATTCCTTAATAAATTGCTAAATTTTTTTAAAGTCATTATTAAATAAATATTTGTCATTGTCATTGTATCAGTATTTAGTAATACAATGACAAAAATGTGGTAAGTTTTACCTAAATTACTTAAAATGACTCACTAATTTTATAGCTGCTAACAAACGAGACAATAATTACTCAGTACATGTAGTGTACAAGTATACGTACCCAGGAATAGATGAGACAATGACCATAAAGAACTATAAAATAAGCAGATCATTTTTAGGTAAGTATAACTTATCATTATTTTACCATTCCATAAAGGCCTTGTTAACACACACTACAATTTCTGAAGTATTATTTAGTAACAACTAGGAAAATGGCATTTAGTTAATGATTAAATACAGTTTGTTACCATAAAACTATTATTTCATTACCTACTTATTACTGAAAGTTAAGTGCTACTAAATATGCTGGTAAAATAATTAATATACTTTTGTGTACTAAAGTTGATACTAAAGATGATACACCTCCATTTATATAAGGTCTACTGCTGTAATGCATCTGCACAAACACAGTACCAGTATTTCCACTGCAAATCTGATAAATATGAGAGCATGAATTTGCTACAAGATGTGCTCTTTATTAAACACATAGCAGAAAAGTCACATTCAGACACCAGAATCCATGGGTTAGGTTATCATTAGCTACACACTTCACTCTAGGGTGACCAACCCCCAACACACTCACAGACCCACACAATACTCCACATCCTGACAAAGACTAAGACATACACCATGCACACAACAACACTAAACAACCTACACCGTCCCTTTTCTCTGGTATATGGTGGAGTATGGGAAATGAAGCAGCCTTGAGTTACTCTGTACAACCATGACTTACACAATCCACTGGTCAACACAGCAAGATCAACTTTACAGCATGATTCATTTCAGCTGACTTGCACAACTTAAAGTGGATCACACAGTGTAAGCAGTGCCACAAAGGAGAAGTGGCTACATACACTAGCAATCGTGTTAGTGACAGTCTTTCCTACACACTTACTGCACCAAGCTTCCTTTCTGTACTACAGTCATATTATAGAAACTACAAGGTTGTTAAATTTACATGCATGTTTAGTAGCTATACTTACAAGAAGCAAAAATCAAATCTGTTTTACAGTCTTCCTCACTGACGAGAATACAGCTCAATGCTAATCCTGGATAGCAGCCTAGGCTAGCTTAAAATGGCTAAAAGTACAATGATCAAGAATCATCAAATGTTTCATCTAGTTAACCTCTTTCCCTTCAGTTCCATATAAGTATGACACAGAGAAATACACAGTTCTTTTAGGCCTTAATAGGAACCATTACTGAGTAATATTTGAATAACAATAATAAGAATAATAACCACATTCTGCACATTCTACAGCAGCAAGGTTCAGTGGTACAAGAGACTGAGTGCTAAACTAGCCCGTCTGCAGTGCATCACCTATTGAAAATCCTGGGTGAATTCTACGCTTACAGAGTGTTGGAAGCGTAAGGCCATGGTAAACCTGCAAGGAGATGTAGCACAATGGTAACCTGCTCCAACTTTTTCCAAATGTACCCCGTTTTCAAATTTTACTGGCAAAACATTCTTTTTTTTTTCAACATTCAGCACTATCCAGGTATACTTCATACCGCATACTACTTTTAGGCAGATTTCAGATTTACAAATGTTATTCCAGTCATCCGAGGAGAAAAAGCTGTAGCTTGGCATTCACTGACAAAAAAATAACTACAGAAGTCCAGTTTAAAGACACCAATAACTATGATCTACTTCATCAGGCCTAACAACATCTTTTAATCTTAAATGTACTTTATCTCTTGTAGATTGCCAGATTAGCCACCGAATAGATTCAATTATATTCCACCATCAACATACTAAATGTGACAATTAAGACAGTTATCTAATTTAACATTTGGGGGATCAACTCATTTAAAAGAATATAGTTACTAACTGACCACAGCGGGAGCAAGCTGTGTGGGGGTGTCAAATTTATGCTTTGGGGTCATCCAATATGATCGACAAATTCTTCCAGACGTCCGATCATTGCTGGGAAGGGACTTTTTGAAGTCGAACAGTCACTCGCACACAGACCTTTCACGACCCCTCTGCTTCCTAGTATCCTGCTCGCGAATGTTCAATCGCTTGAGAACAAAATAGACGAGCTGAACACACGGATCAGGTTTCAGCGTGACATCAAGAACTGCTGCGTGTTAGCGCTCACAGAGACATGGCTGTCCGCGGCAGCACCAAACACAGGCATGGCACCGGCTGGCTTCTCCATCTACCACCAAGATAAACGTTGGGCAGAGGTGGTGCGGGCTGTGTGATGGTGAGCTCTCGATGGGGATCAGATGTAGCGGTTCTAGCCAGTCACTGCTCTTGAACTCATAACAGTCAAAGTTTAACCCTATTTTCTACCCAGAGACTTCAGTTTGGTCATCCTCACTACTGTCTACATCCCACCTTAAGTGGACAAGTCACGTGCATTTAAGGCTATGTATGAGACCATCAACAGACTGGAGAACTCTCACCCACTCCTCACTTGCAGATGAGCTATATGCGCATTATGCTTGTTTTGAGGCAAACAACACCTCCCCAGCTACGAAACTCCCAGTAGATCAGAAGAGCTGCGCTCCTTCCATTTCTGTGTCTGTGGTGGTCAGATCCTTCAAGGCAGTTAACCCACGCAAAGCACCTGGTCCTGACGGCATCCACAGTCGGTGCTCAGAGCATGTGCCATCCAGCTGGCTGAGGTTTTCACTGACATCTTTAACCTCTCCCTAAGACTGTCAGTGATTCCCACATGCTTCAAAAGAACCTCTATGACTACCGCCCTGTTGCATCAACAGCTATGAAGGGCTTCGAGCGGCTGATCAAAACCCACATCTGTTCCTCGCTTCCAGCCACCATGGACCCTCACCAATTTGCATAGCGCTCCAACAGATCCACAGATGATGCAATTGCACTGACAGTACACACTGCCCTCACACACTTGGACAGAAAGAACACATATGTGAGGATGCTGTTCATAGATTACAGCTAAGCATTCAACGCAATCATCCTTGATTTTTTTATTTCTATCTGTCTTATAGGTATTACCTCGCAAACATTATGTACCGGCAGTGTAACAATATACAACACAGCCCTGAGCTCCAGCCTTCTAGAGTTTGACAGTAGAAGAGAACCAGGAAGAAAGACGTTATAGCTTAAATATGTGACTCAAGGCTGTCCAATGCCTTCTGACTCATGAACTAGGACCTGCAAACCTGACTGAAGCTATATGATTTTAGATTTATTATTATCATGTATGTAATGTGCCCTGAAACACACACGTATGAGTCCAGTGAAACAACAATGTTAGGCATATCATGCTTAAACATGTGCACTTATAATGTGACTGTTTGGTTCCATTAACGTAAAGGTAACGGCTGTCTCTTCACATTGCTACATATATACTGTAATTCTGTATTGCTTTATATATAAGTCAATGTTCAGTAAGTTTAAATGACCAGTTCTGTAAATATTAATGTGCTGTATAATCTAGATGTAGTAACTCGTAGCATCCAAGAAGTAAAAGCATTCAGACCAGGAAATTTTACAATCTGCATGGATATGGCAGCAAAGGACAGTTCCACAATGGTTACTGGCTTGCCTTAGCCAGTTCTGGATCAAGCAGAGACACCTCACATGTGTCAAAGAAACTGTATACTGGTTACCGGAAATAATAAATTATGATAAATTTAGACTGATATGGGCAATAGACAAGGCCTACAAGGTTTCACTATTTTATATTGGATTGTTTTTTATTATTTTCATTTTTGATATGATGTTTGAGCTGGCACAGGTTTATGGTGTCCAGGGTCAAGTAAATCTACCACTGCATAGCATGCATCTGGCATTGCTGGGTTTGTTTCTCAGCAGCAAAGAAAAGAGTATGGTCATCAACTTAGTAAATTCTGTTACAGAGAGGAACCGGACTTTAAGAACAGATTGTGATAGATAATGTTTGTTCCCCGTCATAAGCAACTAAACCATCAGTGACTACACCATCAGCTCTGCAAGAACTGGAGCAGCCCGTAGCAGGTAAGTCATTTTCTTTCAAAAATTAACCAGATTTAGCTTTTACTTATATAAATAAATTTGTGTATAAAGCGTGCTATGTAAATAGACTTGGCTTGTCTATTTGATGCCCAATTACAGTAGTGATAACATTGGGCACATATACACACAGAAATATACATAAATTAAAGAAATGTTCACGTTGTATTTCTGCATTAGGGACACAGATTGGACAACATCAGCTTCTATGTTCATCTCTGCACAGCTGAATTTGACTCATAGGTTTATCTGATTCAGTCACTTCAGCAGTACAGATTTAACTCTACAGAGAACACAATGCTGCACCTTTTAAAGTTACCAATCACTGCTTATTTAATTTAAATTGATAAAATAGATTTAAAATAAAAAGAGAAACATGTACATGTATGTATGAGAAACATGTATAACAATATGTTTATTGTTATATTACGTATTAACATTATATATGTTTTTATTACTTTTTTTCAATGGTTAAGTACA
>JAMWET010003546.1:0-15103 GCA_024036415.1 Prochilodus magdalenae | reverse complement strand
CGTGCATGTCCCCTGCCTATGCATGTATGTGTGGGTGTCGTGCATCTGTGTACGTTGTCGTCACCCGCGCTGACTTGTGTCGTACGTCGTGCTGTGTGTGTGTACTATGTGGTGTGTCTACTTGTCTCTTGCTTGTATGTGTGTTTTCCTCCCTCCGTGTATGTGCTCGTGTCCAAAGTGTGGTAGGTCGTCTAGTGTTGTATTGTCCGTACCCGTGATTTGTTTTTCGAATACGTGTGTGTCGTCGTCCGTATCGGTCGTGTCCATGCTACGTGTGTAAGTGTACGTGTGTGTGTTCTGTGTGTGTTTTCGTGAGTTGTGTCTCTGACGTGTGTCGTGTACGTGTGTTGGGTGTGTGTCGTGTCGCTGTGTGTGTGTGTACGTGTGTGTGTGTGTGTGTGTGTGTGTGTGTGTGTGTGTACGTGTGTGTGTGTGTGTGTGTGTGTGTGTGTGTGTATGTGTACGTGTGTGTGTGTGCGTATGTGTGTCTGCGTGTGTGTGTGTGTGTGTATGTGTGTGTGACCTTGAATCGAATAAAGGAAACCCGTCACATAGAATACAGTCTTGCACAGAGGTCCTCTATCTCCTCCGTCGCTCTGTTTTACACCTCTCTCTATCTCTCTATCTCTCTGTCTCTCTGTCTCTCTGTCTCCGTGTCCTTCTCTCACCTTTATTGTCTCTTGTCGTTTGTAATACAGATTGCTTTGCAGGGTGTCTCTGTGCTGCTGCAGGGGCGATCGTGCGCCGCTCTCTCTCTCCCTGTTTAACCTTCATTAATTCACACTGGAGCTGTTCTGTATTCCGACTGTTCCTCAAGGCTGCGGTGCATGAGAGTGAAGAGCCGTGTTTGTCCAACACGCATCAAAATCTAAACCCCCAGCCTCACAAACGGCAGACTCAGCCCCAGACATCAGCCCCAGTCTCTGCAACTGTTTGTTTGGATGGATCAATGCAACCTGGCACCCTGTCCATCCAGGTAGTGCCCGCAGCTGTTCTCCTCCGCTGCTTATTTAAAGCCCCAGGCTTCCCTTGTCTTACTCTACACCAACACTACACTGGCATCAGAAGCGGCCTAGTGCCCACTAGTGATCTGGAGAGGTAGGATGCTACCACAAGGTCAAGAGGTCAGAGGTCAGAGTGTGTGGCCCTTGCTGTGGAATGATGGGCAGTTGTGGGATGGTTGGCACCACAAACTG
Source organism: Prochilodus magdalenae (assembly GCA_024036415.1). Lineage (NCBI taxonomy): Eukaryota > Metazoa > Chordata > Actinopteri > Characiformes > Prochilodontidae > Prochilodus > Prochilodus magdalenae. The sequence goes on along the minus strand of JAMWET010003546.1, from coordinate 13,907 downwards.
TGAGAGGTCCTGCTTCATACACTGGGAAGAAAGATTCAGAACTCTGAGAAAGAGGTCTCTCTCTTCTCTCTCTCTTTTCCCCTCTCTCTCTCTCTCTCTCTCTCCCTCTTTTCTCTCTTTTCCTCTCTCTCTTTTCTCTCTCTCCCTCTCCGTCTTTTCTCTCTTTTCCTCTCTCTTTTCTCCCTCTTCTCTCTCTCTCCCTTTTCTCTCTCTCTCCCTCTTTTCTCTCTCTTCCTCTCCCTCTTTTCTCTCTTTCTTTCTCTCCCTCTTCTCTCTCTCTCTCTCTCTCTCGCCCTCTTCTCTTTCTCTCTCTTTCTCTCCCTCTTTTCTCTCTTTTCTCTCTCTTCCTCTCTCTCTTTTCTCTCTCTCTTCCTCTCTATCTCTTACTCTCTCTTCTTTCTTTTTCTCTCTCTTCCTCTCCCTCTTCTCTCTCGCTTCCTCTGCCTCTCTCTCTTCCTCTCCCTCTTCCTCTCTCTATTCTCTCTTTTCCTCTCTCTCTCTTCCTCTGCCTCTCTCTCTTCCTCTCCCTCTTCCTCTCTCTATTCTCTCTTTTCCTCTCTCTCTCTTCCTCTCTCTCTACCTCTCTCTTCCTCTCTCTTCTCTCTCTTCCTCTCTATCTCTTCTATTCTCTTTTCTCTCTCTTATCCCTCTTCCTCTCCCTGTCTTTTCTTTTTATCTGTTTCTTTCTTTCTTTCTTTCTTTCTTTCTTTCTTTCTTCTCTTTCTCTCCCTTCTCTCTCTTCTTACTCTAGCTTCTCTCTCTTACTCTGAGAATTCTATCCTTCTCTTTTCTCTTTCTTATTACTTTCACTCTCCTCTTTCTCGTTTTCTTCTTTCTCTCTTTGCCAATTCTGCCTGAAAGATTAAGCACTGTGAGGTAGAGGTCTGTGGGAGCATGTGGTCAAGGATGGTGGGCATTCCGAAACCCCTGCTGTGGAGAGACGGCAGCAGGAGGACATGCCCCCTGTACACTGGCTTGGGCACTGTGAGGCTCGGGGAGGGAATCATACAGCATCCTTCTGCTTGCTGGTTTGGATAAGCAAAGTATCCACACGCACAGGCTCATGGGAAGCCCCGTAACTGTGGTAGGACAGACTTGTAGCGTGTCTACGGTCAAGTACAGTTAAGTGGTTAGAAGTGACCTGCCTGCTTCCAAGCCATGCCAGCTGACGTTCTCCCCTGCAGCTACAGGGGACCTTTGAAATGAAGAGCGACCAATGCACAGTGCACCCTCTCACCTCAATCTCAGGCCTGGCCAGAAGCAGGGAGATGTTGGTGCTGTCCTCTCTGGTCAAAATGGCCACAGCCTCCTCCCGGTTCTGCACATCCACACCATTGATCTGGACACACAGTGAGAACCACATTAGCACCACTTGACCTTTTGGACAGGGCACCCGTTTGGTGATACCTCATCGCCCCTCCAGTTTTGACTGGATAGTGTTGTGGGAGCGTGGCTTAGCTAATATATAGTCGCTGTCCAATGAAACACAATCTCCAATTTTGTCCATTTTGACTTTTAAGCATCGTTTGAAATTGCATGATGAGTGGACCAACAGAAATGGGCCAAAAGTGCTTAGAAAGACGTCTGGTTCCATTGACTTACATTAAAATTGAATGAGGTTTTTAATCTCCCCTGTAAAGTTGTCGTTTTTGGAGATGCCTGTTTTTCTTTGGACAGTGACGATATGAAAGGTCCTCTAATCCATACCTGCAGTATCCTGTCGCCTTCTCTAATGCGGCCATCTTTGGCAGCGATGCTGTTTGGGTTGACCTGGCAGGGAAAAGAAGACGTGGTGTTTAGGAAAAGGTCTCCATAACGTCTGGGAAAAGAATAATACAGCATTTACTCGTTATATACGTTTAACTCATTCTGTTCGTTCGGTTCTATCTGCACAGCTCTTTCCTGAATGGTTTCAAATCTAGAAAATTTTGTGGGAGGAGCCAAAACTCAGGAGCATGAAAAAGAGGCACTGAGAGGAGCCAACACTCAAGAGGATGGAGAAGAACTGGGAGGAGGGAAGACGTGGTAGCATGAAGAAGGAGCACTGCAAGGAACCAGGACTCAAGATAACATCAACGAGACAAGTGATGAACCAGTACCCGAGACGTCCCTAAAAGAGAAACGGCTTGTGTAATTACCACTCCAAAAAGGAACTCTCTAAGAGCTTGAGAAGGAACCACTTAGAAGAACCAAGACACTGAGGTTCTAGAGCCTTTCCCGGTGCTCATTTGGGCAGAAGGCAGGAATCACCCTGTACAGGTTGCTAGTCCATCACAGAGCAGACCTAGAGCCCGTTTAATATCTCTAACTCTAATGTCTTTGGACTGTGAGAGAAAACCAGAGCCTGGAACCTGGAGAACACCCACACAGTCACGGGAAGAACATGCAAAGTCCACCCAGGTGTCATACAGAAACGACCCTGGCCGCCTGACTGAGGAATCAAACCCAGGCCTTTTGCTGAGTTGACAGCATCACCTACTTGACCACCGCACCGCTTCACATGTAAATATGCGTTCTCCCAAGCAACTTCATGGGGACCTACCAGGGATGCTTCTCCTACAGGACTGAGGTTGGCTCAGAATCACCTCTTGGAGAAGGAGGACATTCTAATTACACTAGAAATCAATTAAGCGTCTTTTAGATAACGAGCTTCTCCTCACCTCCCCCACATAGATGCCCAGGTCCTCCTCATCATCAGTGCGGTAACACACGGTCAGCCCCAGCTTCTCCTGCTGCCGAGACTTATACAGCTCCACCTCCTGGAGAAAGAGGGATAAGATGTCAATTTTGTCCAAAATGTAATTTTGTTCTTCCATTAAGCTCAAAAAAGAAATCACACAGAGCTGGAGAAAAATATCTCAGTCTGTCTGTTCTACAGTTTCTCATTAGGTTGAGTGTATAACTCTAAGCTCTAAATGTAGGTACTGTGGTATAGACTGAGTCTGTTCTCCAGTTTCTCATTAGGTGGAGTGTATAACTCTAAGCTCTAAATGTAGGTACTGTGGTATAGACTGAGTCTGTTCTACAGTTTGTCATTAGGTCACGTGTATAACTCTAAGCTCTAAATGTAGGTACTGTGGTAAGGGCCCGACCTCTGCCTTCTTACAGTTTCTCAGTAGGGTCGAGTGTATAACTCTAAGCTCTACAATGTAGGTGACTGGTGGTATAGACTGAATCTGTTCCTCCAGGTTTCTCATTAGGTGGCAGTGTCTAACTCTAAGCTCTAAATGTATGTACTTGTGGTATAGACTGATTCTGTTTTACAGTTTTTCTCATTAGGGTCGAGTGTATAACTCTAAAAAGCTCTAAATGTAGGTACTCGTGGTAAAGGCCGACTCTGGTTGCTACAGTTTCTCATTAGCGTCGGTGTATATAACTCTAAGAAGCTCTAAATTGTAGGTTACTGTGGTATAGACTGAGCCTCTCGATCTACAGTTTCTCATTATGGTCGCTAGTGTCCTAACTCTAAGCTATAACTGTAGTGGTACTGTGGTATAGGAATGATGTCGTGTTCTAACAGTTTCTCATTAGGTTGGCAGTGTATAAACCTAAGCTCTAAAATGTAGTGTACTGTGGTATAGACTGCGCTCTCTGCTTTCTACAGTTTTCTCATTAGGTGGAGTGTATAACACTAAGCTCCTAAAATGTAGGTACATGTTGGTATAGACCAGTCCTCGTGTCTACAGTTTTTGACCTTATTAGGTTGGAGTGTATAACTCTAAGCTCTAAATGTAGTATGGTATTGTGGTATAGAATGAGTCTCGTTCTCATACAGTTTCGCATTAGGTCGAGTTGTATAAAGCTCTAAAGCTCTAAATGTAGGTATTTGTGGTTATAAGACGTGATTCTGTCTCTACAGTTTCTCATAGTGCAGGTGCGAGGCGTATAAAAATCGCACAGCTTCTGAAATGTAAGGTACATAGTGGTTAGATAGACTGATCCAGTGTTCTACAGTTTCGCCTTTGAGCGTTATCAGCTGTAAGCCGTAATTTGGCAGATGTATCGTTGTAACCTCTGTACTCCAGGTCATCTTTCTGTCAGTCACCCTCCAGTGCTGAGTGATGTCAAAAGGTAGTCTATGGGCGCGTCGCTAGTTACACGTTGATCTAAAGGAGACAGGCAGGGATGGAAAGGAGTCAAGGTAATTCTAATACATCTTGTACACTCACTGGCCACTTTATCAGAAACCCCCACCTTGTTGTTCCACTATATGGGTGCAGACTGTAGCTCATCTGGTGCTGTTTCAAACACAGCCTGTGGCTTTTACACAGGTAACTGTCCCCTAGCTGACGGTTGAGACGTGGAAACCTTCCACCAAAGAATATCCAAGATTAAGTGACTAGACTAACGCCTCAGGAACTGACCATGTGGGGCGATATAATGAGGTATATACAAACTGTGCCTCAGTTGCTACACCCTGCTACAGACTAACTGAACATCAGGAGACACAAGAGAGGAGTTTCTGATAAAGTGGACAGTAGGTGGATGTAAACATAGGGATATACAGGCATGCTACGCAGTGTCCATGTACACTCACAGCTGGCTTAGCAGGTATGGCTCTGGGATTGGTGGAAGAGGTGGAGATGGGGATGGTGGGGGTCCGCAACTTCGGTAACCCCTGCCCACTGTAACCATGTTCTGGAAGCTAATGTCCGTCTGCGTTCCACTGTCCACACAGTCGGTTAATAGTGATACACCACCGCCCACAACCACGCCCCCTTTCTTCCTGGGGGCCCGCTTCAGGCCCCGACCACACTGAGGAGCCTCCAGACCATGTTCCTGTGAGAGCCTGGAAAGGTCTTTACTGCTCACCTGCAGAACGAGAGAGAAGATACAAAGACAATTCAGTTCGGTTCGGTACGGTATGGTACGGTTCAGTTCAGTTCGGTACGGTTCACTTTGATTCAGTTCGGTTCAGTTCGGCAGCCAGAATAATGGCAACGGACACATGCTCATTTTCAGTGGTAATAATTTTATTTTGAGGTTCTACTTGTTCTAATTTCTTTGTCTCAGTTGAAGAGAGGAGACCACTCTGGATGTTCTTGGTTTATTGAGCTCTGGTTGCAGTCTAGAGTGCAGTCCAGGGTAGTCCCCAGTGCAGTCTAGAGTGCAGTCCAGGGTAGTCCCCAGTGCAGTCCAGGGTAGTCCCCAGTGCGGTCCCCAGTGCAGTCCAGAGTGCAATCTAGAGAGCCGTCTAGAATGCAGTTTAGAGTAGTTCAGTGTGCAGTCTAGAGTTGTTCAGAGTGCAGTCTAGAGTGCAGTTTAGAGTAGTCCAGAGTGCGGTCTAGAGTGCAGTTTAGAGTAGTTTAGATGCAGTCTAGAGTGCAGTTTAGAGTAGTCCAGAGTGCGGTCTAGAGTGCAGTTTAGAGTAGTTTAGAGTGCAGTCTAGAGTGCAGTTTAGAGTAGTCCAGAGTGCGGTCTAGAGTGCAGTTTAGAGTAGTCCAGAGTGCAGTCTAGAGTGCAGTTTAGAGTAGTCCAGAGTGCAGTCTAGAGTAGTGCAGAGTGCAGTTTAGAGTAGTTCAGAGTGCAGTCTAGAGTGCAGTTTAGAGTAGTTTAGAGTGCAGTCTAGAGTGCAGTTTAGAGTAGTCCAGAGTGCGGTCTAGAGTGCAGTTTAGAGTAGTGCAGAGTGCAGTTTAGAGTAGTTCAGAGTGCAGTCTAGAGTGCAGTTTAGAGTAGTTTAGAGTGCAGTCTAGAGTTGTTCAGAGTGCAGTCTAGAGTGCAGTTTAGAGTAGTCTAGAGTGCAGTTTAGAGTAGTCCAGAGTGCGGTCTAGAGTGCAGTTTAGAGTAGTCCAGAGTGCAGTCTAGAGTGCAGTTTAGAGTAGTTCAGAGTGCAGTCTAGAGTGCAGTTTAGAGTAGTCCAGAGTGCAGTCTAGAGTGCAGTTTAGAGTAGTCCAGAGTGCGGTCTAGAGTGCAGTTTAGAGTAGTCCAGAGTGCAGTCTAGAGTGCAGTTTAGAGTAGTTCAGAGTGCAGTCTAGAGTGCAGTTTAGAATAGTCCAGAGTGCGGTCTAGAGTGCAGTTTAGAGTAGTTCAGAGTGCAGTCTAGAGTGCAGTTTAGAGTAGTTCAGAGTGCAGTCTAGAGTTGTTCAGAGTGTAGTTTAGAGTGCAGTCTAGAGTGCAGTTTAGAGTAGTTTAGAGTGCAGTCTAGAGTGCAGTTTAGAATAGTCCAGAGTGCGGTCTAGAGTGCAGTTTAGAGTAGTCCAGAGTGCAGTCTAGAGTGCAGTTTAGAGTAGTCCAGAGTGCGGTCTAGAGTGCAGTCTAGAGTAGTGCAGAGTGCAGTTTAGAGTAGTTCAGAGTGCAGTCTAGAGTGCAGTTTAGAGTAGTTCAGAGTGCAGTCTAGAGTTGTTCAGAGTGCAGTCTAGAGTGCAGTTTAGAGTAGTTCAGAGTGCAGTCTAGAGTGCAGTTTAGAGTAGTTCAGAGTGCAGTCTAGAGTTGTTCAGAGTGCAGTCTAGAGTGCAGTTTAGAGTAGTTCAGAGTGCAGTTTAGAGTAGTTCAGAGTGCAGTCTAGAGTGCAGTCTAGAGTTGTTCAGAGTGCAGTTTAGAGTAGTTTAGAGTGCAGTCTAGAGTGCAGTTTAGAGTAGTTCAGAGTGCAGTCTAGAGTGCAGTCTAGAGTTGTTCAGAGTGCAGTCTAGAGAGTAGTTTAGAGTGCAGTCTAGAGTGCAGTTTAGAGTAGTTCAGAGTGCAGTCTAGAGTGCAGTTTAGAGTAGTTCAGAGTGCAGTTTAGAGTAGTTCAGAGTGCAGTCTAGAGTGCAGTTTAGAGTAGTTCAGAGTGCAGTCTAGAGTGCAGTTTAGAGTAGTCCAGAGTGCAGTCTAGAGTGCAGTACAGAGTGCAGTCCAGAGTGCATTACAGAGTGCAGTACAGAGTACAGTACAGAGTGCAGTACAGAGTGCAGTACAGAGTGCAGTACAGAGTGCAGTCCAGAGTAGTCCACAGATGCAAACTAAGAAGAAGCCTTTACACCACTGCTGAACTGTCATAAATGCCTCAGTGTCGTAAGACGCTCGTTCTGTTCCAGGAGCACAACTCTTCTCAGGCGGTAACAAATGGTCAAAGGAACCTCAGCTTTGGCGTCTGTATGGTTTACACATGGTAAGTCAAGAGATAAAATAAAAAACTAGTTTACAGCTCTCTAGATTTTCATGCTTCAGTTTTTCTGAAACAGCTTAGAGCTCCTGTATCTTTAAGCCCCGCCTCCCAACCAGGCCAACCCACTCTGATTGCTCAAAAGAGTAGCTGCTGTTACTGGAGGTCAAGCTTCTTATTAACACCCCAAGGTTTAAAAGGAGATGTTCAGCAACTGTGTAGGGATGTAGGTGTTCAGGTTTCCACACACTGGGTTTGGTTTACTGTGTGTGGGTTCTTTTGTTCTACTAGGATTCACGTTCAATTAACGGTTCTATTAACAGCAGTGTCCATTACTGTCCACCAACATCTCACTCCAATAAGAATCAGCTTCTCCCAGGAGCTCATCTAACCTGGTCCGTGGGAAGAGAGAGAGAGCCAGAATGGGAGATGAGAGAGGAAAGAGATGACTGGGGTTTAATAACGAAGCCCAGAGGAGCGGGTTCTGTTATTTAGTGTGGAGGGAGCACTGTGGGAAGTGCACTGTCGGAGTTAAAGATGAATGGCTGCAGTCTCCCAGTGACAGATCACAGCAATACCACCAAATCCCCGAAGCCCAGAGAAACCCTGACTCACTCTAATGGTGCTGTATTCACAGGGAGGTGCAGAACATCAGCTCGGCACAGCGGCACCACTGCGGTTCTAAAGCAGCAGGTAACCAGGAACACAAACGTCTACTGTAGGTTTAACTGAGGAACACCAGCCAAAACTGTTCATACAGGTGTAGTTACGGAGGAGGAAGGGCCGACTTGCCCTCAGATACCCCAGCTTCATCAGCTACAACACCTCACTCACTCAGCAGACTGCTTTGGTGCTCCAAGGAGAATGGGTTCTTATTGGTTCTACATGTTCTAAGTTATGCTCATAGGAAGTTTCTCATTTAGTCATAAGTCTTGGTTCCTCTGAGGTGTTCTTCCTCAAGTTCTTACAGAGGATGTTGTCCTTTTCCGAGTCTAGGTTCCCCCTGAACGGTTCTTCTTCGAGTTTTAGGGAGTCTTGGTTCCTCTGAGATGTTCTTCCTCAAGTTCTTACAGAGGATGTTGTCCTTTTCCGAGTCTTGGTTACCCCTGAACGGTTCTTCTTCGTGTTTTTAGGGAGTCTTGGTTCCTCTCAAAGGTTCTTCCTCAAGTTCCTTCAGGGGTTGTTGTCCTTTTCCGAGTCTTGGTTCCTCTGAGGTGTTCTTCCTCATGTTCTTATGGAGGAGGTTGTCAACTTCTAGGTCTTGGTTCCCCCTGAGTGGTTCTTCTTCGTGTTTTTAGGAAGTCTTGGTCCCTCTCAAAGGTTCTTCCTCAAGTTCTTACAGAGGATGTTGTGCTTTTCCGAGTCTTGGTTCCTCTGAGGTGTTCTTCCTCATGTTTTTATGGAGGAGGTTGTAATTTCCGAGTCTTGGTTCCCCCTGAGTTATTCTTCTTCGTGATTTTAGGGAGTTTTGGTTCCTCTCCATGGTTCTTCATCTACTCTTGGTAAGGTTCTCTTATTAAGTTGCGGTTCTTCCTTATGTTCTTATGGAGGAGGTTGTTCTTTTTGAATCTTGGTTCCTAGTAGTGGTTCTTCTGCATGTTCCTAGTGCGTTTCTTTTTTTGAAGGCTGGTTCATAATTGTTACTCCAGCTCTTTGGGAACCTCTCATTTTGAGTTTTGGTTCCTCAGAGTGGTTCTTTCTCATGCTTTTAGGGAGGTGCTGATTTTAGAATCTTGGTTTCTCATAGTGGTTCTTCCTCATGCTCCAAGGAAGCTTCGCCTTTTGAATTTCGGTTCCCCCTGTGTGGTTCTTCCTCAGGTTTTCAGGTAGTTTTGGTTCCACTCAATGGTTCTTCCTCATCCTTTAGAGGGATTCTCGTTTTTACTTGTGGTTCCTCTGAGTGGCTCTTTGTCTACTCTTGGCAAGGTTCACCTTTTAAGTTGTGGTTCCTCTCAGTGGTTCTTCCTCGTGCCCCTAGGGTGGTTCTCTGTTGAGATTAGGTGTGGTTCTTGAATCTTGATTACTCTCGCTGTTGGGAACCTTCTAATTTTGGAGTCTTCGAGGCTTCGAGTCTATTTGTGGCTCTTCTGATCTGAGTGGTGGTATATTCTACCAGTGTGTGTAAACTCCCTAAAGCTGAGTGGTGGACGGAATCACTCGTAAAGGAGAGACAGAGGACAGAGAAAGAGAGAGAACAGCACAGGTGTAAACAAATAACTCACCGAAGATAAAAAGAGGACAGAGAGGTGGATGAATATAGGGGAGAGATGTGTAGGAGTGATAGAGGAGAAGGAGGAGAAAGAGAGCAGACGGGGTGACGGGCGGTGATAAATATTCAGACTGAAGCGCGTGGGGGGGTAAAGCAATTCAGAGAGTTCAAAGAGGGTGAAAGAGAAAAATGGAGAACTAGAGAGAGAGAGATCGAACACAGAGGTGATGGGAAATGGGAAAGACAGAATGAGACTGGAGAGAGAGGGAACAGGAGAAAAAGGGATGGAGGGATGTGAGAGAGGTAGGGATGAAGAGAGATGAGAGGTAGTGACACCAGAGAAGGATAAGGAGTGAGGGAGGTGTGAGAAAAATAGAGAAGAGATAGAGAGGTGTGAGAGAGTGATAGGAAGATGTAGATGGATGAAGAGATGGAGGGACATGTAAGAGAGTGAGATAAAGAGATGGAGGGATGTGTGAGAGAGTGAGATGAAGAGATGGAGGGACGTGTAAGAGAGTGAGATGAAGAGATGGAGGGATGTGTGAGAGAGGGATGAAGAGATGGAGGGACGTGTAAGAGAGTGAGATGAAGAGATGGAGGGATGTGTGAGAGAGTGAGATGAAGAGATGGAGGGACATGTAAGAGAGTGAGATAAAGAGATGGAGGGATGTGTGAGAGAGTGAGATGAAGAGATAGAGGGATGTGTGAGAGGGGTGAAGAGATGGAGGGATGTGTTAGAGAGGGATGAAGAGATGGAGGGACGTGTAAGAGAGTGAGATGAAGAGATGGAGTCACGTGTGAGAGAGGGATGAAGTGAGGGAAGGATGTGTAAGATAGAGGGGTGAGGAGAGGGAGGGATGTGTAGGAGAGTGAAATGAAGAGATGGAGGGACGTGTAAGAGACTGAGGTGAAGCGATGGAGAGATGTGTGAGAGAGGGATGAAGAGATGAAGGGACGTGTGAGAGAGGGATGAAGAGATGGAAGGACGTGTGAGAGAGGGATGAAGAGATGGAGGGACGTGTAAAAGAGTAAGATAAGAGATGGAGGGATGTGTGAGAGAGGGATGAAGAGATGGAGAGACATGTAAGAGTGTGAGGTGAAGAGATGGAGGGACGTGTAAGAGAGTGAGGTGAAGAGATGGAGGGACGTGTGAGATAGATGGATGAAGAGATGGAGGGATGTGTGAGAGAGGGATGAAGGGACGTGTAAGAGAGTGAGATGAACAGAGGGAGGGATGTGAGAGAGGGATGAAAAGATGGAGGCATGAGTAAGAGAGTGAAATAAACAGATGGAGGGATGTGTGAGAGAGGGGTGAAGAGATGGAGGGGTGTGTAAGAGAGTGAGATGAAAAGATGGAGGGATGTGTAAAATCCCAGCCTACAGTGAATTCTCCTCAGAACTGTGCCAGGGAAGGCATCCACCAAATCTGGACCACCTCTTAGATGTGAGAGTGTCTGAACACTGATGTGGCTACATCCAGAAACCTGTCCAGCCCATGCCCGATCCAGTCCCAGCTGGTACTGGTGCTGGAGGAGGGGGTACAGGGGACTCCTGGTGAGTTTATGATCTTTGGTGTTTTGAAATGTAGAGTTTTATATGGGAACTCTTTGAGCTGCTGGATGAAAAAGAATCTATCACTATTATTAAAGGTGTAGAACAGCAGGACAGATGTGCAGGACAGATGGAAAGAGGAGAGGGAGCTGGATGATGGGTAGAATTAAGATGTGGAGATGGTTTACAGGCTGTTGCCTCATCTGATGGAGAGATGCTGAAGAATACACAAACAGACCGGGTGGGGGCTTTACTGATATAACACAGCAGCACACACCCACACCCACACACACACACCGTCCGACAGAGTGATCTACACTCTCTGCAGCGCTGCGTGTGCGTCTGTGTGTGTGCTGAATGGTAATGACCCTCTCCGTTCACACTCTCCTCCCCCCAGAGCTCCCATCAGCAGTCTAACTACCAGCTGCAGCACTGGAGAGGAATCGTGGAGGAACTGCTCCTGTGCTGAGAGGGTGCGGGTGTTGGGGTAACACAGTACAGATGTTCTACAGTAATCTAGGGATGCACTCTAGATACATGTACCATGATACAGAGTACCGATACCATCTAGCAGCACCGTAGCAACCTCGTAGCAACACCACTGCAACTACCTGGAATACCAAAGCAATCTCCTAGCAAACCATCTGGAACACCACAGAAACCTTCTAGCAACAACCTGGAATAGTATAAACACAACCTAGCAACACACTAGCAACTATGTTAAACACCATAGCGACCTGCCTGGCAACACCCATCCTGCAGTTTTCATGGTATTGACACCAACCATCTGAAATACCACAGCAACCTCCTAGCAACACCGCAGCAACCTTCGGGCACACCACAGCAACTTCCTAGCAACATCATGGCAATTAATTGGAATACCACAGAAACCTTCTAGCAACACCTTAGCAACCTCCTAGCAATACCGCAGCAACCATCGGGCATACCACAGGAACTTCCTAGCAACACTATGGCAATTAATTGGAATACCACAGCAACCTTCTAGTAACACCATAGCAACCTCCTAGCAACACTACTGCAACTACCTAGAATACCACAGCAATCTCGTAGCAAAGCCACCTGGGAATAACACTAGGCGGAGGGGCCGAACAGAACCTTCTAGCAACACCATACATACAAGCAACCTCCTAGCAACACCACTGCAACTACCTAGAATACCACAGCAATCTCCTAGCAAGCCACCTGGAATAACACAGCAACCTTCTAGCAACACCATAGCAACCTCCTAGCAACACCACTGCAACTACCTAGAATACCACAGCAATCTCGTAGCAAACCATCTGGAATAACACAGCAACCTTCTAGTAACACCATAGCAACCTCCTAGCAACACCACTGCAACTACCTAGAATACCACAGCAATCTCGTAGCAAGCCACCTGGAATAACACAGCAACCTTCTAGCAACACCATAGCAACCTCCTAGCAACACCACTGCAACTACCTAGAATACCACAGCAATCTCCTAGCAAGCCACCTGGAATACCAAAGCAACCTTCTAGCAACACCATAGCAACCTCCTAGCAACACCACTGCAACTACCTGGAATACCACAGCAATCTACTAGCATCCCCTGTGGGACGATGACCAATAGCAACCTCTCTAGCAAACACCATAGCAACCTCCCTAGCAACAACACTGCAACGACCTGGAATAACAACAGGCAATCTCACTAGCAAGCCATCCTGGTAATCCACATACAACCTCATTTGCGGTGGTTCACGCCATAGTAACCATCGTGTAGTCGTACCGGGGGGGGGGGGTGTCAAACGTTGCGTAGCAACAAAGTGGCGTGCCTTAGCAAGTCCTCCTGGAGCAACAACCATTGTGCAACTACCTGGAATACACAGCAGGTCTCCGTGAGCAACACCCATGGCAATGGTCTCTGGAACACCAGAAGCAACCTCCTAGCACTACCTGGGATACTGCTAGCGCTAACGCGGTGGTGTCGTGTGCTTCTTCCTGGCATCTGTACAGACTGGTGTTAGCTGTGCAGTCTCTCTACACTTCTAGAAACAGTTTCCCGTGTGTCACATCAGGCTACAGGCTGTAGTCAACCAGCGTTGCTTATGCCATACGGCAGAAACACCACCTGCACTAGTACTAGAGGCTCAGGCTTGGTGATTCCAAGCCTTCTCCATCCTTCAGTTTTATGGACCAAAATGTCTTTAGACTGATATGATCAATATTTATTGAGCTACACGTACAGAAGTCTGTCTCTCAGTATAGTGTTGGGCAGCCATGTTTGCTAACCCAACACGCCAGACGTCTCGGTATGGAGCTGTAGAGGTTCCTAATGGTGTCCTGTGATAATCCATCCCATGCAGCTTGAACATCCTCACACAGTTCCTGCAGATGGCAGGGTAGGGGTGGAGGTGGAGTGACACCAGGCTATCTGGACATGTGGCGCGTGACAACAAACTGTTCATCTTGGTGCTGAACAAAGTGCCTCCACACACCACCACCACCACCACCACTGTGAAGAACATCCTTAGAGTCCTTTGAATCAACCGAATCACTGTAAGTCACTTCACCGTGACCGCGTTTGTTGGTGATGGTGAAATTAGAATATTGCTGACCCTTCTCCAGACCAAACATTTAGATTCTAGTGTTTTGATCGCGTATATGATCATTATTGATGTTGGGACACAGCAAACTTCCCGACTTGCAGGACATCTACCGGTCCCCCCGCCTGAGGAAAATCCAGAAGACCCGGTTGGACTGTAGCCACCCAGCACACGACCTGTTCACCTTAACTTGTCCATCCGGTAGGGAGGTCCCAATGGGGGCAGCCATCCAGGCCAGAACAAAAGACGGCTAATGAACGGCAGTGTTTTACCCACCTACGTTCCATCAGTTTACTCCAATAAGGATGTGAGCTTTTTCACCAACACCAGGCGCACCACACCACCAATACCTCCAACACCACCAATACCACCGATACTACCAACACCACCAACACTACTAACACCAGCAACACAACCAATACTATCAATACTACCAGCACCACCAACACCACCAACACCACCAATACACAACACAATAC